>JAYESD010000003.1:176584770-177105163 GCA_036927565.1 Tuctoria greenei | reverse complement strand
CTTACCAAAATTAAAAGATCCATCTAACAACCCCAAAGTGAGGTTGTGCATCATCATTTTGTGGGGACCAGGTGTCCACACATTTAGGGAATCGCATTGGGTGGTGCCGTGCGATACGGCACCCAATAGCACACATGTAAAGGAACACGTATTACATAAATCATTTATTGAAATTTACAAAGATGTTCAGTTTACAAATAGCTTATATAAAAATAAACTACAACGGAAAATAAGATTACAACTCTTGTACTCAAGTCTAATAAGCAAAAGACAAGCCGTCCAGCCAACGGATGCTCCTCACTAGCCACGAAGATCAAACAGCAGCGGCAAGGTTTCCCTTGAGTATACCACTCGGAGAATTCAGAGTCTCATCGAAGAACAATAATCTTAAGCATAGAGGTTAGTACCTGCAAAACAACTAATATAGAAATCGTGAGCACGAAGGCTCAACAAGACTTAACGTCTCACCTAAACATGGAACTCTACATGAGGATAAAGACATAAACATAGGAGGGAAGATTTGCATAACGGACTCGACTAAATGTGGGTCCTTATTTTTAGATTTATCAGCAGCAGCTTAAACATTGTACTCGGCAACATCGTAACTCCACAATCAAACAAGGAATGCTTCTTCACGATGCTGCATGCCCAAGGTGAAAATATAAATTTAGTGAGCACTATACTAATACATATGTGAGACCTATGTGTGCTGAATACATTGGCTTTGACAATAAAAGTTTTGAATGCTTCCGTAGCGAGCTTTTGCAAGGTTCAACAATAGGTTCGACTTTCTTTGTCTAGATCCGACATATTTTTGGGTAGCTCTGGTAAGCTTTGTCTTTAGCTCCGGCATGTCTTTGATAGCTCCGGCATGTCTTTGTTAATCTCCTATATGTTTTGCTAGGTCCGACTTATGTTGGTTAGCTCCAGCATGTCTTTGATAGCTCCGTCATGTCTTTGTTAAGCTCGGACATGTTTCTCTAGCTCCGGCTTTTGGGTTGACTAGTTCAGACTAGTTTTTGTTAGCTCCAGCACTAGGTTGTACTAGTTTTGGTTAGCTCCGGCGCTAGGTTGTACTAGCTTTGGTAAGCTCCAGAGCTAGGATGTACTAGCTCTGATAAGCTCTGGATCAAGCTCCGGTTAGCTTTGGCTAGGTTCGGAGATTGATCCCTATGTTCCTGCTTTTACTATGCAATGTTTCGAACTTGCTTTATATTCTTGCAAAGACTGCTTAGTATTCATT
This sequence comes from Tuctoria greenei, assembly GCA_036927565.1. Classification (NCBI taxonomy): domain Eukaryota; kingdom Viridiplantae; phylum Streptophyta; class Magnoliopsida; order Poales; family Poaceae; genus Tuctoria; species Tuctoria greenei. Next base: position 177,103,920 of record JAYESD010000003.1, on the reverse strand, counting down.
TGCTAAGTTTTTGGTGCGTTTTGGTTGATATGGCTGATATCGTTTTGCTATGCTTTGCAACATGCTTATGTGAGGTGCTCATGTAAGGTGTTGTGTTCGGAACTAACTTGAGTCAAGTCGCGGACTTGGGCTCGTACGGATTGGTTGTTTATTCATGTGCAGGTGTTGCTTGAGTTCAAGTTATGGCTGGTGACAGGATCCTTTGGACTAGTCTCAGGGGTGAGATGAGGTTCCAACAACCAAATTCAGGAGGAATTGTGGTTGAGCGGGTCAGGAGGTCGCGCAGGATGATTGAATCAAGGACAGTGCATATGAAGGTTACTGTACGTCGAAGGAAGGTGTTCGCACGTATGCATGCGGTGCATGACATGGAAACATGGTTCCGAAGATGGTTTATGGATGGGAAGATCTGGTTGGAAGAATCGGATCGTATCTGTTGATGACTTTGGCTGCGGCGGAGTCGGTTATGGCTCGGTGTGAAAGTATCCAGTTGGTTATGATAGGATTTTGTGTGCAACACGAACTTGAGTTGTTTTAGGAATGTGGGATATGTTCCTAAGGTGTTTGTAAGTCTTAAGATTACTTCTATCTGCGTATAGAAGAGTCCTAAGCAGTTACGGAAGTTTTGATTCGTGATCGGAGTAGGATTGGAGTCCTAGTTGAGATTGGGGTGGACTAAGGGCTAGTTATATAAGCAAGGGAGGCCAGAGCTCGTGGTGCACGACTTTGGGGCTGTTCCTCTTGTGTTAAATTGAATAAAATTCTTAGTTTGAAGGAACTTTTGTGCCTTCTTGGTCCGACTTGTTCTAGACAAGTTTTACTCGTCGAGTTTCTGGACAGCACTACCTTTCGTTGGTGGTTTTATCATAACTCGAGTTTTACAAATCCAATTGACGTGATTGTTTTTGGGTTGTTTTCTAAACTTGATTATCTATCAGCTGTGAAAATTTCATGGTCATTGGATTTGTGGTTTCTGATATACACGAGTTCCTTTGCAGCGTTCCAGAACTGTTTTTCTCGGGTAGGACAGACTGACCTTTGTTCGATCTTTCGATCATAACTTTAGTTTCCCTCGACGGATTTGAGTGATTCTTTTTGTGATTTCTTTGTGACTTTATTATCTCTGATATATATCACTTTCGTCACTGTGAAACAAGTTTAGATTAGTCTCACATACGATTTGTTTAACAGATTGTTTTTCTGCCAAAGGGGTTGGGATTTAATTGTTTCCGCTGCGTAAGAATTTTTAAATCTACCATTCACCCCCCTCTGGTAGATTTTCATGTGCTCTTCGATCCTACAATTGGTATCAGAGCCACAGTGCTCCAATTATTATGATTTGCATGTGTTTCTTACTAATCATCATGGAGAAATACTCCGTCAAACCTTGTGTCTTTGCTGGTATTGATTTTCAGATTTGGAAGGCACGCATGGAGGCTTTCAACTAGGCCCAATGCTTTGCCATATGGGACAAGGTGTACATGAATTATGATGTGCCGTCAAACGATCAAGTTACGATTATGAACCTACAGGACATCGACAATAACAACAAAGCCCAAAACTTGATCATCCAAAGACTCACTCAAAGCGACTTCGACCGCATTGCACACCTTCGATCAACATACGATGTTTGGAGAGATCTCTGTGATTATCATGAAGGCTCCAACACAATCAAGGAGCTAAAACAAGATATGTTCAAAAAGGAATGTATGCGTTTCGAGATGCAACCCGGTGAGTCTATCGATGACCTCTTTGCTCGTTTTAATAAAATTCTCGGCAACTTACGTAGTGTCAATGTTAACTTTTTTGATGCTGAGAATGCTAGGAAATTTCTTAGTGCAGTAGACATGTCAATTTGGGAGATTAAAGTAACATCTATTCATGAATCAACTGTCATGAGTTCTCTTACATTAGACGTGCTTTATTATAAACTAAAAACTCATGAAATTGACATCTTATCACGTAAGAACACAAATAAGTCTATTGCATTTGTCTCACAACGTGATATGCCTAGCTCCGGCCAATCATCATCTTACAATACTCTTGCTTTGTTGTCCTCACTAACCTTGGAGCAGATCGAGGAATTTCTAAAAGAGGAGTTAGCACTCATCTCTACTAGATTCTCAAAAGCATTGCAAAATGTGAGAACTAGAACGAGAGGAAGCTCCGGACCTCAATGATGATTTGAATGTGGTAAGACAGGACACTTTCGTATAGAATGCCCTAACCTTTCAGGTCCTACTATCTGCGAAGAAAAATAGAACAAGGTCAAGACCACCTCTAGAAATCCAAACAAGAAACAGAAGGGTACCATAGGACGCAAGATGATTAAAAGCTTCATCACCGCACTTCAATAACTCAGTTCAAGTGATGTAGACTTTGAAAGTGATGAAGATGATGATGACCTGGCCAACTTATGTTTCATGGCGGGCAAAACAAGATCAAGATCAAGTCAGGAGGATGCAGAACACAACAGTGACGACGATGAGATTACACGTTTGAGGAAGGAGAACATTTGGATTGTGGATTCAGGTTGCTCACGCCACATGACCGGTAACAAAGATTGGTTTTCCTCCCGCTCTTTTGTGCCATGTGTAGAAAATGTTACTTTTGCTGATAATTCTTCAACTCCTATAATTGCTAAGGGTTCGATTAGAGTAAATAATCACTACACTTTGAAGGATGTGGCACTTGTTAAAAATTTTAAATACATCCTGCTTTCTGTTTCACAATTGCTAGATGAAAATCTGGAAATTATTTTCAATAAAAACTGCTGCAAAGTTGTAGGTTCAAATAGTGAGCTTATTTTTAACATTTCTCGGTTTGGAAGAGTTTTTAAAGCTGATTTTGATATGTCTTTCTCTAAGCATAGGTGTCTAGTTGCTAATGATTCAAAGGACTTATACTTTTGGCATCGTAGACTTGGTCACGTAGGCTTTGATCACGTAACGCGTGTTAGTGCTCTTGATCACATACGTGGGCTGTCTAAGCTTAAAGGGGACAAAGAAATTGTGTGCTCCTCTTGTAGACATGCTAAGATGGTTGCAGGTTCACATACTCCTCTCACAATGATCATGACAATTGAACCGGGTCAACTTTTGCACCTTGACACCGTAGGACCTTCTCGTGTTCAATCCTTCCGAGGTAAATGGTATGTTCTTGTGATTGTTGGTGATTATTCTAGATACTCATGGGATTACTCTATGGCATCTAAGAACGAAGCTTTTAGTCACTTTAGAACTTTATTTCTTAGATTATCAATTGATCACCCAAGATTTTTAAAAGCAATTAGAAGTGATAACGGAACTGAATTTAAAAATCAATCTTTTGATCACTTTTGTGCTAAAAATGGAATAGATCATCAATTTTCTTCACCATATGTACCTCAACAAAATGGTGTTGTAGAAAGAAAGAACATAACCTTAGTTGAGATGGCTAGGACTATGCTTGATGAATATCAAACTCCTTGAAAATTTTGGGCTGATGCGATTGCAACTGCTTGTTATGTATCAAATCGTGTTTTCTTGCGCGCTAAGCTAGGTAAAACCCCATATGAGCTCCGGTTTGGACATAGGCCAGTGTTACGCACTTTCGGGTCTTTGCTTGCAAATGCTTTGTTAAGAAACATGGTAATCTTGATAAATTTGAACCTAAATCCATTGATGGCATGTTTCTTGTGTATCCATCTCATACTAGAGGTTACCGTGTGCTTTTACTTGACACTAACAAAATTGTGGAGACTTGTGAAGTGTCTTTTGATGAAGCTAGCCCAAGTACTAGCTTGAACATTGCAGGTCCAGATCCATATCTGCAGGGGGAGAACAGTTTCATTGAAGATGAGGAAGTAGTGGAGCTGCTGCCCGAAAATTCAGCAGCTAAGGACATTGGTTCAGCTCCGGATGTTGATTCTCAACCAGCACCGACAACCTTCATTGCTGATCCAGATCGTACTCAAGTCACAAGCTCATCTATTTGTGATGAACATAAAGAAGAAGAAGCTTGTGAAGTAACCACTCCCCTCCGGGTTCTCAAAATTCATCCTGCACAATAGATTATTGGAAGCTTGCACGAACGAGTTACACGGTCCAGGTTTTGCGATCCAAACTCTCATCCTCATTCTGTTTTTGCTGCTTCTTTTGAACCCAAAGATATATCACACGCACTCACTAATGAATCTTGGATTATTGCCATGCAAGAAGAGTTAGAAAATTTTGAAAGAATTAATGTTTGGAAACATGTACCTCCTCCTCAAGGTCACACTTTAATTGGAACTAAATGGGTGTTTAAAAATAAACAAAGTGAGGATGAGATTGTGTTTAGGAATAAGGCTAGGTTGGTTGCTCAAGGTTTCACTCAAGTTGAAGGTCTAGATTTTGATGAAACTTTTGCTCCTGTTGCTAGATTAGAAGCCATAAGAATTTTGTTAGCTTTTGCTGCATCTAAAGGTTTTAAGCTATATCAAATGGATATTAAAAGTTCTTTTCTTAATGGCTACATAGAGGAGGAGTTTTATGTCAAACAACCACCAGGTTTTGAAAATTCAGATTTTCATAATCATGTTTACAAACTGTTCAAAGCCTTGTACGGCCTCAAACAAGCCCCTAGAGCATGGTATGATAGGTTAAAAACATTCTTACTTGAAAAGGGGTTTACCATTGGCAAGGTTGATAAAACTCTTTTTGTGCTTAAGCATGGCAATGACTCATTATTCGTTCAAGTGTATGTGGATGATATTATCTTTGGTTGTGCTTCTCATGATCTTGTGTCCAAGTTTTCAGCTATCATGACTTCAGAATTTGAGATGAGTATGATGGGAGAACTCACGTACTTTTTGGGGCTGCAATTCAAGAAAACCAAGGAGGGTACCTGTCGGTACCCTGGGAACCATACACCCCTTAAGATTACAAAGATCTCTAGGGAAAGTCATCTACTTGATTTGAAGACCTTCGGAGGCCCACATGTCAGACATAACCAGACCCGCTTCTCCAACATGGTTAGTCCTAGGGTCGCCACGTGTACTATCAAACCGGAGCTACCTCCACAAGGGGGAAGCTCTGGGCTATGTACCAAAAAGGCACCCCCGGACCTAACCCCAGACCGAGGGAAGCTCCAGAACTGACACGTGTCAGGTAGCTCCGGAGCTATCTGTTTCCCACAGTATGCTCCAGAGCTGCCACGTGTCCAACCGTCGGATCTTCAGCCTCTAACCTCCGGAAGACTCCATAACGGCTCCAGATCTTCAAAGGGGAATCAAGGACTTCAAGACCCGATCAAGTGTCATTAATACTATATTAATGACACACAATCGGACAACCTTAATTACCAGTAACGGTGCTGTCAAAGCCCATAACTCGGTCATTAAGGGCAATTAAACGTGTTGAATGTGTATCAATATCAGTAACCGCCGGGGCCACATGTTGGGCCAGGCTAACTTGTAACGGCCTGCCCTTGCACTATAAAAGGACAGGCCGACGATACATAGGACACGCTCCATACACTCCGAAGACACACTCACTCTACACCCTGAACTCATTTTGAGCTCATACAACTAATACAGCACCAACACATCCCGTGGAGTAGGGTATTACGCTCAGGCGGCCCGAACCACGTAAATCTCCGTGTCTACTGTGTCATCTACAATTCACCTTCTTGAATCTCCTCGCACCCAGACCGAACCTCAAACTCCCCTAACACTTTAGTAGTGTCGGGAGATCTGCCGGATCAAAACCACCGACAGTTCGCGTGCCAGGTAGGGGGCACCTGAGATTTCAAGAATGGTGAACTCAGCTGCTGGATCATCCAACGGTCATCCTGCTGTTCAAGCTGTTGGGGGCAATCCCTCCAATATGCAGTCACCAGCAAATCAAGCTGGACAACGCGATGGTGCACCAGCGTCAATCACTGCGTCGGCAAATCATGACAACCAGAAACACGCGCTTCATGCAGCACGTGCTCTTCTCCAACGCCCACCACCTCCGGACGTATCCCGGGATGCACTGGAGCAGTGGAGGGCCGATGTGGAACATTTGGTTGTAGCAGTAGCTGACCGCATCAGCATCCAGGGTCCTCCTCCTTCAGGACGGGCCCCGTCGCAGTGGCGGACCTTGTCTGGCAGAATTGGTCTGCACGTTTCCAACAACAGGAGACGTGCTGCATCACAGTAGGTGACGTCATTGACCTCCGGGGCACGACGCACTCACACGATATCAAGGCTTTCAACTCATGACCTCCGGGCGGAGCTTGATCGCCGATACCGCCAACAAGACGGCCGAGTCCATATTGAGCATGCTCGTGAAGGACGAGAAGCTCAAGACGTTCCTGCTCCTGGAGGAGTAGGAGGAGGCTGTTCAGCCCTGGCCATGCATCTGCGTATGGTCAGGTGGCCACAGAAGTTCCGACCTCACCTGCCGGAGAAGTTCGATGGGACCTTTAATCCTGTCGCATTTCTTCAGATTTACTCCACTGCTATCTTGGCAGTTGGAGGAAATGAGGCCGTAATGGCCAATTATTTCCTAGTGGCTTTAACTGGGACCGCCAGGTCCTGGTTTATGAGTCTTCCACCCAACTCCATCAACAGTTGGGAGGAGCTGTGCCGGCAGTTCACCGCCAACTTCGGGAGTTCGTACACCTGACCAGGCACTGAACTAGACCTTTTTGCAGTCGAGCAAAAAGGAGGAGAATCCCTGCGATCATTCATCCACATGTTCTCTCAGGTACGAAACACTATCCCTTCTATCTCTAGCGCCTCTGTCATTGTGGCATTCAGACAGGGTGTACGGGATAAGAAGATGTTGGAGAAACTGGCAATCAAGGAGATCACCAGTGTCAGGGAACTCTTCAGTTTGGCCGACAAATGTGCCAGAGCTGCGGAGGGCCATGAAATGCACTCTAAACCAACTCCGGAGGATCACAAGAAATCCTCCAAAGGAGAAGCCGCAACCTCTGGGAGTGGCAAGAAGAAGAAAAAGACCAACGGCAAGAAGAAGCCGTCGGCCGGTGCATCCAATGCTGCAGCTGCTGAAGCTCCGGGTGGCCGGGGGCCACGCCCCGAGAAGCGACCTCGGCCGTCTTCTGAAGACGGTGGCAAACCCAAGGTGTGGTGTCCAATTCACAAAATGGACAGCCACAATTTGGAAGACTGCCGGGAGGTCCAAAACCTTGTCGAGCGCTACAACAAGCGCCGGGAAGAAGCTCCTTTCCGACAGAGGGAAGGAAAACAAAAAGTTGACGAAGCTCCGGCTGAAGAGGAGTTAGGTTTTCAGTATCCCAAAAAGGTCCTAAAGGTCGTCTACACCTCCGTCAATGACGATTCCGACGTCTCTGACAACGAGCGTCGGAAGACCATGAACACCATTTTTTGTGGATCATGGGACATCACCTCCCGCCGCGTCATCAAGACTATGCGTCGGGACATGGCTGCTGTAGCTCCTACAGCCAGGGCGGAGCCTCATCGGAAGTGGATGGACACAACCATCACTTTTGATGCTTCAGCCCTCGAAGCATGGTTGGAGCAGGTCAGCTACCTTTGATGGTATCTCCTACCATCAATAACATCCAGCTCCACCATGTCATGGTAGACGGAGGTTCGGGGCTCAACCTCATAAGCTTCGAAGCTTTTACCAAGCTTCAGCTCCGACCTTCAGATCTCCACCCCTTCTGACCTTTCTCCGGAGTAGGTCCGCGAGCCATTACCCCACTCGGAGCTATTACCCTCCCCATTACCTTCGGGACACGGGAGAAGTATCGCACCGAGAAATTCGTCTTTGACATTGCTCAGATCAACTTACCCTTCAATGCCATCTTGGGTAGGCCTGCCTTGTACAAATTCATGGCAGCTGCTAATTATGGCTACCTGGTGTTAAAGATGCCAACACCAGTAGGCGTTCTCCAGATCCGCGGAGATCGTACTGCCAGAGTAACTGCTCTGGAAGAACTCCATGCGCTTACTACGGCGCAAGAGGAGGACTCCAGGCAGGAGCAAGCTCCAAAACCCCCGAGCATTCGTCAGCGAGGCTCGACTTCTGCACCTCGTGTGCAGCCAAGCGGCGACACCGACATCCCCGTCAAAGTCATCCAAATCGCTTCTGATGCCGCTCAGACCACCCGTATATCGGGGGTATTGAACGACAAATAGGAACTCGCGCTCATCGCTTTCCTCTGGGCTAATGTCGATGTGTTTGCCTGGAAACTGTCACAAATGCCTGGGATCCCAGGGAAGTGATTGAGCACAATCTGAAGATCTACCCCGACGCCCGGCCTGTGCATCAGAAGCCTCAGAAGCAATCCATAGAGCGACAGAACTTCATTCGACAAGAAGTAAAGAAATTGCTCGAAGCTGGATTCATCCGAGAAGTCTTCCATCCAAAATGGCTGGCAAACCCAGTCGATGTGCCCAAGGCCGGCGGGAAGCTTCAGATGTGTATCGACTACACAACACTAAATAAGGCATGTCCAAAAGATCCATTCCAACTTCCTAGAATAGATCAGATAGTGGATTCCACCCCCGGGTGTGAATTACTGTGTTTCCTAGATGCATATTCTGGGTATCATCAAATCAGAATGTCTAGGGAAGATGAAGAGCATACCTCTTTCATCACAGTAGATGGATTGTACTGTTATACAACCATGCCATTTAATCTCAAGAATGCAGCTTCAACCTTTGTACGAGCTATGTACAAAACCTTTGAAGAACTCATTAGAGACATAGTGGAAGTGTACGTCGATGACATCGTGGTTAAGATCAAGAACAAGGAGTCACTCCTTGACACCTTGCAGGCTGTCTTCGATAAGCTGCGGGTCACACGCACAAAGCTAAACCCAGACAAGTGTGTCTTTGGGGTTAGCTCCGGAAAACTTCTTGGTTTCCTGGTAAGTCACCGGGGCATAGAAGCTAATTCGGCGAAGATCAAAGCCATTGAAGACATGCGGCCACCAGCCCGCATCAAAGATGTCCAAAAGCTAACTGGATGTCTAGCAGCCCTCAGCCGGTTCATTTCAAGACTAGCAGAACGGGCACTCCCCTTCTTCAAGTTATTGAGGAAGTCCGGACCATTCCAATGGTCTAAAGAAGCAGAAAAGGCATTCCAGGAGCTAAAATAGTTCCTCACCACCCTACCAATTTTGGTAGCTCCGAACCCTGGTGAGCCTTTGCTGCTTTACATTTCAACCACTGACGAAGTCGTCAGTATGGTCCTGGTCACGGAGAGACCAGAACTATTCCATACATACTCAGGAATCCAAACCCCTTCGGGAGGGTCCGGAGAATCCTGAAAGCGAGTCTGGGTCACAGCTCCCAGACTTGAATCCACAAGAAGTCACTTCAGAAGACCCAGACCCCTCCGGGAGGGTCCAGGTCGCTTCTAAAGTTGCTCCGGGATCCTCCAGCCAAGACCCCGAGGTCCCCGAAGAAAATCTAGATCACTCTGAGAGGATCCGGGTCAGCGAAGAGGAAGCTCCCCCCCCCCCCCCCCCCCGAGAGGGTTCGGACCATTCAGCGCCCCGTGTACTTCATCAGTGAAGTACTACGTGATGCCAAGACACGATACCTAGAGGTGCATAAGCTGCTCTATGCAGTTCTTACTGCCTCCAGGAAGCTTCGCCATTACTTCCAAGCTCACAAAATCTCAGTGGTGACCTCTTACCCACTTCGAGCAATCTTGCATAATCCAAACTCAATTGGGAATATTGCAAAGTGGGCAGAGGAATTGGCCAAATTCGATCTCGAATTCATTCCAAGGCAAGCAATCAAGAGTCAAGCATTGGTAGACTTCGTGGCGGAATGGACTCCCTCTCCATCAAACCCTGGGGGTCCCAATGAGCAGAAGCCGGAACACAAAACTCTGGTCTTCACCGAGCCTCACTGGACCCTCTACTTCGACAGCTCTATGCAAAAGCAGGGGGCGGAGCTGGAATCCTTCTCCTCGCACCAACCGGAGAGAAGGTAAAATACATGGTACACCTTGACTTCAAGGCAACCAACAACATGGCGGAATATGAAGCACTCATTTACGGACTAAGGGTGGCACTGTCATACAATGTCATGCAACTGCAGGTCAAGGGAGATTCGCAGCTCATCATTAAGCAAGTGAAGGGTGAATGCTCCTGCAACAATCTCCAGCTAGCTGCTTACCTCCTTGAAGTCCAGAGGCTTCAGAAGGACTTCAAAGTCCTAGATCTCCACCATGTCCAGCATGCCCACAACGCTGAAGCCGATGAACACTCGACGAAAGCGTCAACCGGAGCTCTGGCTCCTGACGGAACTTTTGTCCGGAGGTTGTCAAAACCCACAGCTCAGCCTGCCGAACTGAGCGAAGGGGGCGAGATCAGCATCCCGAAGCTGACGGTCCCGATGGCCCTGTTACCATGGCAGCCATCAAGGGTCGTAGATGCTGCCGGAAGCTCCGAGCAACCCAGCACGCAAGACTCAAATGCTCAAGTTAGTTCCGATGCATGGATCTCGGAGATCCGGAACTACTTGAAAGACAACATCCTTCCCGAGGATGATGTATCCACTGACCGGGTAGTCAGATTGGCTAAAAGATACACGTTGGTAGAAGGGGATCTCTACCGATGCAGTGCCAGCGGCATCCTAATGTGGTGCATCACAAGGGAAGAAGGTTGCGAGCTCCTCGCAGAAATCCATGGAGGCGAGTGTGGGAACCACGCGTCTTCCCGCACGCTGGTTGGTAGAGCCTTTCGGCATGGCTTCTACTGGCCTACAGCACTCCAGGATGCAACTGAGCTGGTGAAGAAATGCGAAGCATGTCAATTTCATGCGAAGCAAATTCACACACCAGCTCAGCCCCTACAAATGATACCTCCTACATGGCCCTTCGCTGTGTGAGGGATGGACATCTTGGGACCTTTCCCAAAAGCCGTCAGAGGTTACAAGTTCCTGTACGTTGCGATTGACAAGTTCACCAAGTGGCCGGAAGCAACTCCTGTTGTGACAATCAACAAGCAATCTGCTATCAACTTTTTGCAGTCCATTGTATGCAGATTTGGAGTCCCAAACAAAATCATCACTGATAATGGGACCCAATTCACAAGCTCTGCATTTCAAGGATATTGCGAAGACCTCGGCATTCAAGTTTGCTACGCCTCCGTAGCTCACCCAGCAAGCAATGGCCAAGCCGAGAGAGCAAATGCTGAAATCCTTAAAGGACTCAAAACGCGCACCTATGAGCGCTTGAAAAAACATGGAGCCAACTGGATTGAAGAGCTTCTGCCCACTTTATGGGCCAACAGTACAACTCCAAACCGGTCAACTGGAGAGACACCCTTCTTCCTGGTGTATGGAGCAGAAGCAATCCTTCCTCCAGAAATCACCTTGGGGTCACTCCGGGTCCGGACCTTCAACGAAGCCACGCAGGACCAGCTCCGGCGTGAAGACCTAGACCTCCTTGAGGAGGGAAGGTGCCAAGCAGCTACTCAGAATGCCCGATACCGCCAAGCCCTTCGGCGCTATCATTAGCAGCATGTACACAACTGACAGCTCGAGGAAGGCGATCTGGTGCTACGGAGAGTACAATCCAGAGAAGGGTTAAACAAACTCTCCCCCAGCTAGGAGGGACCCTTCCGAGTGATTAAAGTATCCCATCCCGGAAGCGTTCGCTTGGCTACCGAGGATGGGACACCTCTCCCAAATCCTTGGAACATTGAGCACCTCCGTAAGTTCTACACTTAACATCACGGAGGTGAGTCTGTAGTAACTTGAGGTGTATGTTATAGAGTCATTGTACAGAGTCGGGTAGTTCCTCCGGGAGAACAGCCGAACCTTCCCCGGAAGGTCCGCAAAGTTCATGCAACACTTGTCACAGTCTCAGGACTAAAAGTGTGGCTAGCTACCCTGGGTTAAACGAGAAATGAAACACGCTTAGCCTGGTTCCGTACCCTAAGAGTATACTTGTTTCCCCTGTACCCCGAACCTATAATGAAAGACATCTTCATGTGAAAAAGACTCCACATGCATTTATTTTGTACAGGCTCAACATTTTTTATTTTTCTCTTTCTTGTCTATAACAAAGACGTGCAATTCTTCAGAAATTTTCGTTCGACAGGTTCATATACAACTCGAGTTGTATTTCTGATTCTTTTGGATTCGAATATTGTTCATGGCCCACTCGCCTGAATGCCGCCAAGCCAACCTAGGGCCGGAGTGTGCTATCGACTTAGTCTGGTCTAGCACCCTAAGTACGTCACTCTACCTACACCCCGGCAGGCGGAAGTAAGGCGGGCCCAAGTACAATTGGATCTGGAAGAAACAACAACGCATTCGGTTGTATTTAGAATCACGTTCGACCTAAAATTTTCTGGAAAATCATAAGCCGCGACGAAGTTATAGGAAAGAAACGAATTTTACTATTTTTCTTGGCTTCAGTGTGCAGGAAAAATAAAAAATCTACATTGATGGAGAAAAGCCGGAGCTAACAAAGCAAGCAAGCCTAAGTGGCTTGTAATTGATGTTAAGCATTGAAAACGAGCATCACCGGAGCAACCAAGCTACGGTAGAGCTAGGCGGGCCAACCGTCGATGCTAAATAAAGGATGGTGAGAAGACCCTACAAATGGAGTCTGCTGCCGACAAACTACGTATTGGCAAAGGTCACTGCTGGAGCTACTAGCTCCGACACGCCGGAGGACTAACTGTCGATGCTCTACGCGTTGATAGGGACTATTGCCGGAGCTACTAAGCTCCGACGATAGACAATGCCGGAGCTTCTAAGCTTCGACAACCTCAGGGGGCCTTCACTATCGAAGACTTCGGACCTACACTCTACAAGTTCGAAGCAAATGAGTCTTCAACAAAACACAATATCCTCTTGGTACATGTTCACAATCAAATTGTGTACATCTACCAGGGGGACAAGTGAAGACAAAAGTGTTGAAGACAAAAAGCGAAATTCACAAAAATTTGGGGATTTCATTCATCTGGAGACAAGGGATTACAAAATTGAGGAAGAAAAAGAGAGAATACAAGTGGGAGCTATGGAGATGGTCCTAGACCCTATGGAAGAACTGGGCGACCTTTTGGGAAACCTCCGACACGTTGGCTCGGGCAGCTTCACCTTCTCCTTCAACGGGACCTTCAAGCACCGGGTCCAGAGGGAATTGGGGATTCCGGCTGGTGTAGCACGTCAGCATATACTCTGCGACGTTCTTTGCCAGGAATTGCCCCTCAACCTCCAATTGGTCCGCGATGACGTCGCCCACCTTGGAGAGTTTGCTACCTGCCGAGCTCAACACCTGCAACGCCAGGTCCGGCTCTAGCTCCGGATCATCCGGACACACGGGACTGAAGCCCATCGGTGTCAGCGCGTCGTTGGCCTTGCCGAGGAACTCCCAAATCTGTAGGGAGTCCGCTGTCCTCAAGCCCTTCAATTCTTCCAAGAATCTCCTGGCCGCCACCAGTTCAGAATTCTCGCGAGCGAGGCGCTCAACTTCTTTGGCGTTTTGCTGAATCTTTTCGGCAACTCGCTTCTCAAGTTTTCCGAGCTCCTCCTCCCGGAGGTGGATCTTGTTCCGACAGTTAACCAGGTCCTTCTCCCTGCCCCTCACTTTCTTCTCCTTGTCTGCGATGGCACACTCTTGCTCGTAGAGTTCCTGCCCCCGCACCCAGGCCTTCTGCTCCTCCTCCTCAGTGCAGCGCTCTTCCAATTTCTTGGCGCGCTCCTCGAGGCCCTTGTCAGCCAGAGCCACCATTTCGGTGAGCTCCTCCTCCCTCCTCAAAACGTCATCCCACAGCTCAAGGAGTTTCTGCTCTTCATCTTCGAGCCTTTTCTCCCTCTCCTCATGTGCCTCCCGGCGCTTGATGAGAGTAGTGTTAATGGCTTCCAGCCTTTCTTGGCGTTCATCAGCCGCACTATTAGCTGCATTGGCCTGCTCATAAATGGCCCAGGATTGAGCGTCGAGGGCATGAGTCAGGCTCTCCCTGTCATCCAATAATTTGCCCCAGTATTACAGGCGGACCTTCTCCCTCTTGATCCATTCTTTGTCATCTGCTAGCCTCGACTGTGCCAGCTTGGTCTCGAAGTAGAGCCGGTTACACCACCGCCTAAGGGTTTGGCGCTCCTCTTCAAGAGCCTTGCCGTCGTGGAAGAATTCCAGCTGAACTTGACGCAGACTGGAGCAGGCGTTGTCAATAGACAATGACAACGGGATAGGTTCCGGAGCTGCTGGGGTCTCCCCGCTGGTTCCAGCGGGTTTTCAGTTACAAAAATTGGGTCCCACTCCACAAGAGTGGTCCCCTGAGCCTCTATGGCACTAGGGCTGTCCTCTGGGATGGCCTCGGTCGCCATGGAGGAAGGTCCCGCTGATGAAGTTCCGACCTCCGGAAGTGGTTCCGAAGGCCCCGCCGCCAGGTCTTCATTTGCCAACTCAGGCAGGGGGCCAGCAAACTCTTCTGAGCACTCCAGCTCAGCCGCGGGTACCTCCAGCGTCATCACTCCCAAATCAGGAGCTGCTTCTAGCTCCGACCTGAGCACCTCCTCTACTGGGGGCTCGAGCGCTGACGCCTCTGCAAAAACCGGCTCGGGAGCTGGAAGGTCTTCAACATCAACCGGCCCTCCAGCCGGAGCTCCAACAACGACCGGCTCTGCGGCCGGTGCTTCTGAGGTAGCCGACCCAACCGCCGGGACTTCCTCAACATTCGGCGCGCACAACGGGACTTCAATTACCTCCGGCTCAACTGCCGGAGCTTCGAAAATTTCAGGCTCTGGAGCCAGAATTACTGCTTCCTCCAGCTCAACGGCCGGAGCTTCCATCATCTCTGCACCAGGGCCCGGAGCTTCAACCTCCGAGGTAGGTGCCGCTGGTGCATCTTCTCTCCCGCGGTCCGGCGCTACCACGGGAGTCTCGGGGGATGAGTCGAGGTCCATGACCATGACAGCTGGCGCTGGAGCTGTCGCAGCTTCAGCCACCACTTGGGGCGGCACCGGGACAGGAGCAGAAGCTTCCGCCCTCACAGCTTCAGCTGCTGTGGCTGAGGGTGGAGCCTCACTCCTCTTCTTGGGATCGCTGCAGATGATGGATGAAGAAACTTAAAAAACAGTCACTATAACAAAACAATTGTTTGAGGTGAAGATTAAAAAATACCTTGGGAGGCTTCCGCACCAGCTTGCGCGGAACCTCTTTCCCGAGCGTTCTGGGCTGACCATAGTCGCCGCCAGCGTGGAAGCTCCAGAAGGCCCCCCAGAACTCGTTGCAGCCACGGGCGTTTCCCTAGTCGAGGCCCCCCTCGATCGGGAAGAACCTCCGGACCTAGGGGCCTCAACCGGCCCTGGTGCTGGAGTCGCATGCCCGGAGCTAGCACCCCGGGAGGACGCCGCTGCGGGTACAGTCGCCGCGGTTGTAGAAGACCTCCCCCTCTGGGGAGAAGAAGCTGATGCAGAGGTGGCAAGCCTGACGGACCTTCCGGCGGCATGCTGCAGCTTCCTCTTCCGCCTCAAGGGTTCGTACGCCGACTCCTTGCCCTTGCCGATGACCTCGACCCTTGGCTTTGGGGCAGGGTCGGAGCCACCTTCGGAAGCTCCAGGGATCAGCACCCTGGAGGTCGATCTTGTCTCGACGACACCAAGGTCGTCAAGCACACGCGTCTTCCGCCGGAGCTCCCTGCTGAACTCTACTTCCATGTTCAGAGGGAGAAAAGCTGATGGCAGAGTCAAGTCATCACCAGCGACATCGATGCCGTGCTGAAACTCCAAGGTTTTCCCCACCATGTTGGACTTCAGCCCGGTCTCGACCCGGTCGTCGTCCATCACGCTGTTGAGGGCCCAAGCGAGTTTTTCTCTCCTCTTCAGCGGTGCCCACCTGTTGACCAGGAAGTTACAAAACACCACCTGAGGAGTTAATCCTCCCTCCACGCACTGGTGGATCCTGGTCAGAGCAGGGTTGAAGGCATCCGCCAGCACCGGAGCTTCACTCCAGACTGTAGTGTCGATGTTGGGGAGGCCTTCGGGCAGCTCCAGCTTCTCGTGCTCCTCCAACTGGATGACTATCCAGTCCTTCTTCCAATCATCCCATTTCCCAGAGGGAAACGACCGGAGGTACTTGAATGGGCTCTTCTTGCGCTTCACGAAGTAGTAGAAGCCAAGGTACTCATTGCTCCCACCGGTGGTATGGACGGTGAAGAAGGTCCGGAAGAGTTCAATGCAGGGGGGATGCCCACCCACATCTCACAGAAGTGGACAAAGATAGACACAAGAAGAATGGAGTTGGGGCCAAGGTGGTACAGCTGCAGACCATAGAAGTCTAGCAGCATCAAGAAAAAGGAGGAAAAAGGTGGGATCAACCCCACAATGGCATACGAAGAGAAGTACACCATTTTGCTGGCGTGCTCCTTCTCAACAGGAGCTCTCCCCCGACGCGGACCAGACAGTTGAAGAAGTCCGGGGACCATCCCATGAGGGCCCGGACCTTCTTCAGGTCACCATCGGTCTTCAAACGGCACTCGCGGAGACCCAACTCCATCGCAGCACACCAAGGCAAGAGAGGAAAAGCGAGCACAAGTTGGGAGTTTGAGCGCAAGATCAGATGAGAGGCGTAAAGAACTCCAGACGGTGCGCACCTTCCTTCTTAAGTAAGCCCTCGCAACGCTTGGATGGAAACCACAAGGAAGTCGAAAATACTACTCAAAAATCCTACCCTGCCGATGACAAGAGGGCCCGGGACCACTACAACGATCAAGTCGAGGTTCTTACCGAAGCGGACGGTTGTCATCATGAGGCGGGAAGCCCGAAGGTGGCGGCCTGACAAGGCGCGCGGAACCGATACGATTTTCATATCGAGAACCGGCGACCTTCAATTGCGTGAGATCCGCACGCCAAAGATCTCATCTGTCATACACGGGATACGCCACGCGGCGAGGATTTAAATCCAAACCATCGCCAACGGCACATCCGAAGACCTTTGAAGACTCAATTCAAAAGTCGCAAGGATGGACCCACCTTCGGCGGAATGACTTCACCCAAGGGGTCTTCCCCGGAGGTGGGCCCAGGGGGCCACTGTCGGTACCCTGGGAACCATACACCCCTTGAGATTACAAAGATCTCTAGGGAATGTCATCTACTTGATTTGATGACCTTCGGAGGCCCACATGTCAGACATAACCAGACCCGCTTCTCCAACATGGTTAGTCCTAGGATCGCCACGTGTACTATCAAACCGGAGCTACCTCCACAAGGGGGAAGCTGCGGGCTATGTACCGAAAAGGCACCCCCGGACCTAACCCCAGACCAAGGGAAGCTCCGGAACTGACACGTGTCAGGTAGCTCCGGAGCTATCTGTTTCCCACAGTATGCTCCGGAGCTGCCATGTGTCCAACTGTCGGATCTTCAGCCTCTAACCTCCGGAAGACTCCACAACAGCTCCGGATCTTCAAAGGGGAATCAAGGACTTCAAGACCCGATCAAGTGTCATTAATACTATATTATTGACACACGATCGGACGACCTTAATTACCAGTAACGATGCTGTCAAAGCCCATAACTCGGTCATTAAGGGCAATTAAACGTGTTGAATGTGTATCAATATCAGTAACCGCCGGGGCCACATGTCAGGCCAGGCTAACTTGTAACGGCCTGCCCTTGCACTATAAAAGGACAGGCTGACGATACATAGGACACGCTCCATACACTCCGAAGACACACTCACTCTACACCCTGAACTCATTTTGAGCTCATACAACTAATACAACACCAACACATCCCGTGGAGTAGGGTATTACGCTCAGGTGACCCGAACCACGTAAATCTCCGTGTCTACTGTGTCATCTACAATTCACCTTCTTGAATCTCCGTGCGCCCACACCAAACCTCAAACTCTTCTAACACTTTACTAGTGTCGGGAGATCTGCCGGATCAAAACCACCGACAGTACCTTTGTGCATCAAACGAAGTATACAAAAGACCTCCTAAGGCGCTTCAACATGGACAAAAGCAAGCCTCTTCGGACACCAATGGGAAAAACAACAACACTTGAAATTGATGAAGATGGTGAACCCGTGGATCAAAAAGAATATAGAAGCATGATCGGATCACTTTTGTACCTCACGACATCAAGACCGGACATACAATTCAGTGTATGTCTTTGTGCACGGTTTCAAGCCTCCCCACGTTCTTCACATCGTCAAGCCGTCAAAAGGATTCTCAGGTACTTACATAGAACTCAAAAATTTGGCATTTTTCTTCCTTCTTCCTCAACCGTTACTTTGAAAGCTTTTTCCAATGCTAATTTTGGAGGTTGTAGGATTGATAGGAAAAGTACTTTCGATGCTTGTCATTTTTTTGGTAATTCACTTGTTGCTTGGTCCTCTAGAATACAAAATTCAGTTGCACAATCCATCGCAGAATATGAATATGTAGTTGCTGCTAGCGCTTGTTCACAAATTCTATGGATTGTTCAAACACTTAAGGACTATGGGGTTGATCTAGATAGTGTTCCACTATTCTGTGACAACACTAGTGCTATCTGCATTGCTAAAAACACTGTGCAACATTCTAAAACTAAGCACATTGACATTAGGTATCACTTTCTCCGTGATAATGTTGAAAAGGAAACATTGTGCTTCACCACGTAGATATCGAACAACAATTGGTTGACATTTTTACAAAACCTTTGGATTTCACTCGTTTTTGTTATTTTCATAGTGAAATAGGGGTTATGCATCCTCATGGCTTAAATTGAGGGGGATTTTTGAAACATGGGAAGTCTATGTGTGAATCTGAACTTAAAATAATATGAGCTTAGTATTTCATACATATATGACTTTGTGATTCCTTTCACATACTGAAAGTTCTTACTACATTACTCGTGTTATACATTTTGTAGTTTTTGCCATGTCTAGTAATTGGAATAATTACTTACACTAAATCTGGTCATGGTCGAACTTTCTTGCTGTTTTGAACTTGTTGCATGCTCACAAGTGCTTTTAATCATAAAGAATTAATCAAGTAATCAACTCACTTGTTGAGTTTTTTATGAATAAATATAAGTTGAGAAAAGATCAAGAGAATATGCATGCATCGCACTTCTTCTTTTGAGATGGCTTATCATTGCACTTAGATATGAACTTGGAAGAAGTTGTGTATGACTAAAACCATGTCCTTAAGCTTCTGATTGTCAAATGACATAGGTTTGGCTTGGTTGGTGAGAATAAGGCAGATGCGCATATAATCTCTTGCAAATATCATATGATCTAAATTTGTGCTATGAAAAATAATAAAATGCAGCAACAAGTGTCATGCTTTCAGGTTTTGAAATAGTTAAGTTTGTGAGATCATGATTTGCTAAATTGGAAATTACATTTGATCTCTAGCATGGCTTACACTACTTTATGTATTTCATTGATGTGATAGTGTAAGTTACTTGATAGTATGACTTGGATAAGCTTTGTTTTATATGTATATGTTATAATATGATCATAACAATTAAAATTTCTCTTTCTAACTTTGCTGAATACATTGTCAAAGGGGGGGAGATAATATGGTCAATTATGCAAGGGGGAGAAATATGTATAGGGGGATAAATTTATTTCTATCTCATGTGATTTTCAAAAAGGGAGAAATTGTTTTCGAAACTTTTAATGTGAACAATCCAATGTTCGGATCTTAAGTGGTGTTGCCAATGCATTTATCAATGGGGAGATTGTGAGACCTATGTGTGCTCAATACATTGGCTTTGACAATAAAAGTTTTGAATGCTGCCATAGCGAGCTTCTGCAAGGTCCAATAATAGGTTCGACATTCTTTGTCTAGATCTGACATATTTTTGGGTAGCTCTAGTAAGCTTTGTCTTTAGCTCTGGCATGTCTTTGATAGCTTCGGCATGTCTTTGTTAAGCTCCGATAGGTTTTGCTAGGTCCGACTTATGTTGGTTAGCTCTGGCATGTCTTTGATAGCTCTGACATGTCTTTGTTAAGCTCTGACATGTTTCTCTAGCTCTGGCTTTTGGGTTGACTAGTTTTGGTTAGCTCTGGCGCTAGGTTGTACTAGTTTTGGTTAGCTCTGGCGCTATGTTGTACCAGCTTTTTTAAGCTCCAGCGCTAGGATGTACTAGCTTTGGTAATCTCCGGCTCAAGCTTCGGTTAGCTTTGGCTAGGTTCGGAGCTTGATCGCTATGTTCCTGCTTTTATCTTGCAATGTTTCGAACTTGCTTTATATTATTGGAAAGACTGCTTAGTATTCATTTGCTATGTTTTCTGTGCTTTTTGGTTGATATGGCTGATATCGTTTTGCTATGTTTTGAAACATGCTTATGTGAGGTGCTCATGTAAGGTGTTGTGTTCGGAACTAACTTGAGTCAAGTCGCGGACTTGGGCTCGTACGGATTGGTTGTTTATTCATGTGCAGGTGTTGCTTGAGTTCAAGTCATGGCTGGTGACAGGATTCTTTGGACTACTCTCAGGGAGGAGATGAGGTTCCAACAACCAAATTCAGGAGGAATTGTGGTTGAGCGGGTCAGGAGGTTGCGCAGGATGATTGAATCAAGTGTCGTGCATGTGAAGGTTACTGGACGTCAAAGGAAGGTGTTTGCACGTATGCATGTGGTGCATGACGTGGCAACATGGTTCCGAAGATGGTTTATGGATGGGAAGATCTGGTTGGAAGGATCGGATCATATCGGTTGATGACTTTGGCTGTGGCGGAGTCAGTTATGGCTCGATATGGAAAGTATCGAGTTGGTTATGATAGGATTTTGTATGCGACATGAATTTGAGTTGTTTTAGGAATGTGGGATATGTTCTTAAGGTGTTTGGAAGTCTTAAAATTGCTTCTATCTGCGTATAGAAGAGTCCTAAGCAGTTATGCAAAGCTTCGATTCGTGATTGGAGTAGGATTGGAGTCCTAGTTGAGATTGGGTTGGCCTAAGGGCTGGTTATATAAGCAAGGGAGGCCAGAGCTCGTGGTGCACGACTTTGGGGCTGTTCCTCTTGTGTTCTATTGAATAAAATTTGTAGTTTAAAGGAACTTTTGTTCCTTGTTCGTCTGACTTGTTCCAGACAAGTTTTACTCGTCGAGTTTCAGGACAGCACTACCTTTCATCGGTGGTTTTATCATAACTCGAGTTTTACAGATCCAACTGACGTGATTCTTTTAGGGTTGTCTTCACAACTTGATTATATATCATCTAACAAAATTTCACGGTCATTGGATTTGTGGTTTCTGATCTACACGATTTTATTTGCAGCGTTCTGGAACTGTTTTTCTCGGGTAGGACAGATTGACCTTTGTTCGATCTTTCTATCATAACTTGAGTTTCCCTCGACGGATTTTAGTGATTCTTTTTGTGCTTACTTCGTGACTAGATTCTATATGATATATATCACTTTTGTCACGGTGAAACAGGTTTAGATTAGTCTCACACACGATTTCTTTAACATATCGTTTTTCTGACAAAGGGGTTGGGATTTAATTGTTTCCGCTGCGTAAGAATTTTTAATTCTACCATTCACCCCCCCCCCTCTGGTAGCTTTTCACATTATCTTCGATCCTACAACATACAATATAGCAATACAATGAAAATATAATGTTCATTACAGTAGTAATTAAATCACATCAAGTGCAAGTATTAACTACATCACAACTCAGTGAACAAGTGGTACTCATATACGCGAGGGAAAGTGATTCAAATCAATGATACCCGGAATACACGACACGTACGCCCGTACTGGAAGTCACCTAGGTGCACTCCACGGACATCGTACGCAGCCACCTTTCTCAAGTTCTGCCCAAGTTGAATCGATCAACAGTCTAGGACAGTATTCCCACTCACTGTACACCTTTCCGCTTGAAGATGTCGTGAGCGAGTTTCCGTCTACTGTGCTGTGGCCGAAAGCCTGAGACGATCAAAAAATTCTCAGAAAAAACTTCCCAAGGTACATCGGTTTCCTAGACCTCATATATCCAATATGACTCCGGTACAGTTCAAACTTGCTCAGCTGTGCAACATACGGATCGGTCCTTAACCGACACTGGCAGGGCTACGCACCCAAGACCACGTCTTGCTGCATCCTACGCCCCTGTTCGGTCTCATATTCAGATTACTACTCTATTTCTTTGAACCAATCCCATGTGAAAAAGTCCTAGCCATGCGAGTAGATTCCAACTACTCGACTTCTACCGAATCCTATAAAACATTTAGCATAGCATAGTCTACACGATGACTTAACAACTATCCAAATACTCCATGGGGTGATCTGGTCAAGCAAGGGGATTTTCAATCACCTTAGCCCTAATGCACATAACTCACCCTAGACATAGGTGATACAAATAAAGATTTTGTTATAGCGCTTATATGCAAACCGGGGCTTGCCTGGTTGCAAGACAGTATCAAAGTTAATCTCCAGAGGGATGACTTCAAGTAGCTCTGGGGTCCTCTTGAGCTCGGCAAATAATAGATATGCAAAGAATTATGCAAGTTAATCAATACCGGTATTATGATATAGCTTAATGGAAAGACAGTTAAGTATAAGAATTTAAGCCCAATGGTTCTATAAATTTTACAGGGGACACCAGCTACTATGGGCGAGGTTCTGGCCAATATTGGGATCAATCCATAGAATTTACAGTTGTATAAAATTCAATGAACCTAAACATTTCCAAGAATTTTGAGGGCGAATCTGTAGCTTTGAAATGGCCAAAAGTTGGTGTCCTATTTAGATAAGGTCAAGAGGGACTCAACAGAATTGGTTTCATATTTTTCTAAGCATCCTACTGTGAGATATTGAATTTACAAGTTTGGACAGTTTACTGAAAAGTTTCTGGACAGTTTGGAATTTTCATGTACATAGAGATTGGAAACAGAATTTGGCTATTCAAATGAACTCAAATGGACCTGAAAATTTTACGGGAACTCAAGTGAATTATTAGGAATGATGTGGACAAAATTTAGAATTTTAGACTTAATGGAGAACCAATAATTAATTCCAATATTATTCTGTTTATGGCATTATTGAGCTTAATTTATGGATTTCCATACAGATCCAAGTGCACCACTGAAAAGTACATATCATCATGGTTCCAACAAAATTTATTTGGGAATTTTTGTACAATTATGCTAAGAGCTATGGATTTTCAAAATTGGGACCAAATCTGGAATTTAATTTACATGGGAAAATTTGAATAAGAAAGGGGCCCACGGGTTTTAAAATGGGCCAATCAGGAGCAAGCCACGCGGGGTCCACGGTTTCAACCCGCGTAGCCGCACCTGATCCCCACCCGCAGCAGATCCGGAAGACACATTTCTTTGACTGACAGACGGGCCCCACGGGCTCTTCTTCCACCTCGCGCCACTGATGTTCCCGACAGAGCGCGGCGGCGCTGCCCCGCCGGCATCTCACCTCCCATCAATCCACTGCACAAATCTTCCCCAAACTCACCGCCTAGCAATATTTTGAGGTGCTGAGCACGTCGGTGGGGTCAGCGCACGCCGGCAATGGCCGAAAATGATTGTGCGACGGCGGCAGCGGCGGTTAAAGTTTCGACCATGCAGCCGGGCCCTACGGTGGGCTAAATTGGTTGGAAAGACTTCTGGAAGCTTCATGGAAGCATGGGGAGGATGGTTAGGGGACGAAAATTGAGTAGAAAGGCCGGTAATCTCAAGTGCGATGATGAGGTCGTGGTATTCGGCCGGCGGCTAGGAAATCTTGATTTCCCTAACATTTATTTGATGATTATCTTTGCTTTTTCTTCGAGAACGTGTGTGGGAACATGATGAACATAAAATGTCATGGCCATGAGAGATAATCAATCGTGGAAGACAAATTTGGGCCGAGACCTAGCTCCGTGGATACCCAAAGTTCGTCGGAAAACATGGAAACAACAAAGCTATAGGGCATGGAATGAGCTCAGATTTTACCAGAACCTAGAAGACGTATGGGCGCACCTTTTTTATTCAAAGATCAAGATGAGAAGAAGCTTGTATTGCCTGGGCGTCGAGGGAGTGCAGGGCGGCCAAACAGGGGAGTTCGCCGGCGGCCCAAAAATCGTAAAGGTTTTCGATGGGGAGGCTCAAACTGTGAAAGAAATTGATCAAGGAGCTGCACCATAGGTTGAGGAGTAACCCAGTGCGAATAAATTTGAGCCATACCGATGATCCTTGCTGGATTTCGAGGCGAAGGGAAGAACTCTGTAAAACCCCACTTTTATGGCATGTTAAGTTCATGTGGGTTTTGTGATCAACTATTTTGGATCTCCAATATAATGGTACACATGAACTATGCCATCCAAAACTTTTCTTGCACTCTTTGTTAAATTCTTTTATCACGGGTATTAGACTTCACCATGAATCCAAATTATATTCTATTCACCTTTTAAGAATAAGAATTTTTGGATAAGGATTAGTAAGCAATGCACAATGAAGCCCTAATAAGCTCTAAACCAAATATTCAAATTAAGGGCTCTAAATTTTTCCATGAGCTCCTAAATTCCTCAATAGCATGCTTACAAAGTTTCAAGATTTTAGAAACTCATCTACTATTTTTATTGAGGTGCTTGGCAAATTTGAATCAAATTCAAATCTGAATTTATAATTCTTCTCCAACTTCTTTAAACATAAGAATTGAGTTCACCATTGTGTTCAGAATAATTCATTTGCCATCTCCACAAAATTTCATGATTTTTGGAGTTGATCTTCTATTTTTAAATGAATTAGTAACTGAACTGTGGGGAGAATCACTGGACAGTGGGCCCCACATGTCAGCTCCCCTTTTTAAACGGATCAGCTCAACCCCGCCACCTCTGCACCGCCGCGCCCCCGCTCGACACTGCGCGCGCGCATGCAGCTCCAGCGAGCTGCCTGCCTGCTCGCCGCGGCCCTATAAAAGGCCGGCCGAAGCTCCCTTTAATCCTCATCCCCGATCACAGCTCCACTGCCTCGCCACTATTCTTCCGCCGCGCGCCATCACCGCCGCTCGCCACTGCTCCGCGGCGTGCCACCGTTCCGCGCCGTTTCAAGCCAAGCTCCAAAGAGCAAAAAGGTGCGCCTGATCAAACTCTAGCTCATGGTACAAACCGTTTCCCTTATCGTTGAAGCCTGAGCGAGTTATTGTTCGTTTCCTCTACGGCCGAGGGTAGATAGCTAGCTATGATTTCATGTCAAATTCCTTTTCGGCAAGCAATCATCCTTTGCAATTACTTAGAGATAGTTTCTATAGGCCCTAGCGCTCCTGTCTGAGCAAAAACCTTTAAGGATCATCAAGCAACGGCTCTGAATTTCGAGTTTTGCTCGCCGCCGGTGAGAAAACCTCGGTTCACCGTCGAACTCATGATTCCCGGCGACTCACTCCCCTTCTGCGCCCCTATCCTTGAACTCCATCATCCCAGAAAGGTTTTGGAGCAATTCCCAAGTGATTTGAGCTACTCTATAGAGAGTTCTATGTTGCCCGAGCGCTCATCGCCGCCACCGCCGTCGCACGACCTTTTCCGGCGAGCTTCAAGACCAACTGACCTCACCATCGTGCTCAGCGACCCCAAAAACCCCCAGGCGGCAAGTTTCCGCGAATCTGGTGCGTTGGATTGGCCGGCGGCGAGCTCGCCGGCGAGCCACCGTCGCGGGTGCCGCTCCGCGCGAGCACCGGCCCGAGGTAGACGACGACCCCATCGGGTCCCACCTGCCATTCACTGCGGGATCACGGTGCGGCTGATATCTAGTGTGGCTGCGCGCTTTAATTCTGTGGACCCCGGTGCTGCCTCAACCAGAATGTGCCACGTGGTCTTTGGGATTTATTTAATTCCAGAAACTTATCCAAACTTCTAAATTGAATATCTTTCTGTAGGATACTCCAAAAATCTTCAAACAAATTTTGTTCGAAAGCTCTTGAGCTCTAGTTTCTGTCAATACCAATTAGGTTCTGTGGAACTCAGAGTTAAATTCTGTAGAAAATAATCTTTCCTAATGCAAATGCAATTTTTCCAGACAAGATATCCACGGGAAAATTCCCCAAAATTCACATAAAATTTATTGTCCTATTCTAGATTATCAGGCAAAGTTTGGGAGCCATAACACCTGTTTAACTCTCTGGATAATTCAAATTTCCTTTTTCAGTTATTGAATTTTCACAGCTATTAGGTTGCTTTATTAGGTCCCAAAATTTTACTGAGTCTTCCTTTAGTCATACCCTAGCTCCTGTTAAAGTCTTGGATTTAATTAACCTACTATACTAGTCCTAAATCAGTTACAAACCAAATATTGATTTAATGTCTAGAAACTCAATTATAAAGTAAATCCAGAAATTCTTGCCAAATTAGAAATACAATAACTCCTTCCCCACAGCTTAGAAAATTATGAAAACAAATTTTGCTAAAACCATAACCACTCCCTCCATCTTGATTATCAACTGTTAGCTAGGTTCAAGCTACAGTTTCCTCTCGGAAATTTTTGGAAGTTGATTGCTTGCCATACTTTCGGAGACCACAATCTGCTATGATCATCTCCTGTTCTTTGCAAGAGCTTTGATCATATTCCCTAGTATCTACCATCGAAGTTCCAGAGCCAATTAAGGTCCCTGTCATATAGTGATCACCATGAATTAAATTATGGTCTTAAAATAAATAATTTTCAAAGTCATTTATATATCCATGTTATCTGCATATCGTATAGTGACCGAAGTCGAGGAGGAGCCAGAAGCCTTGGAAGAGAACCTTCCAATTTTTAACTCAGAACCTGACCTGCAACAAGGCAAGCCCCGGTTTGCATTTAAGTCGTTTATGAGCTTTTGCTTTATCACTATGATGAATAGTATATGAATTGTGCATTACGTTTAGGGTGAATGATACTCCACTTGCATGACCAAAAATCCCAGGGGTTTATTTGGCACGAGTTACAGTTTGACTTGTAGTAACTGCTTTGCTAATGCATAGGAGATCCGGTAGAAGTCGAGTAGTTGGAATCTACTCGCGAGAGATGTATCTCACAGGATTGGTTGAATAGGACAGGGCTTAATATAATGAAACTGAGACCGGGTAGGGAATGGATAGGAAGCGGCGAGAATTGAGTCTCGGTCGCATAGCCCTGCCTGTGTTGATTAAGGCCCGTCCGTATGCGGCCCCGCTGGACAAGCTTGAATTGTACCGACAATATAATGGACATATGGAATCCAATAAACTGACGTAGCTTGGTTACTTGGGTGTCGAGGCATACCGTTCCGTTTTATAGGTGTGGGTTGAGGGTAGCAAGTTGTAAATCCGCTGGTGGGCACGTCAGAGTACGCCCCACGTAGGGACCTCCTGCCCGTGATGGATCGACCGGTTCGGCATTTGAGTGTCTTGCGAAAGGTTGCCATATACGACTAGTACTGAAGTGTTATGTAGGTACGGTTGTGCTCGCTGACACTTCCGAACGACGTATGTGTCGTGTTGTCCGGGTGTGTCCTGATTGCAATCACTGTCCCTCGCAGTAATAGAGTACCACTTGTTCACTATGTCGTGACGTAGTAAATACTAAAGAAGTCAGAAAAGTCATATTGTATTGAATTATAATTACTTTGCAACCTTGTATGATTTAGAGATAGTACAATTAAAAGTTTACAATTTCCCCATACTTTAGCTGTAATAGCACTATGTGCTTTGGGCATGTCATATCATCGGTAAAGCGTTTCTTGTTTGATTGTGGAGCCCATGATGTGCCGTGCTCGGAGAATGTCATTTGCTACTTAAAACTTGATTATAAGGATCCACTTGTAGGCGAGTTATTTATGCTATTCCTTACCTATGTTTAGTGTCCCCGTGCATCTGTCTAGTGAGACGGTTAAGTCTTGCTGAGCCTTAAGCTCACGTTTGCAGTTAACGAGTTTTTGCAGGTTACCCTATTCAGGATGGGTTTAACGATGAGGCAACACCCCCTCCAGGGTGTACAGCCGAGTGGGAACCCTGCACGCCGCCATAGTTTGAGTGTTGCTAGTGCAAAGTATCCCTGGCATGGAAAACTTTGTTTTTTGCATAGCTAGTGCTGAGAGCGTAGCTATGGTATGTATATATTTCTTTACATCCGCTAGTATTGTGAAAACTTCCGCTGTGTATTAAATAAAAGACTTGGTCTTGTACTTTATTCTGGTTCTATTCTTGTAAACTGTTGGGTGTCGCATCGCACGACACCACCCAATGAGATCCTCGGATGTGTGGATTCCGGTCCCCACAGACATGGTATCAGAGCTTCGTTGGGAACAGTGTACCGGAAAAGAACATATTTTCAAAAATTAGGAACTTGAGTGAGGAATTAGTTATATGCCGTTATAAGGAGTATTATTAGTATAAGATATAAAGGTGGTAAACTAACTATGTGTTATTATATTCTGTAACGACGCTCCGACATCAGGTAAGAGGTAAGGTACGCCACCGAGAGCGGATCAATCTCGGTAAGCTCAGCATACGAGAGGTGGTATGTGAAATTTCCGTGGCTTGGCACGGAAAGTCAATATGAGTCTTTGAAACTTTCCATGTTTCTAAGAACATATGACACGCGGTACCCCAGCGTGACACAAAGTTAGAGGGAAACCCCGTCGGGTGGTATGTAACCCGATAGTGTGTTCTCATATCTATGAGAACATGCGAACACGTATGCCCGAGTGTGTATAAGCCGGATCGTACGGGAGTCTTTGCTGTACAGACGTATTTACAGCCATGTACCTCGAGACATGGCCTTGCTCGAGGACGACTCACGCCAGAGTCGTATGCATTTACTTTTAGTTATATATTATTGTGACTGCCTGCCGTGCTTCCCCGTGCCACCCTTGAGGTGCGAAGGTGTGAAGGGGGATTGTTTGTCTTCTGCAGGTAACCTAACTCCGGTAGCAACCCGTGTAGAAGCCGTTTGCGAGGGAACGATATAGGAACCACCTATAGACGTAACCGGATGTACCGGATAGAATTTCCTTTCGTGAGGCACGTAGTACCGTCAGTATCAAACATGATACTAGACCCTCCCCACCGACAGAATGGTTGCATTGTGTTTTGAGAAAGTCCGACTATCAGATACTGATAATTTCGGGCTCGACTTGATAAAATGGATAGAACCAAGATTCTTGCTTTCTGGTAGAAGTAGCTCAACTTCGCCAGGTTGTAAACTTGGTTAGCAATTAGATAACATAAGCATATCCTACATGAATGGAAAGCTCGTGAAGGTCTCTCCAACTTTTCCGTTGACCATAAAGACAGAAAAGCGTGTTAATCTGTTGAAAACTGGGGTTTACTGTAATTACTCCACATGAACCCACCTTTGTACCGTTTCTGTATTCTTGCCATAACTCACTGTAGAAAAATCCACTACCTTATTGGGATATATGTTTGAGAAGGGTAGGTGGAGATTCACGAGTTTGTTTTGGGGAGTCCTTCCTGATTTGAATTGGAGTTTAACCAAATTGGGAAGACAGCACAGTAAACTGCATGACTGCTGATGCAAACCAGTCAGCTTTACTGTTGAGTTTGGATAATTATAACCCCTAATCCAGGACAGTGATATGGTTACGCATACACATTTCTGGAAAGCTTAGGAAGTCATATATCAACTTTATTTATCACTCCTGACCTGAATCTAGGTGTAGCTATGCCTAATTCCATTTGTCGCAAATTTGGTTCCTGCAGTCCAGAACTTGGAACAGTTTGCACATAATTGTGAATCGATGCATAATACCTTCATGACAAGGTTGTCGGGGTGGAACTTCTTTAGTTCTGGATTGTTAACACGATGTTACTCAATGTTTATTTTGACACTACCTCAATATCTTATCATGATGAACCTGTATAGAATGTGGAGATAAGCCCATATACAGGGGAGATTCTGTCGAAATTTTCAGAACCCTTGAGTCAACTTAAAACTGGTATAGATTGTTCATACTAGTTCAACAGTGGCTGTATGAGTACAATCTGGAAAGGTTTTGAAGTGTACTACAATTTTTGTATTCAACATAATGTTTAGTTCTGACTTCTTCTGTATGAAACTTACGGGTTACTGCAGACAGGTCAGATAAACCAGAACTGTACTCATTTCCAGATTGCAGCTTTGACTGAACCAATTGATTATGGATATTTCTTTTTGTCCCGCATCACCAGTGATTGGGTCGAATACTTAAGCGGTGTATTGACATTCGGGTATATTTGTCCACAGATGGCAGCACCAAGAATTCAGTTGCCTAATGGATGGGTGTTCTCAACATGCACCGGGCACGCCGGTTTTCCGGACGTGTTTGCACGGTTGCTCGGCCAGTTTGGCTATTTGGTGTTACCTAGCTATTGGGGCAAGAAGTTCCAGGAGGGTGGTCTGTGGAGTTGCACCATCTACGTCAATGTGCCTGCCGGTCCACCGCACCTCGGATGGGCTCCATACTCCATCAAGATCAAAGGATTGATATTAGAAGAAACATGGAGCTACGCCGCAAGTGTTGCCATAGGGAGGTTTTGCAAACTCCATTACCGTCATCTGGTGGGTACTCCGTATGAGTTCTTTCCAGTCAACGGCAGGGCTTCTGAAGCCTGGGCAACCCGCTTGCTTGCGGAGGTGGGAGAGCATGGCGAAACATCCGCAACAGCCTTAGCGATGTATGCAGCAGCCTCACATCGCGAGAAGGGTAATCAAAGGACATGCATAAAAGAATTGACAAACAATCTGAAGCAAGCCATGAAGCGAGCAAATCACTTTGAGTGGGCAAATGACGGACTTAGGGATATGATGGCTCCTCTTAATCATCGTTTGAACCTTAGGGAGAATCAATGGCATGACGCTGTTATGGATTTGGCCGCGTCTCGCCAGGAGACTCTAGAGAGAGATATTGATCTAGAGGCAAGCCTACTTTATGGGCACCAACGGGACACACAGTTGAACGTGGTGACTGCAGACAGGGATCAGTCCAGAGTAGAGGCTCAGAGCTGGAAGACCAGCTGTGAACAGGCTCAGCAAGAGAATGAGGCCTGGGGGATGTTTATGATACAGGCAGATTGGCAAGCTATGGCTGCCAAGAAGACGTTGATGTTGAACGATGTATCAACTTCTACTCCAGCACCCGTATCAGAGGTGCCTAGCCATGAAGATGAAGAAGAAGAAGAAGACCCAGAGGAACTTGAATACGTCGAGTAGAGCGTATTGAAGTTAGATGTGGTAGCACTTCCGCCAACACAGGGCAACATATAGTTAAATGGTTGCTAGTGTCTCTCTTTTGTGACCATGTTTGTGTCATATTAAGAGTAATGGTTGTGGTGTCTAGATAATTAGATGAGTATGACATGTCAGGAAGACCAAGTATGGTAGAGATGTATTTCCATAAAGGGAGTCCATCATTTTGGGTTTACTACTGTAAACTTGGTCATGAGATGGTATATTTTGTATAAAGTTTATGCTTTATCAATATATGTAAATGTTATGCATCGTCTATTATTATCTACCGCATTTCTAAGGGAGGATGAACTTGAGGCAATGGGACTTACCGTGTTAATCATTGTATTGCAGTATGGTGCGTACTCGTACAGCCTCAGAGGTGGGAGGATCTAGTGGAGGACAGGGGGATGACACACCACCCCCGGGGCAGAATACGCCTCAGACGCAACCACCTCCACCACCTCCAACCACACTCCCCAGGAGTCTCGCGGAGGTTCTCGCTGCAGTGCTCGGCTCGCGCGACGAGCAAACCGAGTTACTGCGGACGTTGGTGCAGCACTCGTCCCGTCAAGGGGGACGACAGGATGATGGACCGCGTCAGCAATTTCAGAGTTCCTACTCTGATTTCTCATCGACACACCCACCGGTATTCAGAGAAGCCGATGAACCGTTGGACGCGGATAACTGGCTCCGCACCATTGAAGGAAAGTTCGGTTTACTCGCGGTAACCGAACAGCAGAAGACATTGTTTGCAGCGCAACAACTGCAGGTGTCTACCGGTGCGTGGTGGGCCAATTACCTTGCCGCACGCCCCGCATGCCATGTTGTAAGCTGGACCGAATTTCAGGAGGCGTTTCGCGCCTACCACATCCCTCCCGGGATTATGAGGAGGAAGCTTCAAGAGTTCTTGGAGCTAAGGCAAGGAGGAAGGAGTGCATACGAATACTCCAAATCATTCAACCACTTGGCCCAATATGCTCAGGACCAAGTGAATACCGAAGATCGGAAGCGGGAATGTTTCTACCGGGGTTTGAACCCCAAGTTGAAGGACAAGCTTGTCCTGTTCAACCGCGGCAACTTCAACGACATAGTCAATGCCGCTATCATGCAGGAAGACGCTACGCGCGAGCTGTCCTCCGATAAAAAGAAGAGGGGTGCTCCACAGAGCAGCGGAGGTGGTACTCCTCAGAAGTACCGTATGGTGTATCGATCACCATCCGGCCAGAGGTGGCAGCCGCCATTGCGACCACCAATGTTCCGTGGTCGTCAATTCAACAACGGCGGATTTCGGCCGCAGCAACAACAGGGGATGGTTCCACGTGCACTTCCACCTCCACCACGTGTACCGGGATTCCGTCCTCCCCTTCGTATTGGCCAAACCCCGTACACGTGTTTCACGTGTGGACGTACGGGGCACTTCGCCAAGGATTGTCCGCAGAATCGACAAGGTGGAGGGCAATCATCTTACCAGGGGGCCAACCAACCCCGCAACCCGCCCAAGAAGCTAGCCACCAGACCCGGCAACATCCACCACCTCGCCATCGAGGATGTTCCAGAAGGCGCACCCGTGCTCACGGGTACGTTCTCTGTCTTAAATCATTCCGTAGTCATACTTTTTGACTCCGGAGCTTCACACAATGTCATTAGTAAATCTTTTGTCGTTAAAAGTCAATTGCCTGTTATCTCCACAAAAACACCATATATGATTTGCACTCCAGCAGGGAGGGTAGTAACATATGAGGTAGCCCATAAAGTGCCTCTTGACCTAGATGGGAACGTCTATCCTACCTCCTTCATTATCCTAGAAACTCAAAAGCTAGATATCATCTTAGGAATGGCATGGTTGCAATACCATGGTGCTATCCTTGATATCGTTCCTCGAAAAATTTATCTAAACTCTCCACTCCATCAGCCCCAGGTTCTCAATCTTGAGAACATCATTCCATTAGACCCATCCACTCACAACACCGAGGGTATGGAACTTAAGGATATCCCGGTAGTATGTGAATACCCCGACGTGTTTCCTGAAGATCTCCCTGGGATGCCACCAGAAAGGGATATAGAGTTCAAGATTGAACTTGCGCCCGGAACAGTGCCAGTTTCAAGACCACCCTACAAGATGGCACCCAAGGAACTTGCAGAACTGAAGGAACAATTAACTGAACTTGAGAGCAAAGGTTTTATTCGTCCAAGTTCATCACCATGGGGTTGTTCTGCACTGTTTGTAGAAAAGAAAGATAAGACATTGAGGCTATGTGTAGACTATCGTCCACTTAATGCTGTCACCATCAAGAACAAATATCCACTACCGCGTATTGATATTCTTTTCGATCAATTAGTGGGTGCTAAAGTGTTTTCGAAGATGGATCTTCGTTCTGGTTATCATCAAATTAGAATCCGACCAGAAGATATATCCAAGACAGCATTCTCAACAAGGTATGGACTGTATGAGTATCTGGTTATGTCCTTCGGATTAACCAACGCCCCGGCTCATTTCATGTATCTCATGAACTCAGTGTTCATGCCGGAATTGGACAAGTTCGTCGTGGTCTTCATTGACGACATACTTGTGTATTCAAAATCCAAAGAAGAACATGCTCAACACTTGCATATTGTGCTTCAGCGATTACGGGACCATCAGTTGTATGCTAAGTTCAGCAAGTGTGAATTCTGGATCAACCAGGTGCCATTTTTAGGGCACATCATTTCAGCAGAAGGTATTGCAGTTGATCCAAGCAAGATCAAGCAAGTCCTCAAATGGGAGTCTCCAAAGTCTGTACATGAAGTCCGAAGTTTCCTGGGTTTAGCAGGATATTACCGGAGGTTTATACCCAGTTTCTCCAAAATAGCTAAACCAATGACAGAACTTCTGAAGAAAGGACAAAAGTATGTATGGACTGAGGCATGTGAGGCAGGTTTCAAAGCATTGGTGAAACACCTTACAACGGCACCAGTTTTAGCCCAACCAGACACTACCAAAGCATTTGATTTCTATTGCGATGCATCTGGGATTGGTTTAGGTTGTGTGTTAATGCAAGAGCGAAGAGTGATCGCGTATGGGTCGCGACAGCTTCGGAACCACGAGCAGCACTACCCGACTCATGATCTTGAACTGGCTGCTGTGGTGCTAGCATTGAAGATGTGGAGGCATTATCTACTGGGTAATTTAGTACACCTCTACACTGATCACAAAAGCTTGAAATACATCTTCACCCAGAAGGATTTGAATATGCGACAAAGGCGATGGTTAGAATTGATCAAGGATTATGAGATTGAGATCCACTACCATCCAGGCAAGGCGAACGTAGTCGCAGACGCTCTGAGCCGCAAGTCCCATATCAACAATCTTTCCATTACCTCGAGGGAGGGAAAAGAAGAACTGAGTCTCTACTTGGTTCCATATGGGGCGCTCTACAATCTCGCTCTCATTCCTACCATCAGGGAGAATATTATGGCAGCTCAGAAGGCGGACAAGGGGATGTCACATATTCAGCAAAGAATAAAGAAGGGGGAGATGAAATGCTTCCGAAGTGACGATGAAGGTACCCTCTGGTTTAACGACCGTATAGTGGTACCCCGAAACATGGAACTTCGGAGGAAGATACTGGATGAAGCCCATTTATCCAAGTATTCCATTCATCCGGGAAGTAACAAAATGTACCAAGATTTAAGAAAGAAGTTCTGGTGGACTCGGATGAAGCGGGAAGTAGCTAAATATGTATCCGAGTGTGATATGTGCCGGCGAGTGAAGGCCGACCATATGAAAGCAGCAGGACAACTTCAACCTTTAAGCATACCAGCTTGGAAATGGGAGGATATCAGCATGGATTTCATCGTTGGGTTGCCTCCCACTCTCCATAAGCACGACTCAATTTGGGTGATAGTTGACCGACTGACTAAGACGGCGCATTTCATTCCCGTCAATACCAACTATCATTCCTCAAGATACGCGGAGTTATATATTGCCAAAATCGTATGCCTCCACGGAATACCCCGCACCATCGTCTCAGATCGTGGGGCTGTATTTGTTTCGCGATTCTGGGAGCATCTCCACGCTGCACTGGGAACCAAGTTAATTCGGAGCTCGGCCTATCATCCTCAGACTGATGGACAAACTGAACGGGTGAATCAAGTGCTGGAAGACATGCTTCGTGCCTGTGCCATCCACCAGGGCAAGAACTGGGATGATCATCTACCTTTGGCGGAGTTTTCATACAACAACGGTTACCAGGCTAGCATCCAGATGGCACCTTATGAAGCTCTTTATGGCCGGAAGTGTCGCACACCCTTGAACTGGTGCGAATCAGGTGAACGGGCAGTATACGGCATCGACTTAGTAAATGAAGCCGAGGATCGAGTTCGCACTATTCAAGCGAATCTCAAAGCTGCTCAGTCTCGACAGAAGAGCTACGCGGACAAGCGACGTCGACCTCTTCACTTCGAAGTTGGAGATCAAGTTTATCTCCGGGTATCCCCTACGAAGGGTATCCATCGCTTCGGGGTAAAAGGGAAGCTAGCTCCCCGCTTTATTGGGCCATTCGCAATAATCGAAAAATGCGGACCTGTGGCATATCAATTGGAGTTACCAACGTCACTTTCCGGAGTCCACAATGTGTTCCACATTTCCCAATTGCGGAAATGCCTTAAGACTCCAGCTGATATCCGCATAGAGGATTTGGAAGCTCTCCAACCAGATCTCACCTATTCCGAGCATCCAACTCAGATCATCGATGAAAAGACTCGCACCACAAGAAGCCGCACCTTGCGTTTCTACAAGATCTTGTGGAGCCACCACAGTGCCGAAGAGGCCACGTGGGAAAGTGAGGAGTATCTTAGAACGAACTATCCGGACTTGTTAGCGGCATATGTTCGATAGATCCTTTTTCCTTTGCCTTCTTTTGTAATCTCGGGACGAGATTCTTTTAAGGGGGGAGGAATGTAAAACCCCACTTTTATGGCATGTTAGGTTCATGTGGGTTTTGTGATCAACTATTTTGGATCTCCAATATAATGGTACACATGAACTATGCCATCCAAAACTTTTCTTGCACTCTTTGTTAAATTCTTTTATCACGGGTATTAGACTTCACCATGAATCCAAATTATATTCTATTCACCTTTTAAGAATAAGAATTTTTGGATAAGGATTAGTAAGCAATGCACAATGAAGCCCTAATAAGCTCTAAACCAAATATTCAAATTAAGGGCTCTAAATTTTTCCATGAGCTCCTAAATTCCTCAATAGCATGCTTACAAAGTTTCAAGATTTTAGAAACTCATCTACTATTTTTATTGAGGTGCTTGGCAAATTTGAATCAAATTCAAATCTGAATTTATAATTCTTCTCCAACTTCTTTAAACATAAGAATTGAGTTCACCATTGTGTTCAGAATAATTCATTTGCCATCTCCACAAAATTTCATGATTTTTGGAGTTGATGTTCTATTTTTAAATGAATTAGTAACTGAACTGTGGGGAGAATCACTGGACAGTGGGCCCCACATGTCAGCTCCCCTTTTTAAACGGATCAGCTCTACCCCGCCACCTCTGCACCGCCGCGCCCCCGCTCGACACCGCGCGCGCGCATGCAGCTCCAGCGAGCTGCCTGCCTGCTCGCCGCGGCCCTATAAAAGGCCGGCCGAAGCTCCCTTTAATCCTCATCCCCGATCACAGCTCCACTGCCTCGCCACTATTCTTCCGCCACGCGCCATCGCCGCCGCTCGCCACTGCTCCGCGGCGTGCCACCGTTCCGCGCCGTTTCAAGCCAAGCTCCAAAGAGCAAAAAGGTGCGCCTGATCAAACTCTAGCTCATGGTACAAACTGTTTCCCTTATCGTTGAAGCCTGAGCGAGTTATTGTTCGTTTCCTCTACGGCCGAGGGTAGATAGCTAGCTATGATTTCATGTCAAATTCCTTTTCGGCAAGCAATCATCCTTTGCAATTACTTAGAGATAGTTTCTATAGGCCCTAGCGCTCCTGTCTGAGCAAAAACCTTTAAGGATCATCAAGCAACGGCTCTGAATTTTGAGTTTTGCTCGCCGCCGGTGAGAAAACCTCGGTTCACCGTCGAACTCATGATTCCCGGTGACTCACTCCCCTTCTGCGCCCCTATCCTTGAACTCCATCATCCCAGAAAGGTTTTGGAGCAATTCCCAAGTGATTTGAGCTACTCTATAGAGAGTTCTATGTTGCCCGAGCGCTCATCGCCGCCACCGCCGTCGCACGACCTTTTCCGGCGAGCTTCAAGACCCACTGACCTCACCATCGTGCTCAGCGACCCCAAAAACCCCCAGGCGGCAAGTTTCCGCGAATCTGGTGCGTTGGATTGGCCGGCGGCGAGCTCGCCGGCGAGCCACCGTCGCGGGTGCCGCTCCGCGCGAGCACCGGCCCGAGGTAGACGACGACCCCATCGGGTCCCACCTGCCATTCACTGCGGGATCACGGTGCGGCTGAGATCTAGTGTGGCTGCGCGCTTTAATTCTGTGGACCCCGGTGCTGCCTCAACCAGAATGTGCCACGTGGTCTTTGGGATTTATTTAATTCCAGAAATTTATCCAAACTTCTTAATTGAATATCTTTCTGTAGGATACTCCAAAAATCTTCAAACAAATTTTGTTCGAAAGCTCTTGAGCTCTAGTTTCTGTCAATACCAATTAGGTTCTGTGGAACTCAGAGTTAAATTCTGTAGAAAATAATCTTTCCTAATGCAAATGCAATTTTTCCAGACAAGATATCCACGGGAAAATTCCCCAAAATTCACATAAAATTTATTGTCCTATTCTTGATTATCAGGCAAAGTTTGGGAGCCATAACACCTGTTTAACTCTCTGGATAATTCAAATTTCCTTTTTCAGTTATTGAATTTTCACAGCTATTAAGTTGCTTTATTAGGTCCCAAAATTTTACTGAGTCTTCCTTTAGTCATACCCTAGCTCCTGTTAAAGTCTTGGATTTAATTAACCTACTATACTAGTCCTAAATCAGTTACAAACCAAATATTGATTTAATGTCTAGAAACTCAATTATAAAGTAAATCCAGAAATTCTTGCCAAATTAGAAATACAATAACTCCTTCCCCACAGCTTAGAAAATTATGAAAACAAATTTTGCTAAAACCAGAACCACTCCCTCCATCTTGATTATCAACTGTTAGCTAGGTTCAAGCTACAGTTTCCTCTCGGAAATTTTTGGAAGTTGATTGCTTGCCATACTTTCGGAGACCACAATCTGCTATGATCATCTCCTGTTCTTTGCAAGAGCTTTGATCATATTCCCTAGTATCTACCATCGAAGTTCCAGAGCCAATTAAGGTCCCTGTCATATAGTGATCACCATGAATTAAATTATGGTCTTAAAATAAATAATTTTCAAAGTCATTTATATATCCATGTTATCTGCATATCGTATAGTGACCGAAGTCGAGGAGGAGCCAGAAGCCTTGGAAGAGAACCTTCCAATTTTTAACTCAGAACCTGACCTGCAACAAGGCAAGCCCCGGTTTGCATTTAAGTCGTTTATGAGCTTTTGCTTTATCACTATGATGAATAGTATATGAATTGTGCATTACGTTTAGGGTGAATGATACTCCACTTGCATGACCAAAAATCCCAGGGGTTTATTTGGCACGAGTTACAGTTTGACTTGTAGTAACTGCTTTGCTAATGCATAGGAGATCCGGTAGAAGTCGAGTAGTTGGAATCTACTCGCGAGAGATGTATCTCACAGGATTGGTTGAATAGAACAGGGCTTAATATAATGAAACTGAGACCGGGTAGGGAATGGATAGGAAGCGGCGAGAATTGAGTCTCGGTCGCATAGCCCTGCCTGTGTTGATTAAGGCCCGTCCGTATGCGGCCCCGCTGGACAAGCTTGAATTGTACCGACAATATAATGGACATATGGAATCCAATAAACTGACGTAGCTTGGTCACTTGGGTGTCGAGGCATACCGTTCCGTTTTATAGGTGTGGGTTGAGGGTAGCAAGGTGTAAATCCGCTGGTGGGCACGTCAGAGTACGCCCCACGCAGGGACCTCCTGCCCGTGACGGATCGACCGGTTCGGCATTTGAGTGTCTTGCGAAAGGTTGCCATATACGACTAGTACTGAAGTGTTATGTAGGTACGGTTGTGCTCGCTGACACTTCCGAACGACGTATGTGTCGTGTTGTCCGGGTGTGTCCTGATTGCAATCACTGTCCCTCGCAGTAATAGAGTACCACTTGTTCACTGTGTCATGACGTAGTAAATACTAAAGAAGTCAGAAAAGTCATATTGTATTGAATTATAATTACTTTGCAACCTTGTATGATTTAGAGATAGTACAATTAAAAGTTTACAATTTCCCCATACTTTAGCTGTAATAGCACTATGTGCTTTGGGCATGTCATATCATCGGTAAAGCGTTTCTTGTTTGATTGTGGAGCCCATGATGTGCCGTGCTCGGAGAATGTCATTTGCTACTTAAAACTTGATTATAAGGATCCACTTGTAGGCGAGTTATTTATGCTATTCCTTACCTATGTTTAGTGTCCCCGTGCATCTGTCTAGTGAGACGGTTAAGTCTTGCTGAGCCTTAAGCTCACGTTTGCAGTTAATGAGTTTTTCCAGGTTACCCTATTCAGGATGGGTTTAACGATGAGGCAACACCCCCTCCAGGGTGTACAGCCGAGTGGGAACCCTGCACGCCGCCATAGTTTGAGTGTTGCTAGTGCAAAGTATCCCTGGCATGGAAAACTTTGTTTTTTGCATAGCTAGTGCTGAGAGCGTAGCTATGGTATGTATATATTTCTTTACATCCGCTAGTATTGTGAAAACTTCTGCTGTGTATTAAATAAAAGACTTGGTCTTGTACTTTATTCTGGTTCTATTCTTGTAAACTGTTGGGTGTCGCATCGCACGACACCACCCAATGAGATCCTCGGATGTGTGGATTCCGGTCCCCACAAACTCGCCGGGAAACGAAGCTTTTGCACCAGGGATTTAACAACGACGAAGTACTCGACTTCGGGGCTGGGAAGATGATAAGGAGGAGCATTAAGTGGGCTGTGGGCAGCTGGAGGTGACTTAAGCGAGCAGGGTGATCGGTGGTGTTTGCATGCCGGGAGGTGGCACCATGGTAAGAACGGGGGCGAAAATGACCCACTGACCAGTGGGTCCCACCTCTCCCTTCAACTCTATCTTCTCCGGACACTGAAATATCCCACCAACTTGTGTCTAAAAATTCTAGATATTTTATCGTAGACTAAATTGAAGGTGCATAAAATTATTCTAAAATCAGATTGTTGATTTGACAAAGTTTCATTTGAATTTAAATTTAAATTTGAATTTGAGTTGAATTCAATGTAGCTATTGAAATAAATAGCAAACTTGCTTCAAAAATTATGAAAGTTTGCAGGGAGAGTATTTGGAATATTTTGAAACTATTGGTGAACTCAAATCTTCATGTTAACTTCATTTGAACATTAGTTAAGTTTTTTTTGAATTCCCTCATTTGGAGTTTGAATAAACTTGTTTTTCTCATTTCCTTTTTAATCCTTTTTATCATTCAAAATTTTTAGTCCAATGTGAAGTTTGCATTATGGAAATTAGGGCTTTTACATTCCTCCCCCCTTAAAAGAATCTCGTCCTGAGATTACAATGAAGAGACAAAAGTAGTTTTACCGGGTGTGAGATGATAAGAAATCCGGATAGTTGGAGTGGAGATATTCTTCAGTTTCCCATGTCGCTTCTTCAGTAGTGTGGTTGCTCCATAACGTTTTATAAAACCACAGCACGTGGTTCCTCATGGTTCAAGTCTTTTCGTCGAGAATCTGAACCGGGCTTTCGGAGTACGTCAAATCCGGCTGCAATTTGCCGATTTCATCAGGGTGGACTGCAGTTGTGAACTTGAGACATTTCCGGAGCTGAGATATGTGAAAAATGTCGTGTATACCCACGAGACCGGTAATTCCAATCAATAAGCCACAGGGCCGCACTTCTCCGTGATAACAAACGGGCCAATAAATCGGGGATCGAGCTTCCCTTTTACTCCAAACCGATGAATTCCTTTCATCGGTGACACACGGAGGTATATGTGATCTCTGATATCAATGTGCAGCGGGCGACTCTGCTTGTCCGCATAATTCTTCTGTCGAGATTGAGCCGCTCTTAGATTTGCTTGAATGATCCGAACTTTTTCCTCAACTTCGTTGACTAGATCAATCCCAAACATCATCCTCTTGCCAGACTCACACCAATTCAGTGGGGTGCGGTATTTCTGGCCGTAGAGAGCTTTGTATAGTGCCATTTTGATACTCGCTTGATAACTGTTGTTTTGCGAGAATTCCGCCAATGGTAAATGATCAACCCAATTTTTACCGTGGTGGATGGCACATGCATGCAACATGTCTTCAAGGACTTGGTACACTCTCTCGGTTTGTCCATCGGTATGTGGGTGATATGCAGAGCTTCTAATCAGCTTAGTACCCAACGAGGCATGCAGCTGCTCCCAAAAAGAAGAAACGAAGAGCGAGCCTCAATCTGAAATAATTGTGCGAGGAATGTCGTGTAGACACAGAATTCTTGATATGTACAACTCCACATATTTCTTGGCATTGAATCCGACGTTTACCAGAATGAAGTGTGCTTGTCGGAGTCTGGTGCTAGCAATTCCCCTGGTACTACCGTTGGTAGCCCGTAGAGTTTCTTAGTTCGGTTGAGGTGCACTGAGATTCAGAACAAGATGGTGACTTGACACGAGGATTTACGTGGTTCGGGCCGCCTGAGCGTAATACCCTACTCCACGGGTGTGTTGTTGTTGTTGTATTGAGTGTATGAGTGTGTGAGAGCGTGAGCCAGAGAGAACAGCTTAAGCGTGTGTGTCCGCGTCTAGAGCCTCTAGCTAGTCTCTCTGACCAGCGTTCGCGTGTCTGTACCCCGTGTATCGCTCAACCAGTCCTTTTATAGTACAAGGGATGGCCGTTACATCGTTAGCCTGGCCTGACATGTGGCCCTGGTGGTTACTGATGCCTAATACACAGTTTAATGTACTTCATTCCCCTTAATTGCGTGGTAATGCACATTAATGGTGGCGTTACTAGTATTAAGGGTCCTCCGATCGTGTGTCATTAAGGTAGCATTAATGACACATAATCAGGTCTTGAAGCCTTTAATGTCCCTTGAAGGTCCGAGCCATTGGAGGTCCACCAATCTGTCTGCTGAGGTTGAAGGTCTGGTGGTTGGATGCGTGGCAGCTTCGGAGCTTACCGTCTTGGACGAGTAGATCCAGTGTCGTGGTACACGTGTCAGTACCGGAGCTTCACTCTGTCGGGGGTTATGTCCAGGGATGCCACACTGGTATCCCGTCCGGAGCATTCCCATGTAGGGATTGTAGCTCCAGTTTTATGATACACGTGTCGGCTCTGGGACTAACCATATGAGCGAGGCAAGTCCAGTTACAAGTGACACATGGGGCCTTTGGAGGTCTTCAACTCAGATAGGTGGAGTTCCTTTACACTCTTTGCAGTTCCAAGGGGTATCCGGTACGCAGGGTACCGACAGTTGGCCCCCTAGCACACTTCTGGGAGAGACCCTCTGGATTAAGTCATTCTGCCGAAGGTGGGTCCATCTTTCGATTTCTGGGCCGTGTCTTCAAGGGTTTTTTCCATTGAGGTGATAGTTCGCAGTTAAACCATTGCAGCGTGGCATTCTGGACGTGGCAGGTAAGATTTGCGCATGTGGATCTCACGCAATTGAAGGTCGCCGGTTCCCGATACGAAAATCGTATCAGTTCCACGCGCCCTATCAGGCTACCGCCCTTGGGTTTCCCGCCTCTCATCATGACAACTGTTCACCTAGGGTAAGGACCTCGTCTTGATTGTCTGGGTGGCCCCGGGCCCCTTTGTCATTGGCAGGGTGTAATTTTTGAAATGTATCCTTGGCCCTTTTGCGGTTTCCATCCAAGCGTTGCGGGGGCTTACTTAAGAAGGAAAGCGCGCACGGTTTGGGGATTCCTTATGCCATAATTTAAACCTGCGCTCGAATCCTCCAAACATTCACTTGCTTTTTCTCTCTCGCCCTGCCGTGCTGCTATGGAGTTGGGTCTACGCATGAGCCATCTCACGAGTGATGATGATTTGAAGAAGGTCTGGACCTACATGGGGTGGTCCAGCAACTCCTTGAACCATCTGGTCCGCGCTGGCAAGCTTCCGTTCAAGAAAAAGCGCGGCGACGACATGGTGTACTTCTCTGCGTACACCATGGTGGGGCTGATCTGACCTTTCTCAACTTTCCTCTTGATGCTGTTAGACTTCTATGGTCTGCAGTTGTACCACCTTGGCCCCCACTCTATTCTTCTTGTGTCAACATTCGTCCACTTCTGCGAGATGTGGGTGGGTATTCCCCCCTGCGTCGAGCTTTTCTGTACCTTCTTCACCATCCACACCACCGGCAAGAGTTTCGAGTATATTGGTTTCTACTATTTTGTGAAGCGCAAGAAATGCCCCTACAAGTACTTGAGGTTGTTTCCATCCGGCAACTGGGATGACTGGAAGAAGGATTGGATTATCGTCATGGTAGAGAGGCACGAGAAGCTGGAGCTGCCTAAAGGTCTTCCCAATGTTGACACTGACACCTGAATTGTGGTTCCAGTGCTATCAGAGGCCTTCAACCATGTCTTGACCGGGATCCGCAAATGTGTGGAAGGAGGGGTGACCCCCTAGATGGTCTTCTGCAACTTCCTGGTCAACAGGTGGGCTCTATTGAAGAAGAGGGAGAAGCTCACCTGGGCCCTCAACAGCCTGATAGATGGTGACCAGATTGAAACCGGTCTGAAGTACAATTTGGATGGCGCAACTTCGGAGCTTCATCTCAAGAAGTTCCAGTATGGCATTGACATCGAGGGC
Source organism: Tuctoria greenei (assembly GCA_036927565.1). Classification (NCBI taxonomy): domain Eukaryota; kingdom Viridiplantae; phylum Streptophyta; class Magnoliopsida; order Poales; family Poaceae; genus Tuctoria; species Tuctoria greenei. The sequence continues at coordinate 177,059,961 of JAYESD010000003.1, read as the reverse complement.
GATGATTTAACTCCGCCAGCAAATTTCCTCCCACTTAACATGGAGGCAGAGTTCAGAAGGGAGCTCCGGAGGAGCATGCCGGTGCTCGACGACCTCAGTGAGGTGGAGAGGCATCCGACCACCACATTGGTAATCCCCGGAGCTTCCGAAGGTGGACCCGCTTCTGCCCTGAGACAAAGAGCTTAAGTCATAGGCAAGGGCAAAGAGTTGGCTGAGCCCTCCAGCCAAAAGAGGAAGTTGAAGCACTCTGACGGGAGGCCCGTCAGACCTGCTCCTTTCACAGCAGCTCCTTCTCCCAGGCGGGGGAGGTCTTCGGCGGTGACACCAACTCCAGCATCAGCGTCTCCCCGGAACGTCAGCTCTAACCAGGTGACTCCGACGCTGGGGCCAGCTAAGGGCTCTAGGTTTGAGGGTCCTTCCCAATCAAAGGAGGCCCCAACCAAGACGTCGCTGACGGAGGTAGCAAGCTCCAAAGAGCCTTCCGGAGTTACTACACCAGTTGTGACTGGGTCGGGCTCTAAGCGTCCGACGAAGAGGTTCCGCGCTAGCTCGAGTGGAAGCCTTCCAAGGTAAATTTTCTTTTTTACCTCAGTTTGCTATTTTTGCTGTAACCATATTTTGAGTGTTTTTTTGTCCTTCATCCACAGGGTATCCAAAAACAGGGGGTTGAGCTACGGTTCCTATGACAGCAGCTGATGCTGTGCAGGTGGAGGCTCCAGCTCCAATTCCAGCGTGGCCCCAGGTGGTGGATGAGGTCGCGGCAGCTCCGCCGCCAGCTGTCATGGTTCTAGACCTCGACTCGTCTCCCGAAGCTCCCGTGGTAGCGTCGGACCACGGGAATGAAGATGTACCAGCAGCACCAGCTCCGGAGGCTGAAGCTCCGATTTTAGATGTTGTGATGACGGACGCTCCAGCTTCAGAGCTAGAGGTAGCTGCAGTTCCGGCCTTCGAGCTGGATTTTACTGAAGCCCCGGCGGTGGAGCTGGCAGTGGATGAAGTTCTGGTGCCTGAGCCGGTTGATGTGGAGGTGCCAGCACCTGAACTGGTGGAGGTTGAAGCACCAGTGTCTGAACATGCAGACACCATGGAGGTCGAAGCGTTGGTGTCTGAACCGGCATTGGGGGAAGCACCAGCGTCGGGGGCCAGAGATGGCCTCAGCTCTGGCTGGGTCTTCACTACCTGCCCCGGAGGTGGTAGTTCTAGAGGTACTAGTTCCCGAGCCAGGGTGCCAAGACGAAGTGGTCGGTCCCTTACCTGAGGTGTCAGTTGATAATGACCTGGCGGCGGGACCTTTGGAGTTGATCCTGGAGGTAGGAACCCCCGTGGCAGTACCTACCTCGGCGATGACCGAGGCACTCCCGGAGGGCGGCCCTAGTGCCACGGAAGCTCAGGGGACCGCTCTTGTAGAGTGGGACCCAATTTTTGTTTTGGAGGACCCGATGGAGTCAGCAGAGAGGACCCCGGTAGGTCCGGAGCCAATCCCCCTGTTGTTATCCATCGACAATGCCTGCTCCAGCCTTCGTCAGGTCCAGCATGCATTTTATCACGATAGCAAGGCCCTCGAGGAGGAGCGCCAAGCTCGTAGGAGGTGGGCAACTGACTCCAATTCGAGACCAAGTTGGCGCAAACAAGGCTAGCCGACGACAAGGTGTGGGTCAAGAGGGAGAAGGCCAGGATGGAGTATTGGGGCCAGTTGCTGGATGAGAGGGAAAGCATGGTGCGATCCCTCGACAACCAGTCATGGGCTATATTTGAACAAACCCTGGCTGCTAATGAAGCGGCGAATGATCGCCAGGAGAAGCTCAATACCATCCACGAAAGCCTCGTCAAGCACTAGGAAAGTCTTGACGAGCGAGAGAAAAAGCTCGAAGAGGAAGAGCAAAAACTCCTAGAGCTGAGGGATGACCTCTTGAAGAGGGAGGAGGAGGTCGCCCAAAGGATGGCTCTGGGTGACAAGAGCCTTGGAGAGCGCACCAAGAAGCTGGAGGAGCTCTGCAAGTGTGAGGAGGAGAAGGCCTGGCAGCGGGGATAGGACCTTACCAAAAGGGAGGCCGAAGTCGCTGCCAGGGATAAGAAGGTGCGAGGCCTGGAGAAAGACCTGGTTGGCCGCCGAAACCAGATCCACGTCAAAGAGAAGGAGCTTGGTGACCTTGAAAAGCAAGTTGCTGAGAGGATTCAGCAACACACCAAGGAGGTCGAGCGCCTTGCACGGGAGGGTTCAGAGCTTGCGGCAGCCAAGAGGTCCTTGGAGGAGATTCAAGGCTCAAGGGCTGTGGAGTCCCAACAAGTATGGGACTTCGTGGGCAAAGTTGATGTCGTGCTAGCGCCACTGGGCTTTAGCCCCATGCATCTTGGCAATCCGGAGCCGGAGCTAGACCATAAGTTGGGGGCACTAAGCTCGGTTGGCAACAAACTCAACGCGATGGGTGATGTCATCGCGGATCAGTTGGAAACAGAAGGAAAATCCCTTGCGCAGAACATCGCAGAATACATGTTGACGTGCTACACAAGTCGGGATCCTCATTTCCCACTAAAACCAGTGCTTGAAGGTCCCATCGACGGAGAGGGAGACGCCGCCAAGACCAGCGTGTCGGAGGTTGCCCAGAAGGTCGCCTCGTTCTTCCATAGAACTTAGGACTTTCTCCTTTTAGCTCCCACTTGTATCTTCTCTTCTTTTCTCCAATTTTGTAATATCTTGTATTCAGATGAATGAAATCCAAACAATTTTTGAATTTCATTTTTTGTCTTCAACCTTTGTCTTACTTGGCCCCCTGGTAGATGTACACAATTTGATTGTGTACATGTACCAAAAAGATGTAGAATTTTGTTGAAGACTTGAGTACTTCAAACTTGTAGAATATAAGTCCGAAGTTCTATTGCATCGACATCAGGGGCCCCCTGGGGTTGTCGGAGCTTAGTAGCTCCGGCAGGAACCACCATCAACACACAGAGCGTTGACGGCCGGCCCTCTGGGGTTGTCAGAGCTTGGTAGCTCTGGCAGCAACCACTATCAACACATGGAGCGTCGACAGCAGACCCCATTGGGGTGTCCTTTTGCCATCTTTTCTTCAACTCCTTTTATTTCTTTACGTTGATGGCTGGCCCCCTAGATTTGTCAGAACTTGATAGCTCCGGCGACACCCACTATCAATATTTAAAACATCGACAGCGGGCCCCCTCGGGGGATGTCGAAGCTTTGATAAATCCGGCATCATTCACCATCTTCATGGTATTTTTATTTTTCCTACACACTGAAGTCATGAAAAATAGTAAAATTCATTTCTTATCTATAACTCATTTGCGACTTACTATTCCCATATGAAATTTTGGGTCGACAGCAATTCTATATACAATCAAGTGCGTTTGTTTATTTTCTCCACGTCCAATTGTTTTTTGGACTCACATTACTTAGGCCTGCCAGGGTGTAGGTAGAGTGGCGTACTTAGGGTGCAGGACTAGGCTAAGTCGATAGCACACTCCGGACCTAGATTGGCTTGGCGTTCAGGCGAGTAGGCCATTCAACTATGTTAAGACCCGAAAGAAATAACAATGCAACTTGAATTATATATGAATTATTCGAGCTAAAACTTCTTAAGAATTGCACAACTTACTTATAGACAAGAAAGAGAAAAATAAAAAAAGAATGTGCCTGTACAAAATAAATGCACGTGGAGTCTGTTTTCACATATCGATGTCTTTCATTATAGGTCCAGGGTACAGGGAAGACAAGTACACTCTTAGGTTACGGAACCAAGCTAAGTGTGTTACATTTCTTTTTCGACCCAGGGTAGCTATCTACACTTTTAGTTTTGAGACTGTGTCAAGTGTTGCTTGAACTTTGCGAACCTTCCTGGAAAGGTCCAGCTGTCCACCCGGAGGAGCTACCCGTCTCTATACTATGATGCTATAACATACATCATATGTAATTACAGACTCACCTCCGCGATATTAAGCGTCAAACTTATGGAGGTGCTCAATGTTCCAAGGATTAGGGAGCGGTGTCCTATCCTCGGTTGACAAGCGAACTCATCCGGCACGGGATACTTTGATCACTCGAAAGGGTCCTTCCCAGTTGGGGGAAAGTTTGTTTAACCCTTCTCGAGTTTGTATTCTCTGTAGCACCAGATTGCCTTCCTCGAGCTGTCGGCTATGCACATGCCTTTGGTGATAACGCCGGAGCGCTTGGTTGTATCGTGCATTTCGAACAGCTGCTCGGCACCTTCCCTCTTCAACGAGGTCAAGGTCTTCACGTCGGAGCTGGTCCTGCATGGCTCCGTCAAAGGTCCGGACCTGGAGCGATCCCAATGTGATTTCCGGAGGAAGGACTGCTTCAGCTCCGTACACCAGGAAGAAAGGTGTCTCTCAAGTTGATCGGTCTGGAGTTGTCCTGTTTGCCCACAAGGTGGGCGGAAGCTCCTCGATCCAGTTGGCTCCATGTTTTTTCAGGCGCTCATATGTGCGCATCTTGAGTCCCTTTAGGATATCTGCATTTGCTCTCTTAGCTTGGCCATTGCTTGGCGGGTGAGCCACGGAAGTGTAGCTGACTTGAATGCCGAGTTCTTCGCAATATCCTTGGAATGCAGAACTTTTGAATTGGGTCCCGTTGGCAGTTATGATCTTATTTGGGACTCCAAATCTCCATGCTATGGACTGCAAGAACTTGATAGTTGATTGCTTGTTTATTGTCACAACTGGAGTTGCTTCCGGCCACTTGGTGAACTTGTCGATGGCGACATACAGGTACTTGTAACCCCTGACGGCTTTTGATAAAGGTCCCAAAATATCCATACCCCACACAGCGAATGACCATGTTGGAGGTATCATTTGTAGAGGTTGAGTTGGTGTGTGAATTTGCTTCGCATGAAACTGGCATGCTTCACATTTCTTCACTAGCTCGGTTGCATCCTAGAGTGTTGTAGGCCAGTAAAAATCATGCCGGAAGGCTTTACTGACCAGCGTGCGGGAAGACGCATGGTTCCCACACTCGTCTCCATGGATTTCCGCGAGGAGCTCATTACCTTCTTCCCTTGTAATGCACCGCATTAAGACGCCGTTGGCACCACGCCGGTAGAGATCCCCTTCCACCACTGTGTATCTTTTAGCCAATCTGAATATCCGGTCAGCGGATACATTGTCTTTAGGAAGTATGTTGTCTTTCAAGTAGCTCCGGATCTCCGAGATCAATGCATCAGTGCTAACTTGAGCTTCTGATTCTTGCGTGCTGGGTTTCTCGGAGCTTCCTGCAGCACCTATGACCTTTGATGGACGCCATGGTAATAGGGCCATCGACACCACCAGCTTCGAGGTGGTGGTCTTGCCCCCTTCGCTCAGTTTGGCAGGCTGAGCTGTTGGTCTTCACAATCTCTGGACGAAGGTTTCATCGGCAGCCGGAGCTCTGGTTGAAGCTTTGGTCGAGAGTTCGTCAGCTTCAGCGTTGTTGAGACGCTGACATGGCAAAAATCCAAGACTTTGAAATCGTTCTGAAGCTTCTGGACTTCAAGAAGATATGCAACTAGTTGGGTGTTGTTGCAGCAGCATTAACCATTGACTTGTTTTATAATGAGTTGCGAATCACCCTTTACCAACAAGTGCTTGAGACCATTTGATAGTGCCACCTTGAGCCCATAGATTAGTGTATCATACTCTGCCATGTTGTTGGTCGCCTTGAAGTCAAGGTGAACCATGTATTTGACCTTCTCCCCGGTCAGAGCAAGGAGAAGGATTCCAGCTCCGGCTCCCTGCCTCTGCATAGATCCGTCGAAGTAGAGACTCCAGTGAGGCTCAGTGAAGACCGGAACCTTAGGTTCCGGCTTCTTCTCACTAGGGCCCCCAGGATTTGATGGAGAGGGGGTCCATTCCGCCACAAAGTCTGCCAATGCTTGACTCTTGATTGCTTGTCTTGGGACGAATTCATGATCGAACTTGGCCAATTTTGCTGCCCACTTTGTGATGTTCCCAGTAGAATTGGGGTTATGCAAGATTCCACGCAGTGGATAAGGGTTATCACTGAAATCGTGTGGGCTTGGAAGTAGTGATGAACTTCCTAGAGGCAATAAGAACTGCGTAGAGTAGCTTATGCACCTCTAGGTATCGAGTCTTCTCGTCATGGAGTACTTCACTGATGAAGTATACTGGGCGCTGGACTGTCCGGACCCTCCCGGATGGGCTCGGAGCTTACTCCTCATCAACCCGGACCCTCCCGGAGGTGTCCAGACCTTTTTCGGAGATCTCCCAGTTCTTGCTAGAAGAACCCGGAGCTTCTTCTGAAGTGACCAGGACCATCTCAGAAGGATCCAGATCTTCTTGTTCAGCAACAGTAACCCCTTCTATTGAACGAGGTTGATCCTCTGGCGTCTCACCTCGAGGATCCGGGTCTGGGAGTTGGGTCCCAGACTCACCTTCAGGTAGCTCCAGACCTTCCCGAAGGGCTCTAGATTACTGAACTGGAGATGGTTCTATTCTTTCCGCAACCAGGACCATGCTGACAACTTCGTCAGTTGCTGAAATGTAAAGCAGAAGTGCCTCACCAGGATTCGGGGCTACCAAAGTTGATAGAGTGGTGAGGAGCTGCTTCAGCTCTTGGAATGCCCTTTCTGCTTCTTCAGACCGTTGGAATGGTCCGGTCATCCTCAATAGTTTGAAGAAGGGTAGCGCCCGTTCCAACAGTCTTGAGATAAACCGGCTAAGGGCAGCTAGACAACCAGTCAGCTTCTGGACATCCTTGATGCGAGCTGATGGCCGCATGTCTTCAATAGCTTTAATCTTCGCCGGATTCGCCTGTATTCCTCGGTGGTTCACCATGAATCCAAGAAGCTTTCCGGAGCTAACCCCAAAGACACACTTGTTTGGGTTCTGCTTTGTGTGTGTGATTCAACTTGTCTAAGATAGCTTGCAAGGTGTCATGAAATTACTCATTGTTCTTGATCTTAATGTGACGATGTCATCGACGTACACCTCCTCTACATCTCCGATGAGCTCTCCAAAAGTTTTGTACATAGCTCGTGCAAATGTCGAAGCAATGTTTTTGAGACCGAATGGCATGGCAGTGTAACAGTATAATCCATCTAATGTGATGAATGCAGTATGCTCTTCATCTTTCCAAGACATTCTGATTTGATGATACCCAGAATATGCGTCTAGGAAATACATTAATTCACACCCAGAGGTGGAATCCACTATCTGATCCACTCTAGGTAGTGGAAATGGATCCTTTGGGCATGCCTTATTCAGTGTTGTGTAGTCGATACACATCCAAAGCTTCTCGCCGGCTTTCGGTACAACGACTGGGTTTGCCAGCCATTTTGGATGGAAGACTTCCCGGATGAATCCTGCTTCGAGCAACTTCTTCACTTCCTAGCATATGAAGTTCTATTACTCTATTGAATACTTCCGAGGCTTCTGATGTACAGGCCGAGCGTCGGGATAAATCTTCAGATTGTGCTCAATCACCTCCCTAGGGATCCCAGGCATTTGTGACGGTTGCCAGGCAAACACGTCGACATTAGTCCGGAGGAAAGTGATGAGAACGAGATCCTATTTGTCGTTCATACCTCCTGATATACGGGTGGTCTGAGCAGTGTTGGAACCAATTTGGTGGACTTTGACGGGAATGTTGGTGTCGCCGCTTGGTTGCACACGGGGTGCGGAGGTTGAGCTTCGATGACGAATGCTCGGGGGCTTCGGAGCTTGCTCCTTTCCGGATTCTTCCTCCTGCGCTGTAGCAAGCACGTGGAGTTCTTCCAGAGCTGTAACCCCGGTGGTGCGATATCCACGGATCCTGAGAACGCCTGAGGGTGTTGGCATCTTCAACACCAAGTAGCCATAATGAGTAGCAGCCATGAATTTGTATAAAGCTGGCCTGCCCAAGATGGCGTTGAATGGCAAGTTGATATGTGCCATGTCGAAGACCAACTTCTCAGTTCTGTTATTCTCCCGGGATCCGAAGGTCACCGGGAGAGTAATGGTACCGAGTGGGGTTATGGCTCCCGGACCTACTCTTGAGAAAGGTCGGGAGGGACAATGGTCCGAAGGTCAGAACTCAAGCTTGACGAAGCCTTCGAAGCTTATAAGGTTCAGCCCCGAACCTCCGTCCACCATTACATGGTGGAGCTGGATGTTATTGATGGTCGGAGATACCATCAACGGAAGTTGGCCAGCTCTGATTCTTAGCTTGCCTTGATGGTCGGAGATACCATCAACGGAAGTTGGCCAGCTCTGATCATGTTCCGAGGGCAGTCCGAAGCATCAAAGGTGATGGAAGTATCCATCCACTTCCGATGAGGCTCCGCCCTTGCGGTGGGAGCTACAGAGGCCATGTCCTGCCGCATTGTCTTGAAGACACGGCGGGAAGTGATGTTCCACGAACAACCATAGATGGTGTTCATGGTCTTCCGACGCTCGTTGTCGAAGACGTCGGAGTCGTCATCAACAGAGGTGTAAACAGCCTTCAAGACCTTTTTGGCGTCCTGAAAGCCTAACTCCTCTTCAGCCATAGCTTTGTCAACTTTTTTTTCCTTCTCTTTGATGGAAAGGAGCTTCTTACCGGTGCATGTTGTAGCACTCGACAAGGTTCGAGACCTCTCTGCAGTCTTCTAGATTGTGGTTGTCCGTCTTGTGTATGGGACACCACATCTTTGAGCTGCCACCGTCTTCAGATGACGGTTGAGGTCGTTTCTCGGGGCATGGCCCCGGGCCACCCGGAGCTGCGGCAGCTGCGGCAGCGGGTGTGCCGGCCGATGGTTTCTTCTTGTCGTTGGACTTTTTCTTCTTCTTGCCACTCCTGGAGGTAGTGGCTTCACCCTTGGAGGATTTTTTGTTGGCCTCCAGAGGTGGTTGGGTGTGCATTTCACAGCCCTCCGCAGCCTTGGCGCCCTTGTCTGCCAAGCTGAAGAGTTGCGTAACGCAGGTGACTTCCTTGGTCGCCAGCTTCTCCAACATTTTCTTATCTCGAACGCCCTGTCTGAATGCTACAATAACAGAAGCGCTTGAGATAGAAGGAATGGTATTTCGTACCTAGTAGAACCTCTGGATGAAGGTTTGCAAGGAATCTCCCCCTTTTTGCTTAACAGCAAAAAGATCCAGTTCCGCGCATGGTCGGTTGTATGAGCTCCCGAAATTGGCGGTGAACTGTTGGCACAACTCCGCCGTACTATTGCTGGATTCAGGCGGTAGGCTCATGAACCAAGACTTGGCAATCCCAATCAAAGCCACGGGAAAATAATTGACCATCACGGCCTCATTGCCCCCAACCGCAAGGATAGCGGTGGAGTAGATTTGAAGAAATTCTGCAGGGTTGACAGTCCCGTCAAATTTCTCTGGCAAGTGAGGCCGAAACTTTTGCGGCCATCTGACCATGCGTAGGTGCAGGGCCAAGGCAGAACAACCTCCTCCTACTCCCTCAAGAGCAGGATTGTCCCGAGCCTCTCGCCTCTCGCGAGCACGCTCGATGTGGACGCGACCATCTTGTTGCTGGTAACAACGATCGAGCTCCGCCCGGAGGTCGTGAGTCGAAATAATTGTTACCGTGTGAGTACATCGCGCCCTGGAAGGCACTGACGTCGCCTGTTGAGATGCAGCACACCTCCTGTGCTGCAAAGCTTGGACCGAGTCTACCAGACAAACGCAGACGCCCCATCTCGATGTCCGGGTTGATTCACCGGAGCGTACGGTGGCGGCGGTTGCATGACTCCTACTGGGGCTACAGCACCTGCTCGCTGCTGCATGTTGGAGGGATTACCTCCAGCAGGTTGCTCAGCGTGCTTACCATTGGATGATCCGGCAGCAGAATTCACCATCTTTGAATCTCAGGCGCCCCCGTACTTGGCGCGCCCACTGTCGGATTCTGGTTCCAGCAATTCCCCTGGTACTACCGTTGGTAGCCCGCGGAGTTTCTTAGTTCCGTTAGGGCGAGCGGAGATTCAGAACAAGATGGTGACCTGACACGAGGATTTACGTGGTTCGGGCCGCCTTAGCGTAATACTCTACTCCACGGGTGTGTTGTTGTTGTTGTATTGAGTGTATGAGCGTGTGAGAGCATGAGCCAGAGAGAACCCCTTGAGCGCGTGTGTCCGCGTCTAGAGCCTCTAGCCAGTCTCTTCGACCAGCGTCCGCGTGTCTGTCCCCCGTGTATCGCTCGGCCAGTCCTTCTATAGTACAATGGCTGGCCGTTATATCGTTAGCCTGGCCCGACATGTGGCCCTGGCGGTTACTGATGCCTAATACAAAGTTTAATGTACTTAATTCCCCTTAATAGTGTGGTAACGCACCTTAATGGTGGCGTTACTAGTATTAAGGGTCCTCCGATCGTGTGTCATAAAGGTAGCATTAATGACACATAATCAGGTCTTGAAGCCTTTAATGTCCCTTGAAGGTCTCAGTCGTTGGAGGTCCACCAATCTGTCTGCTGAGGTTGAAGGCCCAGTGGTTGGACACGTGGCAGCTTCGGAGTTTACCGTCTTGGACAAGTAGATCCGGTGGCGTGGTACACGTGTCAGTAGTGGAGCTTCCCTCTGTCGGTGGTTAGGCCCGGGGGTGCCACACAGGTGTCCCATCAAGAGCATTCCCATGTAGGGATTGTAGCTCCGGTTTTATGAAACACGTGTCGGCACTGGGACTAACCATATGAGGGAGGCAAGTCCAGTTACAAGTGACACGTGGGGCATTCAGAGGTCTTCAACTCAGATAGGTGGAGTTCCTTTGCACTCTTTGCAGTTCCAATGGGTATCCAGTACGCAGGGTACCGACAGTGCTGATTTGGTTAGTCGGTCGACTATCACCCAAATCGAATCATGCTTCCGGAATGTGAGTGGCAATCCGACTATGAAATACATACTATCATCCTCCCATTTCCATGCCTAAATATTCAGCGGTTGCAGCTGTCCCGCTTTCGGCATGTGGTCGGCCTTCACTTGCTAACACATATCACATTCGGATACGTCCCCACATCATACGTGTCCGCCAAAACATGGTCTTCAAATCTTGATACATTTTATTGCTGCCCGGATGAATAGAAAATTTTGAGATGTGATCTTCATCCAATATTTTCTTCCGGAGCTTAACATCCCGGGGTACAACTATCCGGTCGTTGAACCATAATGTACCATAATGATCTTTCCAGAAACATTTTACCTCCCCGCTGTCCACTCTTTTTCGTATCTGTGACATGCCCTTGTCCTTCTTTTGGGCTTCAATAATTTCCTCTCGGATGGTGGGAATGAGAGCAAGATTATTGAGAGTCCCATATGGAATCACATACAGGCTTGGTTCCTCATCTTCTATTTCAGCCATGGTGATGTTGTGGACATGGGCTTTCCGACTAAGCGCATCAGCATCCACGTTCGCTTTACCGGGGTAGTAGTGAATTTCAATTTCGTAATCTTTGATCAGCTCTAACCACCTTCGTTATCTCATATTCAGCTCCTTCTGCATAAAAATATATTTCAAACTCTTTTGGTCGGTGTAGAGGTGTACAAGATTTCCAAGCAAGTAATGCCTTCACATTTTTAATGCCAATACCACAGCAGCTAGCTCAAGGTCATGAGTCGGATAGTGCTGCTCATGGTTTCAGAGTTGTCGAGATCCGTATGCGACCACACGTCCTTCTTGCATAAGAACACAGCCAAGTACGATGCCGGATGCATCGCAATAAACATCAAACGGTTTTGTCGTGTCTGGCTGAGCAAGAACTGGGGCTGTTGTAAGGTGCTGCACTAATGTACTGAATGCTTCTTCACAAGCTGAACTCCAAATATATTTGGTGCCCTTTTTCTGCAGCTCCGTTATCAGTTTAGCGATTTTTTAGAAGCTCGGGATGAACCTCCGATACCATCCCGCTAAACCAAGGAAGCTTCGGACTTCATGTACGGACGTAGGAGATTGCCATTTCAGCACTTGAACAATCTTACTTGGGTCCACAACGATGCCCTCGGATGAAATAATGTGTCCCAAGACTGGTACTTGGCTGATGCAAAATTCACACTTGCTGAATTTTGCATAGAGCTTATGGTCTCTCAACCGTTGCAGCACAATATGCAGATGTTCAGCATGTTCTTCCTCTGACTTGGAATAAACCAGTATGTCGTCGATGAAGACCATGACAAACTTGTCCAACTCCAGCATGAATAATGAGTTCATGAGATACATAAAGTGAGCCGGAGCGTTGGTGAGACCAAAAGACATCACAAGATACTCGTATAACCCATATCGCGTCGAGAAAGCTGCCTTCGTTATATCCTCCGATAAGATTTTGATTTGATGATATCCAGACCGAAGATCCATCTTCGAGAACACCCTTGCACCAATAAGTTGATCAAATAAAATGTCGATGCAGGGCAGCGGGTACTTGTTCTTTATAGTCACGGCATTGAGCGGTCGATAATCCATGCATAACCACAATGTTTCATCCTTCTTCTTGACAAACAGCGCGGAGCAGCCCCGAGGTGATGAGCTTGGGTGAATAAAACCCTTGTCCAAAAGGTCCTTCAAATGTTTCTTTAATTCAGCTAGCTCAATGGGCGCCATTTGATATGGTCTTCGAGAGATCAGTGTGGTTCCCGGTACAAGTTCAATCTTGATCTCGACGTCATGTTCTGGCGGCATGCCCGGTAAGTCATCAGGTAACACGTTGGGATACTCACGGGCCACCGGAATATCTTCAAGTTTAGTTGCTTCCGTGTTATATGCAGATGCACTGTCCCGCTCCATGCTGTCCAAAACAAGTGTGTGTTGTCCTTGCATCGGAGAGTCAATTTGGACAGTCCGGATACCGATATTAAGAACACCGCCGTGATGGTTCAACCACGACATCCTCAATATTACGTCTATCTTCTGCCCATCCGATATAATCAGCGACGTTGGATATATCTTACCTCCCAAACATAGAGCTGCTCGGGGAACAATCTGACTAGCAGAGATACTGCCACCCGGTGAACTTATAAGATAACTATTCCTGGGAGTATTGGTGTATAATTGGTGCTCATTCACACATGATTTACTTATAAAATAGTGGGTAGCACCGGAATTGAAGAGTATGAGGACGGGTATGTTTTTGATAGCAAACATGCCTGCTAGCACCGGTTCTCCTTCCGAAACGCCCTCGATTGCTATATGTTGAACACTTCCGGTTTGCAGTACTGTCCTCTCTGGTTGAATACGGGGCTGAATACACCGTTGTACTGGTACATGCCCGCTGCTCAACATCTTCTCTGGGCAATCCTTGGTATAGTGCCCAACACGATCACATATGAAACACTTATACTGATTCCACGTCCCGCTGACTTGAGGCCTTAATTGTCCTACATCTTGCTGTGAGATAAATGCCCCTGCAACAATTTGGGACTGTTTTTGCTGCTGATGTAATGCTGGTTGGAAATATGATACCTCAAACGGCAGACTCCGATACGAACTCGGTTGTGCAGTCAGCTGCCATATCTGACCGGACGTTGATCGGTACACCACACGGTATTTCTGAGGAACATTATGTCTGCTGTCCTGCACAGAAAGTCTCTTCCTTGACTCCTCCGTGATGCACTGACGTGTGGCATCCTCTTGTGTAATTGTGGCATTAAGCATAGCGTTGATTGAACCGTGATTGAACAATGCAAGCTTGTCTTTCAACATGGGGCTTAGACCCCGATAGAAGTACTCTCGCTTCTGATCCTCCTTACACACATACTCCAACGCATATTGCACTAGATTAATAAAAACTTTGCAGTATTCTTGAGCACTCAATTCTCCTTGCTTCAAATTAATGAATTCCTGAAGCTTCCTTCTCATAATGGCAGTATGAACATGATAGGTGTGGAATGCCTCCCGGAACTCTGTACATGTGACTTGTCCGGCGGCCAAGGAGGCGATGTGGTTCGCCCACCAAGCACCGGTGATGCCATGCAGTTGTTGTGCTGCATATAAAACCTTTATATGATCATTGCAATGTAGCAGTCTGAACTTAGCTTCAATGGTGCGGAGCCAATAGACCGCATCTAGAGGTTCACAATCACCACTGATCACGGGGGGGTGCAGTCGCCAAGAATTCCGGATCTGTTGCTTGCTGAGGTTGACGATTGCCTTCGGATTGATCCCCCCCCCCCTTATTGGACATAATCTGCATGAGGGTTCACAGCAACTCGGTCCGCTTGTCGCGTGAACTCACCATGGCTGCGATATCCTCTGCCAATGTAAGCGGAGATGGAGGTGGCTGTTGCGCCGGCTGTTCCGTCTCTCGGAAGTCATCCCCTCCCTGACTTGAACCACCGACCTCGTATGTCGTGCGAGTGCGCACATTTCTGCAGTTACAGTCATTAATCCAACATGAGACGTGATATTGCAAGATCACACAAGGATGAAAACAATAGTGTGTGTATTGATAACCAAACTTGCATAACGGTAACATATATGGATAAAGTATAAACTTTATACACAATACATCATCCCTAGACCAATGTAACAATAGCGAGCTCCAAAATAATGAACTCCACAGATCGAAGTTCATTTCGACTATCGTTGGTCGCGATGGGACGTTATGCGCGTCATCGTGCGAATACACTTTCTTATCTTCAATATGACACTAACATGGTCATAAAAAGAAAAGAGGTTTGAGTGGGTCAAACCATCAATTCAACGGGTAAATGGTTGAGTATCGACACCTGGTCTGTTACGACACTTCTCGAAGTAAAATCGAGGACCAGAACCATAACAAGACCAAATTATGCCAAACCGATGAAGTTTCTGTTGAAACCTGACCAGCTTGTACTCAAACACAAATTTAGCCCAGTAAATGGAAGAATAAGATCTTGAGGTGAACTGCATAGTTGAAGCAAACTTCAGAACCTTTCAAAAAATGTTTATGTGCCTCCAGAAAATTTTTGTTTGAGGAGATATGACATTGTCATCCTGGCAGTTTTTCTGGAAATTTTGACAGCACCACCTTTGTTTATGCTGATTCTGGGTCACAATTTACAGATATAAAACAGCAGAATTTACAAAAGACACAATTTACAAATTTGTAATAAATATTACAAGGATTCCAGAAATCACTTGCATAGTCCTGTTCGATTTTTCTAGAGTGAGATATGGTCAACACAGTAAGGAGTCCAGAGAGGGTTCCAGTTTTTGTCCAGTTTGGCAGATTTTGGAACTTTGAAATTTTGAACAGGTCAGAGGGGAATTTTGTTCTGGAGTTGAACATAACAGTTTTAAAGGACTTCCTCAACTTTCCATCCATGTAAGATAAATATTCATGTAGTTTTCTTCTTGGAGATATGGTATCTCAAAGTCAGGTATTTTTCAGGAAGAAACAGAACACTCTGTTTTTAAATTGGTGACTTCAATGTGGGGACCGGAATCCCGACATCCAAGGATCTCATTGGATGGTGTCATGCGATGCGATACCCAACAGTATACAAGAAAAGAACGGGAACAAATTTCCAATACCAAGTCATTATTTATAAAAATAGCGGAAGTTTTACAATACTAGCGGAAATGAAAGAGAACTATACATCATAGCTACGCTCTCAGCACTAGATATGCAAAAGCAAAGTCATCCATGCCCTGGATACTTAGCACTAGCAACACCCAACTTACGGCGGCGTGCAGGGTTCCCACTCGGCTGTCAACCCGAGAGGGGGTGCAGCCTCGTCTTCGAACCTGTCATCAGTCATATAATCTGAAAAAACTTGTTAACTGCAAACGTGAGCTTAAGGCTCATCAAGACTAACCCGTCTCACTAGACATATGAAGGGGTGAATACTAAGCATACGTAAAGAATAGCATAAAGGACACAGCTACATGTGGATCCTTATAATCATGTTTTAAGTAGCACATGACATTCTTCAGGCATGGCACATCATAGACTCCACAATAAAACAAGAAACGCTTTGCCGATGATATGACATGCCCAAAGAACATAATGCTATTACAGGTAAAGTATGGGGAAACTGTAAACTTTTAATTGTGCTATCTCTAAGCCATACAGGGTTGCAAAACAATTATAATTCGGTACATCGTATTCTCCTGACTTCTTCAGTATTTACTACATCACGACACAGTGAACGAGTGGTACTCTATTACCGCGAGGGACGGTGATTGCAATCAGGACACACCCGGTCAACACGACACATATGCACTTTCGGAAATGCCAGCGAGTACTTACAGCAATACCTACATAGCACTTCAGTACTAGTCGTATATGGCCACCTTTCACCCAACACTCGAATGTCGAACCGGTCGATCCATCACGAGCGAGAGGGCACTGCATGGGGTGTACTCTGACGTGCCCACCAGCTGATTTACACCTTGCTTCCCTCAACCCACTCCTATAAAATGGAACGAGATGCCTCGAAAAAAAGTATCAAGCTACATCAGTTTACTGGAGCCCATTTCTCCAGTATGTCGCCAGTACAATTCAAGCTTGTCCAGCAGGGCCTCCCATAGCACGGGCCTTAATCAACACAGTCAGAGCTATGCGACCAAGACCACCTCTTGTCGCTTCCTACTTATCTCTGACCGGTCTCAATTTCATATTTATCAAACATTTCTTGTCCAATTCATCTTGTGTGATAAAATCATATCTTGCAAGTAGATTCAAACTACTCGTCTTCTGCTGGATTCCTATGAATATAAGCATGGCAGTTACTACACGAGTCTGTGAGCTATTCTATCCACTCCTTGGGTTCTTTGGTCATGCAAGTTGATGTCAAACACCTTAAACGTAATGCACAAACATCTGAAGACGTAAGGTGAATGAAAACTGCAAAGACACTTTAAGGAACTTAAATGCAAATTGGGGCTTACCTGAATGTGAGTCTGAGTCTATATTAATTTCTGGCAGTTAGACTTCCAAAGCTTCTGGTTGCTCCTCGACTTTAGTTACTACACGTTATGCATGTACTATATATGTATGACTTTGAAAATAATTAATATGTTTAAGGTCACAAGCTAAAATCTTGTGAATCAAGTAAGATTATGATCTTAAATGACTTTGGAACTTTTATGGTAGATACCAGGAACCATAATAGAGACTCTTGCAAAGAACAGGAGATGATCAAGGAAATTTGTTGTCCCTAAAATTCCTTCAAATATAAACCTTCTCTGAATTTTGGTTCCAATTTTTACGTCTATCATGGCTACCAGTGGTTGGACCCTGTAGAGGGGGTCTCACTGATTCTATGAAATTTTGTTTCACAATTTTCTAAGCTTCCTACAGGGAGAAACTGATTTTATAATTTGGGGGAAAAAGCTGAGATTGATTTTGTATTTTTCTTAATTTTTAACTACATGGGGATTTGGAACACTGATCAACCCAGTAATTTAAGTCCAATGAACTTGAAACTTTTACTGGAGATCAAATTTATTAATAGGAGTGTTCAGACAAAAATTGGGAATTTTCCAATTAACAGAACAAGAGTAATTAATTTCCCAAGCAGTTAGCTCAAAGGAATTAATTATACAAATTATGGAATTTCATGTCTAACAAATTTCATCACTTCAAAGTAGAGAGTGATATGAGTCTACCAAAATTTATTTGGAAATTTTTGAGCATTTCTACTTGGAGTAATGATTTTTAGAAGTTTGGGTAAATCCTGGAATTATTTTCCAGCGGGAAACATTTAAATAAAGCAGCCGGGCCCACTAGTATAAAATCAACCAATCGCAAATGGGCCGCACTGGGGGCCACGGGGTTCAACCACGAAGCCGCACCGGATCCAGAGCCGCAGCTGATCCGCGCGCTCGCACGCGTCGCTGACACGCGGGGTCCATAGACTTCGTCTCCCTCACGACGTGTCGCTCGGCCGCGGCAGCGCTGCGCCGGCGATTTCGCCGTGATAGCTGCGTCAAACACCATTCGACTTGGCCCTGACCGCCTATCCGTAATATTTACCGCACAACACGACGATGAGGTCCAATCACGGCGGCGACGGCCGGAAATGGCGGTGCGACGACGGCGGCGGAGCTAGGGTTTCGGCCATCGTCGGAAACGCATGGGGATGGCGAAAAAGGCTCGGGGAAAAGCTAGAAACATTCCTGGCAGCATGAGGATGTTGATTTGGAGGTGCAAATGCCATGGAATGGTCGGCAATAAAGAGTTCGACGGTGAACCACGGCTTCTTCCTCGGTGGCGACCAAAACTCGACTATCTCGGTCAACACTTGATGGTTTTCAAATATTTTTTATCCGGAGTGTTCGTAGGGAGATAGGCAAACTATCCCTTAACTATTTCGAAGATTTATTAGATGTAAAAAAAATCCCTAACCTAGAGACATAGGTATGAACTATCATCGGGAAAAATGGAAATAAGAACGCTACGAGGCATGGCATGGCTTGAAACTTGGTGAGCATGTGTAAGGCGCAAATACACACCTTTCTCTTATAGAAGTCGGGGCCTGTAGAGACTTCGTCCGGCTTGTCGACGGTGGACAGAGATGGTCTTTTGGCGGTTTCACCGGCGATCGTCGGCAAACTGCGGAATATCGCGCAACCGGTTGAGAAAACGCCGAACCACAAGATGGAGAAGGTGCGCAAGAAAGTTGCGAAAATTTTTTCTAAAGAACTCACGATCTATCCTTGGCTATACGGCATGTAATCATCGTAATCCCGAGGGAAGGTCGGCGGTGCGCGAGCAGAGGACAAACTCGAAAAGGAGACGAGAGAAGTGAGGCGAGTGGTGTGAGGCGGTGGCGGTGGCCGCGGCTTTAAGGCGTGCGACGAGCAGGCAAGCAGGCAGCTCGCTGGAGCATTGCATGATGCGCGGTGTCAAGCGGAGCGGCGACGGAATTTCGGCGGCAGAGCACTCACGTACATGTGCCTATGACTAGTGGGTCCCACTGCCCCTTAAGCCTATCCTCTCTGGAATTTTAATTCCCTCACCAAACTTGATCCAAAAATCCTAGATCTTTGTGGAGAAGTCAAATCAAATGTGTAGAGTCAGATTCTGAAATTAGATTTCAAATTTGGAAAAGTTTCAATAGGAATTCAAATTCGAATTTGAATTTGAATGAAATTCAATAAATTTACTGAATTAAATAGCAAATGAGCTTCAAAAATTATGAAACTTCTTGGATAAGTCAAGCAAGTCATGCTGCTCATGAGGGTGTGTTTAAATAAGTTTGAACAGAATTCAAAATTTGAACATAAATATGGCTTTAATTTGTTAAGCGTCTCAAATAAAATAGCAAATGGAATTCACAAATCTTGAAACTTGGCAGGAAGGCTATTTGGAATATTATGAGGCCATGGAAAAATGTATAGCCTCAGATTTGAATATTTTGATAGGGCCTAAATGTACAGTGCTATATTCGAATTAATTTGAATATATTTGGTATTGCATAGTGTTTTGCCCTAGCAAAATCCATTCAATAAATCCAAAATTTGCAGGAAGGTCACTTGAATTATTCTAAGGTCATTGGTGAAGTTCATCCCTTATGTTAATAAAATTTTAAGTATGAGGGAAAGAAATATTCTTGATGATATCAAGTTCATGTGCACAATCATAATTGATCTTTACTATGGTTGAAAATAAACTGGCAACTGAACTTCATATTAAGGAAAAGATGGGATTTTACATTCCTCCCCTCTTAAAAGAATCTCGTCTCGAAATTATAAAAGGAAGGATAATTGAAAAAGATCTAATGAACATATGGCACTAACAAGTCCGCATAGTTTGTTCTATGGAATTCCTCGCTTTCCCACTTTGCTTCATTTGCGGTGTTGTTGCCCCACAAGACCTTGTAGAAGTGCAAGGTGCAGCTTATTGTGGTGCGAGTCTTCTCATCGATTATTTGGGTTGGATGCTCAGAGTAAGTAAGATCTGGTCGGAGAGCTTTTAAATCTTCCATACGGACAGTAGGCTGCGAGTAAGTAAGTAAGTAAGATCTGGGGCCTTGAGACATTTCTGCAACTGTGAAATGTGAAAGACATTGGGGACCCCTGAATGCGACGCTGGTAGCTCTAGCTAATAGGCCACTGGTCCGCATTGTTCAATTACTGAGAACGGCGCAAAGAAGTGTGGAGCTAGCTTCCCTTTTACTCCGAAGCGATGAATCCCTTTTATTGGGGATACACGAAGATAAACGTGATCCCCGACATCGAAGTAAAGAGGTCGACATCATTTGTCCGCATAGATTTTTTGACAAGATTGAGCAGCCTTGAGGTTGGCTTGAATAACTCGCACTCGTTCTTTGGCTTCATTTAAAAAGTCGATACCATATGCCACTCGTTCACCGGATTCACACCAATTCAAAGGTGTGCGACACTTCCGGCCATAAAGAGCTTCATATGGTGCCTTCTGGATGCTAGCCTGATAACAATTGTTGTATGAAAACTCCGCCAATGGTAGGTGATCATCCCAATTCTTACCATGGTGGATGGCATAGGCACGGAGCATATCTTCTAGCAGTTGGTTTACTTGCTCCATTTGACCGTTAGTCTGAGGATGGTAAGCTGAGCTTTGGATCAACATGGTACCCAGAGATTCGTGGAGCTGCTCTCAAAACCGAGCAACAAATAAGGTTCCACGATCTGATATGATATTGTGGGGTACTCCGTGTAGGCACAAGATCCTGGCAATATACAACTTTGCATATTGTCGTGCCACATAATTGACATTTACTGGAATAAAGTGAGCCGATCTGATGAGTCGGTCAATTATCACCCAAATCGAGTCATGCTTGCAAATGTTGAGAGGTAATCCAACAATGAAATCCATGCTGATATCCTCCAATTTCCAGGCTGGTATGCTCAAAGGTTGAAGCTGACCAGCTGTCTTCAGATGGTCGGCTTTCACCTGACGACACGTGTTGGAGTCTGATTCCAGAAATTCTCCAGGTACTACCATTGGCAGCCTGCGGAGTTCTTAGTTCGGTCAGGGCGCGCAGAGATTCAGAGCAAGATAACGATTTGACACGAGGATTTACGTGGTTCAGGCAGCCTGAGCGTAATACCCTACTCCACGGGTCTATGTTGTTGTTGAGCGCTTGTGTTGTTGTTGTATTGAGCGTCTGAGCGCTTGAGTGTGAGAGACCAGAGTGTCTGGAAGAGTCCCCCTGTGTATCGATCGGCCAGTCCTTTTGTAGTACAAGGGTTGGCCGTTACATCATCAGCCTGGCCCGACATGTGGCCCTGGCGGTTATTGATGCTTAATACACAGTTAAATGTGCTTAATTCCCCTTAATAGAGTGGTAATGCCCCTTAATGGTGGCGTTACTGGTATTAAGAGTCCTCCGATTGTGAGTTATTAAGATAGCATTGATGACACAAAATTAGGTCTTGAAGTCTTTAATGCTCCTTGAAGGTCTGAGTCGTTGAAGGTTCACCAATCTGCTTGTTGAGGATGAAGGTCCGGCGGTTGGACGCGTGGCAGCTCTGGAGCTTACTGTCTTGGACGAGTAGGTCCGGTGCTATTGTACACATGTCGGTAACGGAGCTTCCCTCCGTCGTGGGTTAGGTCCGGGGGTGCCACACAGGTATCTAGTTCGGAGCTTTCCCATGTATAGAATGTAGCTTCGGTTTTATGATACTCGTGGCGGCACTGGGACTAACCATAGAAGGGAGGCGGGTCTGGTTCTGTATGACATGTGGGGCCTTCAGAGGTCTTCAACTTAGATAGGTGGAGTTCCTTTGCACTCTTCGCAGTTCCAAGGGGTATCCGGTACGCAGGGTACCAATAGTGGCCCCCTGGGCCCACCTCTGGGAGAGAGCTTTTGGGTTAAGTCATTCTGCCAGAGGTGGGTCCATCTTTTGATTTTGGCGCCATGTCTTCAAGGGTTTCTGGATGTGCCGTTGAGGTGGTGGTTAACAGTTAAACCATCGCCGTGTGGCATCTTCAGGATGCGGCAGGTGAGATCTGCGCGTGCAGATCTCACACAATTGAAGGTCGTCGGTTCCCCATACGAAAACCGTATCGGTTCCGCGCACCTTGTCATGCCGCCGCCCTCGGGTGTCCCGCCTCTCATCATGACAACTGTTCGCCTGGGGTAAGGACCTCGACTTGATCGTCAGGGTGGCCCCGGGCCCCCTTGTCACTGGCAGGGTGAAATTTTTGAACAGTATCCTTGGCCCTTCTGCGGTTTCCATCCAAGCGTTGCGGGGGCTTACTTATGAAGGAAAGCGCGCACTGTTTGGGGATTCCTTACGCCTTCATTTGAACTTTTGCTCGAATCCTCCAAACTTTTGCTTGCTTTTTCTCCCTCGCCCTGCCATGTTGCGATGGAGTTGGGTCTTCGCAAGAGCCGTCTCATGACCAGTGACGATTTGAAGAGGGTCCAGACCTACATGGGGTGGTCCAGCGAATCCTTCAACCACGTGGTACGTGCCGGTGAGCTCCCGTTCAAGAAGAAGCGCGACGACGACATGGTGTACTTTTCTGCATACGCCATGGTGGGACTGATCCCAACTTTCTCGACTTTCCTCTTGATGCTGTTAGACTTCTATGGTATGCAGTTGTACCACCTTGGCCCCACTCCATTCTTCTTGTGTCAACATTCGTCCACTTCTGCGAGATGTGGGTGGGTATTCCCCCCTACATCAAGCTTTTCTGCTCCTTCTTCACCATCCTCACCACCAGCAAGAGTAAAAAGTATCTTGGCATCTACTATTTTGTGAAGCGCAAGAAATGTCCCTACAAGTACGTGAGGTCGTTCCCTTCTGGCAAGTGGGATGACTGGAAGAAGGATTGGATTTTCATCACGGTAGAGGAGCACGAGAAGCTGGAGCTACTTGAAGGTCTTCCCAATGTCGACACTGATGCCTGTAGTGAAATTCAGGTGCTGTCAGAGGCCTTCAACCCTGCCTTGACCAGGATCTGCCAATGCATGGAAAGAGGGGTGACCCCCTAGGTTGTCTTCTGCAACTTTTTGGTCAATAGGTGGGCTCCGCTGAAGAAGAGGGAGAAGCTCGTCTGGGCCCTCAATAGCATTGTTGACGATGACCGGATTGAAACTGGTTTGAAGTCCAATTTGGAAGGTTCTCCTTTGGAGCTTCATCTCAAGAAGTTTTAGCATGGCATCAACATCGAGGGTGAGGACTTAACTCCGCTGGCAGCTTTCCTCCCTCTGAACATGGAGGCGGATTCAGCATGGAGCTCCGACAAAAGATGCCGGTGCTTGACGACCTCGGTGAGGTAGAGAGGCGTCCGACCACCAGATTGGTGATTCTCGAAGCTTCTGATGGTGGCCCTGCTTCCACCCCAAGACAAAGAGCTGAAGTCATTGGCAAGGGCAAAGAGTTGGCTGAGCCCTCCAACCGATACAGGAAGTTGAAGCACTCTGACGGGAGGCCTGTCAAACCTGCTCCTTCCACAACAACTCCTTCTCCCCGGCGGTGGGAGGTCTTCGACGGCGACGACAACTCCAACATCGGCGTCTCCCCGGAATCTCAGCTCTGCCCAGGTGACTCTGGCGCCGGGGCCAGCTAGGGGCTCTAGGTTCGAGGGTCCTTCCCAGTCGAGGAAGGCCCCAACCAAGACGTCGCTAACGGCGACAGTAAGCTCCGAAGAGCCTTCCGGAGCTACTACCACAATTGCGACCGGGTCGGGCTCTGAGCGTCCAGCGAAGAGGTTTCGTGCTAGCTGGAGCGGAAATCTCCCAAGGTAAATTTGCTTTTTTACCTCAGTTGATTATTTTTTTGTAATCATATTTTGAGTTTCTTCATCCTTCATCCACAGGGTATCCAAAAAAGGGGTTGAAGCTCTGGTGCCCATGCCAGCAGCTGATGTTGTGCAGGTGAAGGCTCCGGCTCCATTTCTAGCGCCGCCTCAAGTGGTGGCTGAGGTCTCGGCAGCTCCAGCGCCAGCTGTCGAGGTTCTGGACCTCGACTCATCTCCCAAAGCTCCCATGGTAGCGCCGGACCATGGGAATGAAGACATACCAGTGGCACCAGCTCTGAATGTTGAAGTTGCGGTTTTGGATGTTGTGATAATGGACGCTCCGGCCTCAGAGCCAGATGTTACTGAAGCCCCGGCGGCGGAGCCGGTGGTTCATGAAGTTCCGACGCCTGAGCCGGTTGTCGTGGAGGTGTCGGCACTTGAACCTGTGGAGATCAAAGCGCTGGCGCTTGAACCGGCTGTGGAGGAGGCACCAGCACCGGAGCCGGAAGTGGCCTCAGCTCCGGCCGAATCTTCAACGTCTGCCCTGGAGGTGGTAGTTCCGGAGGTACCCGTGCCCGAGCCAGGGTTCCAAGATGAAGCGATCGGTCTTCTGCCAAAGGGACCAGTTGCTGATGACCTCGCGGTGGGACCTTCGGAACCGACTCCGGAGGTAGAAGCTCTCGTTGCCGGACCTTCCTCTGCGACGACTGAAGCACTCTCGGAGGGCGGCCCTAGTGCTGCAGAAGCTCAGGGGATCACTCTTGTAGAGTGGGACCCAATTTTTGTTATGGAGAACCCGCTGGAGTCAGCGGAGAGGACCCCGACAGGTCCAGAGCCGATCCCTCTGTCTTTATCTATCGACAACGCCTGCTCCAGCCTTTGTCAGGTCCAGCTTGCCTTTTACCACGACAGCAAGGCCCTCGAGGAGGAGCACCAAACCCTTAGGAGGTGGTGCAACCGGCTCCAATTTGAGACCAAGCTGGCGCAAACAAGGCTGGCCGACGACAAGGAGTGGGTCAAGAGGGAGAAAGCCCGGATGGAGTACTGGGGCTAGCTGCTGGATGAGAGAGAAAGCATGGTGCGATCCCCCAACAATCAGTCCCGGGCTATACACAAACAAGTCGTGGCTGCTAATGAAGCATCGAATGATCGCCAGGAGAAGCTCAGTACCATCCACAAGAGCCTCGTCAAGCGCTGGGAGGCTCTTGAGGAGCAAGAGAAAATGCTCGAAGATGAAGAGCAAAAACTCCTGGAGCTGAGGGATGACCTTGTGAAGAGGGAGGAGGAGCTCGCCAAAAGGCTGGCTCTGGGTGACAAGAGCCTTGCAGAGCGCACCAAGAAGCTATAAGAGCTCTGCAAAAGCAAGGAGAAGAAGGCCTGGCAGTGGGGACATAACCTTACCAAAAGGGAGAACGAAGTTGCTACCAGGGAGAAGAAGGTGCGGGGCCAGGAGAGAGACCTGGTTGACCGCCGGAACAAGATCCACATCCGGGAAGAGGAGCTTGCCAACCTCAAAAGGCAAGTTGCTGAAAGGATTCAGCAGCACGCCAAAGAGGTCGAGTGCCTTGCCTGGGAGGGTTCGGAGCTTGCTGCGACCAAGAGGTCCTTGGAAGAGATGCGAGGCACAAGGGCTGCAGAGTCCCAACAAGTATGGGACTTCTTGGTCAAAGCCAATGACACGTTGACGCCGCTGGGCTTTAGTCCCATGCGTCCGGATGATCCAGAGCCAGAGCTGGACCATGCGTTGAAGGCGTTGAACTCGACTGGCAACAAACTCAACAAGATGGGCGATGTCATCACGAATCAGTTCGAAACTGAAGGAAAATCCCTTGCGCAGAACATCGCAGAATAAAGGTTGACATGCTACACAAGTCAGGATCCTCATTTCTCACTAGAGCCGATGCTTGAAGGTCCCATCGATGGAGAGGGAGATGTCGCAAAGACCAACGTGTCGGAGGTTGCCCAAAAGGTCGCCTCATTCTTCCGTAGGATTTAGGTCTTTCTCCTTGTAGCTCCCATTTGTATCTTCTCTTCTTTTCCTCAATTTTGTAATCTCTTGTCTTCTGGTGAATGAAATCCAAGAAATTTATGAATTTCATTTTTTGTCATCAACCTTTGTCTCACTTGACCCCCTGGTAGATGTACACAATTTGATTGTGAACATGTACCAAAAGGATGTATCATTTTGTTGAAGACTGGCGTGCTTCGAACTTGTAGATTGTAGGTCTGAAGTCGCCGACAGCAGGGGCCCCCTGAGGTTGTCGGAGCTTAGTAGCTCCGGCAGCGACCATTGTCAACACGTAGAGCATCGACAGTTGGCCCTCTGGAGTTGTCGGAGCTTAGTAGCTCCAGTAGCGACCACTGTCAACACGTAGAGCGTCGACAGCAGACCCCATTGGGGTGTCCTTCTACCATCTTTTCTTCACACTGACAGCTGGCTCCTTTGATTTGCCGGAACTGGATAGCTCTGGCGACGCCTACTATCAATGTTTAAAACATCGACAGCGGGCCACCTTAGGGGATGTCGAAGCTTTGATAGCTCCGACAACATCCACCATCATCCTGGGATTTTTATTTTTCCTGCACACTGAAGTCATGAAAAACAGTAAAATATATTTCTAATCTATAACTCGTTTGCGGCTTACTATTCCCGAAAGAAACTTTTAGGTTGACCGCAATTCTATATACAATCAAGTGCACTTGTTTATTTTTTCCAGGTCTGATCATTTTCTGGACCCACCTTACTCAAGCCTGCCGAGGTGTAGGTAGAGTGGCGTACTTAGGGTGCAGGACCATGGTAAGTTGATAGCACACTCCTAACCTAAACTGGTTTGGCGTTCAGGCGAGTAGGCCATTCAACAATGTTAAGACCCAAAAGAATTAATAATGCAACTTGAATTATATATGAATTGTTCGAGCTTAAAGTTTCTTCAGAATTGCACAAGTTTTTTATAGACAAGAAAGAGAAAAATAAAAAAGAATGAGCCTATACAAAATAAAAGCACGTGGAGTCTGTTTTCACATAATGATGTCTTTCATTATAGGTCTGGGGTACAGGGGAAACAAGTACACTCTTAGGGTACGGAACCAGGCTAAGTGTGTTGCGTTTCTTGTTTGACCAAGGGTAACTAGCTACACTTTTAGTTCTGAGACAATGTCAAGTGTTGCTTGAACTTTGTGGGCCTTCCGGGAAAGGTCCGGCTGTTCTCGCGGAGGAGCTACCCAACTCTGTACAATGACGCTATAACATACATCATATGTAACTACAAACTCAGCTCTGTGATATTAAGCGTAGAACTTATGGAGGTGCTCAATATTCCAAGGATTAGGGAGCGGTGTCCCATCCTCGGTTTCCAAGCAAACGCATCTGGGACGAGATACTTTGATCACTCTAAAGGGTCCTTTCCAGGTGGGGGAAAGTTTGTTTAACCCTTCTCGAGTTTGTATTCTCTGTAGCACCAGATCGCCTTCCTCGAGCTGTCGGTTATGCACATACCTTTGGTGATAGCGCCGGAGCGTTTGGTGGTATCGTGCATTTCGAACAGCTGCTCGGCAACTTCCCTCTTCAACGAGGTCAAGGTCTTCACACCGGAGCTGGTCCTGCATGGCTTCGTCGAAGGTTCGGACCCGAAGTCACCCCATGGTGATATTTAGAGGAAGGGTTGCTTCAGCTCCGTCCACCAGGAAGAAGGGTATCTCTCTAGTTCACTGGTTTGGAGTCTTCCTATTTGCCCACAAGGTGGGCGGAAGCTCTTCAATCCAGTTGGCTCCATGTTTTTTCAGGCGCTCATATGTGCGCATCTTGAGTCCTTTTTTGGATTTCTGCATTTGCTCTCTCAGCTTGGCCATTGCTTGTCAGGTGAGCTACAGAAGCGTAGCTGACTTGAATGTCGAGGTCTTCGCAATATCCTTGGAATGCAGAACATGTGAATTGGGTCCCATTGTCAGTTATGATCTTGTGTGGGACTCCAAATCTGCATACTATGGACTGCAAGAAATTGATAGCTGATTGCTTGTTTATTGTCACAACTGGAGTTGCCTCCGGCCACTTGGTGAACTTGTTGATGGCGACATACAAGAACTTGTAACCTCCGACGGCTCTTGAGAAAGGTCCCAAGATATCCATACCCCACACGGCGAATGGCCATGTCGGAGGTATCATTTGTAGAGGTTGAGCTGGTGTGTGAATTTGCTTCGCATGGAACTGGCATTCTTCACATTTCTTCACTAGCTCGGTTGCATCCTGAAGTGTTGTAGGCCAGTAAAAACCATACTGGAAGGCTTTACCGACCAGCATGCGTGAAGACGCGTGGTTCCCACACTCGCCTCCATGGATTTCCGCGAGCAACTCGCAGCCTTCTTCCCTTGTAATGCACCGCATTAGGATGCATTGGCACCACATCGGTAGAGATCCCCTTCTACCAGTGTGTATCTTTTAGCCAATCTGACTATCCAGTCAGCAGATACATTGTCTTCAGGAAGGATGTTGTCTTTCAAGTAGCTCCGGATCTCCGAGATCCATGCATCGGAGCTAACTTGAGCTTCTGAGTCTTGTGTGCTGGCTTTCTTGGAGCTTCCTCCAGCACCTACGACCCTTGATGGACGCCATGGTAACAGGGCCATCGGGACCACCAGCTTCGAAGTGCTAGTCTCGCCCCCTTCGCTAAGTTCGGCAGGCTGAGCTGTTGGTCTTGACAATCTCCGGATGAAGTTTCCATTGGGAGCTGGAGCTCCGGCTGAAGCTTTCCTCAAGAGTTCGTCAGCTTTAGCGTTTTTGAGACGCTGGACATGGCAAAGATCCAGGATATCGAAGTCATTCTGAAGCTTCTGGACTTCAAGTAGATATGCAGCTAGTTGAGAGTTGTTGCAGCAGCATTTACCTTTGACTTGTGTTATAACGAGTTGCGAATCACCCTTTACCAACAACTGCTTGACACCATATGATAGTGCCACCTTGAGCCCATAGATCAATGCTTCATACTCCGCCATGTTGTTGGTCGCCTTGAAGTCAAGGTGAACCATGTATTTGACCTTCTCCTCGGTCAGAGCGAGGAGAAGGATTCCATCTCTGGCCCCCTGCTTCTGCACAGAGCCGTCGAGGTATAGAGTCCAGTGAGGCTCAGTGAAGACCCGAACCTTGGGTTCTGGTTTCTGCTCGCTGAGGCCCTCAGGATTTGATGGAGAGGGGGTCCATTCCACCACATGCCAATGCTTGACTCTTAATCGCTTGTCTTGGGACAAATTCAAGATCGAACTCGACGAATTGTGCTGCCCACTTCGCAATGTTCCCAGTAGAGCTAGGGTTATGCATGATTGCACGCAGTGGATAAGAGGTTACCACTGAAATCTTGTGAGCTTGGAAGTATTGACGAAGCTTCTGAGAGGCAATAGGAACTGCGTAGAGCAGCTTATGCACCTCTAAGTACCAAGTGTTGGTGTCATGGAGTACTTCACTGATGAAGTACACTGGGCGCTGGACTGTCTGGACCCTCCAGGAGGTGCCCAAAGCTTCCTTCTCATCAACCCGGACCCCCCCCCCAGAGGGGTCTGTACCTTCTTCGGGGACCTCCAGGTTCTTGCTAGAGGAACCCAGAGCTTGTTCTAAAGTTACTCGAACCTTCGCGGAGGGGTCTGGACCTTCTTGTTCAGCAATAGTAATTCCTTCATTTGAAGGAGGTTGATCCTCTAGCGTCTCACCTCGAGGATCCGGGTCTGGGGGCTGGGACCCAGACTCACCTTCAGGTAGCTCCAGAACTTCCCGGAGGGGTCTGGATTCCTGAACTGGGGATGATTCTGGACTTTCCGCAACTAGGACCATGCTGACGACTTCGTCAGTTGCTGAAATGTAAAGCAGAAGTGGCTCACCACGTTTTGGAGCTACCAAAGTTGGTATAGTGGTCAGGAGCTGCTTTAGCTCTTGGAAAGCCTTTTCCGCTTCTTAAGACCATTGGAATGGTCCGGACTTCCTCAATAATTTGAAGAAGGGTAGCGCCCGTTCCGCCAGTCTTGATATGAACCAGCTGAGGGCAGCTAGACATCCAGTCAGCTTATGGACATCCTTGATGCGAGCTGGTGGTCGCATGTCTTCAATAGCTTTAATCTTCGCCGGATTCGCCTCTATTCCTCGGTGGTTCACCAAGAATCCAAGAAGCTTTCTGAGCTAACCCCAAAGACACACTTGTCTGGGTTCAGCTTTGTGCGTGTGATTTGCAACTTGTCAAAGACAGTTTGCAAGGTGTCAAGAAATGACTCTTTGTTCTTGATTTTGACGACGATGTCATCGACGTACACTTCCACTACATCTCTGATGAGCTCTCCAAACGTTTTGTACATAGCTCGCACAAACGTTGAAGCAGTGTTTTTGAGACCGAATTGCATGGCAGTGTAACAGTATAATCCATCTACTGTGATGAAGGCGGTATGCTCTCCATCTTCCCTAGACATTTTGATTTGATGATACCCAGAATATGCGTCTAGGAAACACAGTAATTCGCACCCAGAGGTGGAATCCTCTATCTGATCGATTCTAGGTAGTGGAAATGGATCCTTTGGGCATGCCTTATTTAGTGTTGTGTAGTCGATACACATCCGAAGCTTCCCGCCGGCCTTAGGTACAACGACTAGGTTTTCCAGCCATTTTGGGTGGAAGACTTTCCGGAAGAATCCAGCTTCGAGCAACTTCTTCACTTCTTGACATATGAAGTTTTGTCTCTCTACTGATTGCTTTCGAGGCTTCTGATGTACAGGCTGAGCGTCAGGAGAAATCTTCAGATTGTGCTCAATCACTTCTCTAGGGATCCCAGGCATTTGTGATGGTTGCCAGGCAAACACATCAACATTAGCCCGGAGGAAAGTGATGAGCGCGAGTTCCTATTTGTCGTTCAGTCCTCCCGATATACGGGTGGTCTGAGCAGCGTCAGAACCAATTTTGGGCGACTTTGACGGCAATGTTGGTGTCGCCGCTTGGTTGCACACGAGGTGCACAGGTTGAACCTCGATGACGAATGCTCGGGGGCTTCGGAGCTTGCTCCTTTCTGGATTCTTCCTCCTACACTGTAGCAAGCGCGAGGAGTTCTTCCAGAGCAGTAACTCCGGCGGTGCGGTCTCCGAGGATCCAGAGAACGCCTGAGGGTGTTGGCATCTTCAACACCAAGTAGCCATAATGAGCAGCAGCCATGAATTTGTATAAAGCTGGCTTGCCCAAGATGGCGTTGAATGGCAAGTTGATCTGCGCCACGTCGAAGACCAACTTCTCGGTCCTGTAATTCTCCCGAGTTCCAAAGGTAACCGGTAGAGTAATGGTACTGAGTGGAGTTATGGCTCTCGGACCTACTCCGGAGAAAGGTCGGGAGGGGTGAAGATCCGAAGGTTGGAGCTGAAGCTTGACGAAGGCTTCAAAGCAAATGAGTTTCAGCCCCGAACCTCCGTCCACCATTACGTGTTGGAGCTGGATGTTATTGATGGTCGGAGATAGCATCAGTGGAAGTTGGCCAGCTCTGATCATGTTTCGAGGGCAGTCCGAAGCATCGAAGGTGATGGCAGTATCCATCCACTTCTGATGAGGCTCCGCCCTAGCGGTGGGAGCTAACGAGGCCATGTCCTGTCGCATTGTCTTGAGGACACGGCAATAAATGATGTCCCACGGACCACCAAAGATGTTGTCCATGGTCTTCTGACGCTCGTTGTCAGAGACGCCGGAGTCATCATCAACGGAGGTGTAAACAGCCTTCAAGACCTTTTTGGGGTCCTGGAAGCCTAACTCCTCTTCAGCTGGAGCTTCGTTGACATTTTGTTTTCCTTCCCTTTGATGGAAAGGAGCTTCTTCCCGGCACTTATTATAGCGCTTGGCGATGTTGTGCATGTCCGTCTTGTGTATGGGACACAACATCTTGGAGCTGCCACCATCTTCAGATGATGACCGAGGTCGTTTCTCGGAGCGTGGCCCCTGGCCATCCGGAGCTGCAGTAGGA
This sequence comes from Tuctoria greenei, assembly GCA_036927565.1. Classification (NCBI taxonomy): domain Eukaryota; kingdom Viridiplantae; phylum Streptophyta; class Magnoliopsida; order Poales; family Poaceae; genus Tuctoria; species Tuctoria greenei. The sequence goes on along the minus strand of JAYESD010000003.1, from coordinate 177,028,416 downwards.
GCGGCAGTAGGTGTGTCGGCCGACAGCTTCTTCTTGTTGTTGGACTTTTTCTTCTTCTTGCCACTCCCGGAGGTAGTTGCTTCACCCTTGGAAGATTTTTTGTTGGCCTCCGAAGGTGGTTGGGAGTGCATTTCACGGCCCTCCGCAGCCTTGGCACACTTGTCTGCCAAGCTGAAGAGTTCTAAGACGCTGGTGACTTCCTTGGTCGCCAGCTTCTCCAGCATTTTCTTATCTCGAACGCCCTGTCTGAATGCAACAATAACAGAAGCACTTGAGATAGAAGGAATGGTATTTGGTACCTGGGAGAACCACTAGATAAAATATCGCAAAGACACTCCCCCTTTTTGCTTGACAGAAAAAAGATCCAGTTCTGGGTGTATGAGCTCCCGAAATTGGCGCTGAACTGTTGGCACAACTCCGACCAACTATTGATAGAGTTAGGCGGAAGGCTCATGAACACAAGACCTAGCGGTCCCAGTTAAAGCCACGGGGAAAATATTGGCCATCACGGTCTCATTTCCCCCAGCCGCAAGGATAGCGGTGGAGTAGATTTGAAGAAATTCGGTGGGGATAACAATCCTGTCAAATTTCTACAGCAAGAGAGGCCGGAACTTCTGCGGCCATCTGACCATGTGTAGGTGCATATCCAAGGAAGAACAGCCTCCTCCTACTCCCTCAGGAGCAGGGCTGTCCCGAGCCTCTCGCCTCTCGCAAGCACACTTGATGTGGACGCGACTGTCCTATTGATGGTAACGACGATCGAGCTCCGCCCGGAGGTCATGAGTCGAAAGCCTTGTTACCGTGTGAGTACGTCGCGCCCCGGATGGTAGCGACGTCGCCTGTTGAGATGCAGCACGCCTCCCGTGTTGTGAACCTTGCGGACCGAGTCTAACCAACAAGGTCCGACGCTGCAATGGGGTCCACCCCAAGGGGGGGACCTTGATTGCTGATGTGATCGGCTGCTGCTGCAACCAGATGATCCACATCAGCTCTCCCTTGTTCCATCGCACCCTGGGGTGCTCCTGGAGGCGGTGGACGTTGGAGAAGAGCAAGCACAGCATTAAGTGTCTGTTCGGGGTTGTTGTTCACTAATGCAGTGATCGACACGGACGCCCCATCTCGCTGTCCAACTTGATTCACCAGAGCGGACGGTGTTGGTGGTGGCATGACTCCTACTGGAGCCACAACACCTGCTGGCTGCTGCATGTTGGAGGGATTGCCTCAAGCAGGTTGTGCAGCATGGTTGTCGTTGAATGATCCAGCAGCAGAATTCACCATCTTTGAATCTCAGGAGCCCCCTACCTAGCGCGCTAACTGTCGGAGTCTGATTCCGGCAGTTCTCCCGGTACTACCGTTGGCAGCCCGTGGAGTTTATTAGTTCGGTTAGGGTGCACGGAGATTCAGAGCAAGATGGCGATTTGACACGAGGATTTACGTGGTTCGGGCCGCCTGAGCGTAATACCCTACTCCACGGGTGTGTGTTGTTGTTGTATTGAGCGTGTGATCGCTTGTGTTGTTGTTGTATTGAGCGTCTGAGCGCTTGGGTGTGAGAGACCAGAGTGTCTGGAAGAGTCCCCCTGTGTATCGCTCGGCCAGTCCTTTTATAGTAAAAGGGCTGGCCGTTACATCATCAGCATGGCCCGACATGTGGCCCTGGCGGTTATTGATGCTTGATACAGAGTTAAATGTGCTTAATCCCCTTTAATAGCATGGTAATTCCCCTTAATGGTGGCGTTACTGGTATTAAGAGTCCTCCGATCGTGTGTCATTAAGATAGCATTAATGACACATAATCTGGTCTTGAAGTCTTTAATGTTCCTTGAAGGTCTGAGCCGTTGGAGGTTCACCAATCTGCTTGTTGAGGTTGAAGGTCCGGCGGTTGGACGCGTAGCAGCTCTGGAGCTTACCGTCTTGGACGAGTAGGTCTTGTGCTATTGTACACGTGTTGGTACCAGAGCTTCCCTCCATCGGGGGTTAGGTCCGGGGGTGCCACACAGGTATCTAGTCCGGAGCTTTGCCGTGTATGGAATGTAGCTCCGATTTTATGATACACGTGGCGGCACTGGGACTAACCATGGAAGGGAGGCAGGTCCGGTTTCGTATGACACGTGGGGCCTTCAGAGGTCTTCAACTCAGATGGGTGGAGTTCCTTTGCACTCTTCACAATTCCAAGGGGTATTCGGTACGTAGAGTACTGACAACACGTATCACACTCGAATACGTACTTCGTTATCTCCCTCTTCATCCAAGTCCACCAAAATTTTTTCTTTAGATCGTGGTACATTTTGTTACTTCCCAGATGAATTGAATACTTGGACAAATGACCTTCGTCCAATATCTTCTTCTGAAGTTCCACATTGCGGGGCACCATCATGCGCTCATTGAACCAGATGGTACCGTCATCGTCACATCGGAAACACTTCATCTCCTCCTTCTTCATTCTTCGGCGAATATGCGATATGCCCTTGTCTTTCTTCTGAGCCTCTACAATATATTCCCTTATGGTAGGAATGAGAACTAGATTGTAGAGCGCCCTATATGGAACAAAGTAAAGACTAGGATCTTCTCCTTCCATCAAGGTGATAGAAAGATTATTGACATGGGACTAGCAACTCAGCGCATTTGCAACTACATTTGCTTTGCCAGGATGGTAGTAGATCTCAATCTCATAGTCTTTGATCAATTCCAACCATCTTCGCTGACACATATTCAAGTCCTTTTTGGGTGAAGACGTACTTCAAGCTTTTGTGATCCGTGTAGAGATGCACTAGGTTGCCCAATAGATAATGTCTCCACATCTTCAATGCAAGTAACATGGCAGCAAGCTCAAGATCATGAGTCGGATAATGCTGCTCATGGTTCCGAAGCTGCCGTGATCCATAAGCGATCAACCTTCTAACTTGCATCAACACACAACCCAAACCAATCCCAGATACATCACAATAAGCATCAAATGACTTGGTTGTACCTGGTTGTGATAATACCGGTGCTGTTGCGAGGTGTTTCACTAATGCTTGAAAACCTTCCTCACATTCTTTCATCCATACATACTTCTTCCCTTTCTTCAGAAGTTCCGTTATTGGTTTAGCTACTTTGGAAAAACTTGGAATGAACCTCTGGTAATATCCTGTTAAACTCAAGTAGCTTCGAACTTCATGTACAGACTTTGGAGACTCCCATTTGAGTACTTGCCTAATCTTTCTTGAATCAACTGCAATCCCCTTAGCAGAGATGATGTGCCCCGGAAATGGCACTTGGCTGATCCAAAACTCACATTTGCTGAACTTAGCATACAGCTTGTGGTCTCTCAATAGTTGGAGCACTATGCACACATGTTGAGCATGTTCTTCTTCGAATTTCGAATACGCAAGGATGTCGTGGATGAAGACCACGACAAACTTGTCCAATTCCGGCATGAACACCGAATTCATGAGATACATGAAATGAGCCGGTGCATTGGTCAATCCAAAGGACATGACAAGGTACACATATAATCCATACCTCGTCGAGAATGTCATCTTAGGCATGTCCTCAGGTCAAATCCTGATCTAATGATATCCAGAACGAAGATCCATATTTGAAAATACCTTAGCACCCACCAATTGATCGAACATAATATCGATGCGTGGTAGTGGATACTTATTCTTGATCGTGACAGCATTGAGTGGACGATAGTCCACACATAGTCTCAATGTCTTATCCTTCTTCTCCACGAACGATGCAGAACAACCCCAAGGTGATGAACATGGACGAATGAAATCCTTGTCCATAAGTTCCTTTAGCTGCTCTTTCAGTTCTGCAAGTTCCTTAGGTGCCATCTTATATGGCTTCCTCGAGATCAGTTCTGTTCCCGACACAAGTTCAATCTTAAACTCGACATCTCTTCCTGGTGGCATACCAGGAAGATCTTTGTGAAATACGTCCGGATGATCACATACCACTGGAATGTCCTCAAGTTTAAAGGCCTCGGTGTTGTAAGTAGTTGGATTCACTTGGATAATACTCTCAAGAGTGAGAGCTTGGGGAGGGTGGAGTGGAGAATTCAAATATATCCTCCGAGGAACGATGTCAAGAATAGCACAGTTGTATTGCAACCATGCCACCCCTAAGATGACATCTAACTTTTGATGCTCAAGTATAATGTGAGAGATAGGGTATATGTTCCCACCCAGATCAAGAGGTATCCTATGGACCATCTCATCTGCAACTACATTCCCACCCAGAGAACAGATCATATATGGGGTTTTTGTGGAAACAATAGGAAATTGATATTGAATGACATAAGACTTGCTAATAAAGTTGTGTGAAGCACCGGAGTCAAAGAGGATGACTACGGGATGACCAAGGAGATAGAACATACCCGTGAGTATGGGTCCGCCTTCCGGAACGTCCTCGATGGCAAGGTGGTGGACGTTGTCGGCTCTAGTGGCTGGCTTCTTGGGCTGGTTGCGGGGCTGGTTTGCCCCTTGGTATGATGATTGTCCTCCGCTCTACGGGCAGTCCTTGGCGAAGTGCCCCGTACGACCACACGTGAAAAACGTGTATGGGGTCTGACCGGCACAAAAGGGAGGACGGAATCCCGGTGCACGCGGTGGAGGTAGAGGTGCACGCGGAATCATCCCCTGCTGCTATTGTGGATGAATGCTGGCATTGTTGAACTATCGACCATGAAACATCGATGGTCGCTATGGCGGCTGCCACCTCTGGTCGGATGGTGATCAATACACTATTCGGTACTTCTGAGGAGCACCACCTCTCCTGCTCTGTGGAGCACTTCTTTTCTTCTTGTTAGAGAACAGCTCCCTAGTGGCGTCCTCCTATACGATTGTGGCGTTGACAATGTTGTTGAAACTGCCGCTGTTGAACAAGGCAAGCTTGTCCATCATCTTGGGGTTCAAATCCCTATAGAAGCATTCACGCTTCCGATCTTCAGTACTCACTTGGTCCTCAGCATACTTGGCCAAGTGGTTGAATGCCTTGGAGTACTCGTAAGCACTCCTTCCTCCTTGCTTCAGATCCAAGAACTCTTGAAACTTCCTCCTCATTATACATGGAGGTATATGATATGCACGAAACGCCTCCTAGAACTCCTCCCAACTCACGACATAGTTGGCTAGTCGTGCGGCAAGATAGTTTGCCCACCACGCACCAGCAGACCCCTGTAATTGTTGGGCCGCGAACAGGGTCTTCTGATGTTCGGTCAGTCGTAGCAAACCGAACTTTCCATCGATGGAGCGGAGCCAGATGTCCGCCTCCAACGGTTCATCGGCCTCCATGAAGACCGGTGGGTGCATTGACATGAAGTTCGAGTATGAGCTCGGAGAGGGCTGTCGTGGACCCGCATCTGGTCGCCCCCCTTGACGGGACGAATGTTGAACTAAAGTCCGCATCAACTCAGTTTGCTTGTCGCGCGAGCTGAGCACTACAGCGAGAACCTCCACTAGACTCCTCGGATGTTCAGGAGGTGGTGGTGGTGGTGGAACTTGTTGCTGTGGTGTCGCAGCTGCCTCCTGGGTCGGAGATTCGTCCTCACGACCACGACTTGAACCTCCCATATCAGGCGTCGAATGTGTACGCACCATTCTGCATCCATATGATTTAAAATAAGCACATGTTTGCTTTTCCTTCATCCATTTCATATTACAGTAGTGCGTATATTGGCAAGGAAATAAGTGCATAACATCCACATATATTGATAAAGCATAAACTTTATACAAGATATATTATCTCATAACCAAGTTTACAGTAGTGAACTCCAAAATGATGGACTCCCACTACGGAAGTGCATCCCTACTATACTTGGTTCTCATGAGACGTCATACACACCTTGTCATCTTATACATACCCACTACTATTTTTAATATGACACAAACATGGCCACAAAATAAACACGAGCAACTACTAACTATACGTTGCCCCGTGATGGCAGGAGAGTTGTCCTATACTTCTCCAATACGTCCTATTCGATGTACTCGAGTTCCTCAAGATTTTCTTCTTCCTCTTCGTCCTCAGAAATTGGTGCCACAGGTGCGGGTGCTGGAGCAGGAGTTGCTACCTCACCCGCCACCGATGATGTCGCGGCAACTAATGACTGCACATCAGCCTAGAGAAGAAACATCTTATAGTCTTCCAATTCCTTTTGTGCTTGCTTGCAACTGGCCCTCCAATTCTGAGTCTCCTCCCTAGATTGATCCCGTTCTTGAGTTACCGTACCCAACAGATCATCCAGCAGCTGTACCTCAAGTTGACTTGCCTCCAATGCGCTTTATGCGCATTGTGCTTCCTGGCGAGCTTCCGATAGGTCTTGAACAACTCGGTGCCACTGATTCTCCCTAATGTTTAAACATCAGTTGAGAGGAGCAATCATGGCTCTAAGTCAGTCATTGGCCCACTCAAAGTGATCTCCTTGAATCAAAGCTTGCTTTAGATCACTCATCAACCTCCCAATGCTGAAGGATTATCTTATAGACCTCCAAGCGCATCGTCTCACCAAAAATGAAAGGAACTATGTCCCCTTGCGCTTGCTCCCGCTCCTCCGTGCCCCGCGCCTCCGCCACCTCCACCACCTCCACTTGCTCGCCGCCATGGACGCGCTGATAGCCTTTAGCGCTGCTGGGGATCGGTCGATTTGCTCAACATGGGTGAGGATCGACCACTACCGACCAGTGGTGACTGGGATCTTCGTCCTGGCGAGATATTCCAACAAGAAGTTCACCGCCAGCTCCGCTCCACGGTTCATCACCTGGGGTCCTCACCCAAGGGTTCCTTCCTCATGATTGAAGCCTTTCGAAGGTACACTTTTCGTCTCTCGGAGAGTGCTGTTGGATGTGCTCTTTGCTCGGTGCTGGGTTGTTCACCTTGGGATTTTCTTGTCCAACAATTGCAAGAGCGTTCGTTTCGCTTCTCCGTGGAGAGAAAGCAAGTGGGACTGCTGATTGATGCAAAGCGAAGGATCACCACATCAACCTTTGATGTGTACTTCCATCTATGGCGCACGGGTGGACCGGATTGGATCTCTAAATATAAGAAGTGGGAGCAGGAACAGAAGGAATGCTGGACATTGGTCCCACGCAAGAAGCCAGCAAGCAGGCGGGTCTCCTTCGCCTCCCCAATCTGGCAAGGTTATCCAACAAAAAAGGCAACCCCAACGGTAAAAGGGTTGTGGTTGGGAAAATTTTTCTGCAATCTTCTTCAAGCCCCAACAAGTGCTGCCGGTCTCTGCTTTCCGACTAATCGGAAGATCATCGGAGTTCATTCACCGACCACCGCAAACGAAGGTACATGGCGTGATAAACAATACAACATTTTGAATTTTTGGGTGGATAAAGGGAAGTCTAGTCCCACTCCATTCATGTCTCACTAGCCTCCGGTGCAATGGAGCGCCAACAACCCGGTGCATGCCCCTGATGCGACCGCTCTAAGCAGTAGCCACCCTAGGATTAGCTCTACTAAGCGGGAGGTCAGCGAGTGTTCTCACCCGAAGTGAGATAGAGCTCCAAAGGCCACAGTATCGCAAGGTCCCGAGGGAACTTTTTGTTGACAAGACAGCGATCAGAGCAGGGAGCTGAGGCGGCCAAGTGATCATGGCGCTTGGCAGTATGATGGGAAACGCTGCTATAAATGCATCATCCCATTTCATCTGAAATTCCAATGCCGCAATGAGATACGGTGTAATTTTTGCTTTAGATATGGGCATATTAGACGGAACCGCCTCTCGGGTGCCAGAGTTCCTCGGGTTTGGTGCAAGAGAAGCACGCCCCCCATTAAGGCCTCTAGCCTTTCCACGGAACCGTCATCCGCCATCATTATTCACAAACAGAAACCCCCCTCAACTTCTCCTCTGCTGCTCCTTCTTCCTGGCTCCTTCGCATCCTGCACTCCACATCCGTCTCCACCGCTCTTTCGCTGGTCAACTCTCTTTGCCTCATGGCCAACTTCCCGGTTGATCCCTCGAGGTTCCTAGGCAACCAACACTTCGAATTCACCGACGGAGGCCCAAACCGGCTGCCTAGGATGGTGGTGCACCTTCCCGGTCACCATCACCCGGCTCATGAAGAATTTGTTGTGGCAGTGGATGCTGAGCGCGTGCTGCAGGAAGATCAGTACGAGGATTTCAGGCTACGAATTCGGAACTTCCTTCTGCACGACATGGGTATCACCGTTACTCACTCCTGTCTCACCCCTTTGGGCATAGCTCTTTTTGCATTCCAGACCAGCTTGTTTAGAGACTTACTTGTGATGAGAGAGCCAATCGTGGTAGATGGCGTACGTGTGTCCTTCATCAAGCACGACTTTGGCAGAAACCGCCGGACTCATGAGTTTGGTCGTGTTGGTTGGTTTATGATCTTGGGCTTCCCACCGGACTACAGGACGGTTGAAACTATTGAGTTAGCAGTTTCTAGTTTTGGCAAGTTGCTTCAGTGGCACACAAGCCCGAGAGCCATGGGCTTCATCTTGGTCAAATGTCTCTACACCAATGTAAGGCTCGTCCCCAGAAGTTTAGTCCTGCGTCAAGGCACCAGGGATGGGGTCGGGTACTCCTGGTCTTGCCCGGGGTACATTCTCAACTGGATTGCCCCGAATGGCTTTGGGGAAGCTGATGGATGGGGGGGCATCCCCCGGAAGATGACCTGCCACTGAATGGCGAACCTCACCCTCTTCAAGAACCACCTGAGGGACAGCCGGAAGATGATGAGGAATGGCCGACGCCTGATGAACAGCACCAGCAGCAGGCCAACGATGGCTGGGAACCATGGGGGCCGCCGCTGCCCCCACCACACCATGACATGGACGTCCTCTCTGATGCCCCAACTCAAGAGGAAGCTTCAAGCGCTGTGAACATGACTGAACTGGCTGTTAGAGCTCCAAGGATGGAGCAACGAAACTTCCCACTGGTCAACCCGGAGGATGTTACGCAGCAACCAGACTGGCTTCCCCCTGGACTCGGTAGGGCTGAGAAAAATGCTCCAGGTGGCCTTCCCGAACTCCCCCTCTGCGTGGTGGAACGTCCAGTTCAATGAACCTAATGGGCAAGGGGGGTTCATAAAGTCATCACCATGTCGCTCTCTAACTCCGCTGATCAGCAGTCAAGGGAGCAGAGTTCTGGCCACCCCTCAGTGATCATCAAAGATACCACTGTCGAGCCCATCGCTGCTGCAGATAAGATAAAAGGAAAGCAAAGCAAGGCCCTGACTTCGGCAGTAGCGGAGATTGTTGGACCCTCTCACTCTAACAGATCACTGGCACCCAATAAACTAAGGAGGAGCCCTCGACTTCAAATGCTCATGCAGGGACATCAGACCACGCCTCCACCTGCTCAGGAGAATGGCCCTGATGCTGGTACAACTGAGGATACACCGGCACTCAATCTATTTCCAGGTCCAATCAAATTCCCCAGTCTTGACTCTCTTGAATCCTGCCGTCCCTACCCTGAACTTTCCACTGATGTGCTGCAGGCGACGACGGTAAACGAGTGTGGCGTTCCCCCTGAGGTGGCGCGCCAGATGATGTCCCTCCCGGAGCTGAATGACGATGCGGTACATCAAGCTTGACTTGCTGGGAGGGAAAGGCACCGAGCACCCTGTGGACTACTATGTTGCTGATGGGTTCGTCTTTTGGCAAACTGCTATTTGGAACTGTAGGGTGGTTGTATTAAACAGTACTGGTTGTTGTTTTGTGGTGTGCTCTGTTGAGAACATGTGCGGTTGGGAACATTTCTGCTTTTTGATCTGCCGATGGCCGGAACCTCAGCTTATGGTAGCTAGTCTATTCTGGAGTCTGTTGGCTGTGACCTATTTCTATGCTGCTTGGCTCATCTGTCTGTCTGATTACTGGTTTGTTCATCGGCCCTCGTTGCACACTGACCTTAGTTTCATAGGCCACTTCCTCATTCAATCGGTCGGGACTACTTCCCGGACTGCCCTGTCATACCTGACTATTATTTACTGCGCACAACATAAATCGTAACTGGAATGTCTTTAACTTGAACATTTGTGGTCTTAATAACACTGCTAAGCAACAAGCAGTCAGGTCCAAAATAGAGGAGGTCCAGGAGTGCAATATCTTCTGTATACAAGAGACCAAAATGGAACATATTGGCATTTCTTTCCTTAAACGACTGGCACCTAGAAGATTCAACAAATTCGTCTTTGCACCATCCATGGGTGCCTCGGGAGGTATTCTGGTAGCCTGGAATGACAGCTTGCTTCAGGGGGAAGCTCTGGATATCAGGGACTTTGCCATATTCATGCGGTTCACATCCCAACTGAATGGGGTAGTCTGGCACCTGATCTTAGTCTATGGACCTTGTCAAGGACCTCGTCGGCAGGAGTTCACCGACTAGCTCTGGAATCTCTCATTGCAACCGCATGAGCTATGCATGATATTGGGGGAATTCAACTTCTATCGCCACGTCAGTGACCGCAACCGCGCGGGAGCGAATATAGGGGACATGCAGATGTTCAATGACATCATCCAACACTTGAGACTTATTGAAATCCCTCTCCAAGGTAGGAATTACACTTGGAATAACATGCAACAATCGCCTCTACTTGAACAACTGGATTGGTGCTTTACCTCAGCGCAATGGTCCCTATCATTTCCCAACTCCTCACTTTGGCCAATGGCCAGGGACACATCAAACCATGTCCCACTAGTAGCTCAGATATGCACCACCATACCTAAATCAAAATGCTTCCGCTTCAAAAATTACTGGCTCAGACATCCACAGTTTCTCACCATTGTCAAGGACTCGTGGGACCAGCCTCTGTCAACAGTTGGTAGCGCAGGGAGAGTTTCTGCTAAATTAAAACGTTTGAGATACAAGCTACGCAAGTGGAGCAGATCACTAGGTGGGCTGAAAAAACTGATCAAACGATGCAATGAAGTTATTCTGATCATGGACACAATGGAAGAGCAGAGGACACTATACTTGCAGGAGAGCTGTTTCAGAAACATGATCAAACATCAGCTTACTCAGCTCTTAAAGCAACAGAATGACTACTGGAGACAACGTTATACAGAGCGCTGGGCCATGTTTGGTGATGAGCCAACAAAATTCTTCTTGGCTGTAGCAACAGAAAGGTACATGAGAAACAATATATCAGTCATTCAAGATGACCATGGAGTAGAGCTAATGGATCATGGGCACAAAGCCTCAACCCTCTGGGAGGAATTTTCGGAAAGGTTAGGGCAATCTGCCCTGACTCAACAATGGCCACAAATCCACCATTGGGTACTGCCTGGACAACATCTACATACATTATGCAACCCAGTCACAAGAGAGGAAATTGATGCCACACTGAAAAACATGCCAACTGACAAAGCCCCAGGACCAGATGGGTTCAACATAAAATTCTTTCAGGCATGTTGGCACATCATTAAGGAAGACATTTATCTGCTATGCTCGGACTTCTTTAATGGCAACATCAGTATCCAGCCCCTAAACAGTTCCTTAATCACTCTCATCCTGGAGATCAATAATCCCCACAGAGTTACAGATTACAGGCCCATATCACTGCTGAACTCCACTATCAAACTGATCACTAAGATACTCTTAGTTAGATTGCAGGAAGTCATCCCAACCATTATCCACAAAAATCAATATGGTTCCATCAAAAAAAAAAGAACCATCCAGGACTGCATGGCTTGGGTCTATGAGTACCTTTATCAATGCAAAAAAACCAACACTGGTGTCATAGTACTCAAACTGGACTTTGAAAAAGCCTTTGACAAGGTCGAACATGACTTCATTATACACATGCTGAGAGTTTTGGGTTTCCCTGAACAGTGGATCACATGGGTAACAGATATTCTATCTACTGCCACCTCCTCAATTTTTCTCAATGGAGTGCCAGGTAGGACTTTTCACTGCAGAAGAGGTGTTCGGCAGAGGGACCTGTTATCCCCCCTGCTATTTGTACTGGCAGCAGATCTTCTACAAATTTTAATCAACAAAGCAGTGGAGCTGGGACTTCTATCTCTGCCACTGCATTAAGAAATGAACGAGGACTCCCCGGTAGTACAATATGCAGATGACACTATTCTAATCCTCAAAGCCAACCAGAGACAACTCTTCTTTCTGAAAAACTTACTACAATCCTTCGGGGGAGCTACAGGGCTGAGAGTGAACTGGGCAAAATCAAGCTTAACACCAATAAACACTGATGAACAGGAGGCCACAATTCTAGCAGCCACACTGGGTTGCACTATTGGCTCATTCCCATTTACTGACTTAGGTCTGCCGATGAGCCTCGACAGACCCAAAGCAGAAGCCTTTGAAGGGCTTGTCTTAAGGGTGCAAAAAATGCTAACTGGAGCAGCACCATGGTTGTTAATGGCTGGTCGATGCACACTTATCAACAGCGTTATGTCCGCCATCCCAATTTATGCGATGTGTACCATCAAATTGAGACACTTAGTCATTCAAGCTATTGACAAAGCCAGGAAACAATGCCTATGGAGAGGCTCGGACATCGCTGGCAAAGGCCGGCCCCAGGTGGCCTGGAACCAAGTTACAACACCAAAGGAAAATGGAGGACTGGGTCTGAAAAGCCTCACTGCAATGAATGGAACCTTGCTCATGAAATTCCTCTGGAAAATCTATAACAAAGCAGACATCCCCTGGGTTCACCTCATCAACCAGCGCTATTGCAGCAACGGTAAACCCCCGCACAGCACAAAAAGAAAAGGATCCTTCTGGTGGAGGGATGTTGTGAGCCTATCTGATTCTTTTCTTAGGAATTTTGAAGTCAAAATTGCCACAGGGGACACAATGCGATTATGGCAGGATCAATGGGAATATCACCTACTCAGAAGGGACATGCCCCGTTTATACTCCTTCACAGAAAGAACCAACATCTCAATGGCCCAATACCTCAGCAACTCAGACTATGGCAATCACTTTTTTCAACCACTGTCGGAGGAAGCACTGTTGGAACTGGCTAATCTGGAGGCCACGCTGGAGGAAATTTCACACAGGGAAGCCTCACAGGATGAGTGGACTCCAATCGGGGGAACAAGAACTTTCAGCTCCAAGCTTATTTACAACAACTATTACAAACACATCAACCCACCAACACCCTTTAGCTTGATTTGGGCCTCAAAGTTGCTAAAGAAAATAAAGATCTTCATGTGGCTGATGTTTCGGGACCGGCTCAACTCACGCAACCTCCTGAAGAGAAAAAACATCACGATTGACGGGAACGACTACACCTGCGTACTCTGTGCTGACAATGTGGAGGAACTCACGTACCAATTCTTCTTTAACTGCTCCTTCAGCATGGCATGCTGGAATGTCCTTGGGATTCACTGGGACCATGACATCCCCTTCTTTCATACACTGGAAAAAGCCAAGCTCAGCTAGGGTCGTAGCGCCTTCATGGAAACCTTCTCCATAGCGGCCAGGGAGATCTGGATTGCCCGTAACAATGTCATTTTCAGAAACTCTACTCCTTCTGTAAATGCTTGGAAACGATCCTTCATTGCTTCTACAAGGCTTCAGGCCTGCCGTTTCAAGCCAGAGGATAGGGCTAGTGTGCTCGTGTGGCTTCAGGGTTTGTAAGGGTCGTTCCTCCCTCTGGAACACCTAGTCAAGCTCTGCTGAGCTACTGTAAATCACAATTTCCTCGCCTCTTTTAATATATGTTTTATGGCTGCCGGGGTTCTCCCTTGCAGTTTTTCACCGGTCAAAAAAAAATCTCCCAATGCTAGCATGCTGTGCAAGGCTCTCTTGACACGCCGATGCTGCATATGACGGCAAGATTATTTTTGGTACCTCTTTGTGATGGCCATATGCTGCAACCATTCGACTCGACCACTCTTCACCAGCTCTACCATCAACTGGAAAGAGCGCGAACGGGGTGCCAACCATAGCACGATAATGAAGCTTGCAAAACCTCATAATAGCAACACTCGCGGCATAACACCACGTGTCTTCCAACTGGATCCCTTGCACCTGGATGGAGAAAGGAGCCCATCCAATATATGATGGACCATCAAGTACATGGACATAAATGGTGCATCTTGTCACACTTCTGTCCTCGATCTCCTTGCCCCAATAGTCCGGTATTTCACGATACCCGAACCGTTGAAGCAGCGCTATCAACAAATCTGGAAAACCTTTCAGAAAAGCACGCTTCGTGAACACCCATCCGTTCGATAAGTATACCATCGAGTCCGCCATCTATGGAGAAGATACTTGAACAATGAGAAGGTTTCCAACTTCCAACAGTTCAAGAAATATTTCAAACTGGAGTTGTAATCACAGTCTGTTCCAGCTGACCTTCCTGTATAAATTCAAAATTTTTATACAGGAAATGTCAGAACCGGATGTTGGGTTGAGTATAAAAGTTGTATTACACTTTACAACATTTCTATATTGTATTCATACAGCTCCTGGGGAGCTAGGAAGAAGAATCTATACAGGTTTAAAGTTGACCCAAATTTTCTGAAAATTTTGACAGAACCTCCCCTGTATATGTGCTTATTTCCACAATTTATACAGGTATATCAAAACAATATATTGAGGTAATTACCAAATAAACATTGTATAACATCAAGTTAACAATCCATAAGTAAAAGAGTTCAGCCTTGAAACATTTTTTATACAGGTATAACGCGCAAATTCGAAACTATGTGCAAACTGTTTCAAGTTCTGGTCTGCCAGAACCAAGTTTGCGACAGTAGGAATTAAACACCGTTACACCAAGATTCAGGTCATAAGTACAAAATAAAGTTTATAGAGGGATTCCTAAGATTTTCAGGAATGTATATATGTGACCATGTCACTATTCTGGATTAAAAACTAGAGCCATCCAAACTTAGCAGATGAATTGACTGTTTTTCAACAGCCGCCCTGCAGTTCACGGTATTGAACTTGAAATTTGAATTGCTAAAACTCGAATCAGGGAAACCTATGGATAACAAATCTGTAGATATCCTTCTACCCTTTCCGGATATGTATCACAATAAGGCAGAGGATATTTCTACGGTGAGTTATGGGAAAAATACAGAGACAGGTACAATGGTATGGTCATCTGGAGCAGTTTAAGCATGTCCCAAATTTCAACAGATTATCAAACTTTTCTGCCTTGATGGTCAAAAAAAAAGTTGTAGAGGTCTTCAAGATCTTTCAGTCCATATAGCATACCCCTAAGTTTATTCATAACTAACCAAGATTACAACCTGACGAAGTTGAGCAAACTTCTGCCATAAATCAAGAATCTTGATTCTAACCCTTTATCGAGTCGAAACTCATTTTGCGGAGTCCGAACCTACCATGACCTGATAGTCAGACTTTCCAAAATGTAATACAACCATTCTGTTGTTGGGGATGGTCAAGTATCAAAGTCGATACTGGCGGTACTACGTGCCTCACCAATGAAAATTCTAACCGGTATATCCAGATACGTTTATAGGTGGCCCTAGTATCGTTCAATCGCAAACATGTTCTACACGGGTCACTACCGTAGTTAGTGCTGCAGAAGACAAACAATCCCCTATCACACCTGCACACCACAAGGGCGGTTCGGGGAAACACGACAGGCAGTCACAATAATAATATATATGAAAGTAAATGCATACGACTCTTGTGTGAGTCGCCCTCGAGCAATGTCATGTCTCGAGGTACATGGTTGAACTACGTTTGTACAGCAAAGACTCCCGCATGAACCGGCTTATACATGCTCGGGCATACGTGTTTCACATGCACCCATAGAACATGAATAGTTCTAGAGACGCATACTATCGGGTTATTCACCACCCGACGGGGGCTCCCACTAACTTTGAAGCACGCTGGGGTACCGCGTGTCATAGTTTCTCTGAAACATGGAAAGTCTCAGAGACTCCTATTAACATTTCCGTGCCAAGCCATGGAAAGACTTCCATGCTACCTCTCGCATTGTGAGCTTACCGCAATTTATTCACTTACGATGGCGTACCTTACCTCTTACCTGACATTGGAGCATCGTTAGAGAATATAAAAACACATAGTTAGTTTACCACCTTTATATCATATACTAATAAAACTCCTTATCTGGGCATATAGCTAATTCCTCACTCAATAATCCTATGTTTTGAAAATATGCTCTTTTCAAGCACACTGTTCCGAACCTGGCTCTGATACCATGTTGTGGGGACCGGAATCCCGACATCCAAGGATCTCATTGGGTGGTGTCGTGCGATGCGACACCCAACAGTATACAAGAAAAGAATCGGAACAAATTTACAATACCAAGTCATTATTTATAAACACAGCGGAAGTTTTACAATACTAGCGGAAAGGAAAGAGAACTATACATCATAGCTACGCTCTGAGCACTAGCTATGCAAAAGAAAAGTCATCCATGCCCTGGATACTTCGCACTAGCAACACCCAACTTACGGCGGCGTGCAGGGTTCCCACTCGGCTGGAAACCCGGTAGGGGGTGCAGCCTCGTCTTCAAACCCGTCATCAGTAGTATAATCTGCAAATACTTATTAACTGCAAACGTGAGCTTAAGGCTCAACAAGACTAACCCGTCTCACTAGACATATGCAGGGGTGAATACTAAGCATAGGTAAGGAATAGCATAAAGGACACGCCTACAAGTGGATCTTTATAATCATGTATTTAAATAGCACATGACATTCTTCAGGCACGGCACATCATAGACTCCACAATCAAACAACAAATGCTTTGCTGATGATATGACATGCCCAAAGCACATAATGATATTAAAGGTAAAGTATGGGGAAACTATAAACTTTTAATTTTGCTATCTCTAAGCCATAAAAGGTTGCAAAACAATTATAATTCAATACATCGTATTCTCTTGACTTCTTCAGTATTTACTATGTCACGACAGTGAACAAGTGGTACTCTGTTACTGTGAGGGACGGTGATTGCAATCAGGACACATCCGGTCAACACGACACATACACACTTTCGGAAATGCTAGCGAGTACTTACAGCAGTACCTACATAGCACTTTAGTACTAGTCGTATATGGCCACCTTTCACCCAACAGTAGAATGTCGAACCGGTCGATCCGTCACGAGCAGGAAGTCACTGCGTGGGGCGTACTCCGACGTGCCCACCGGCTGATTTACATCTTGCTTCCCTCAACCCACGCCTATAAAATGGAACGGAATGCATCAACAAACCAATATCAAGCTATGGAGCCCATTTCTCCAGTATGTCACCGGTACAATTCAAGCTTGTCCAGCAAGGTCGCACACGGCAGAGGCCTTAATCAACACAGTCAGAGCTATGCGACCAAGGCCACCTCTTGTTGCTTCCTACTTATCTCTGACCGGTCTCAATTTCATATTTATCAAACATTTCTTAATCCAATCCATCCCGTATGATAAAATCCTATGTCGCGAGTAGATTCCCACTACTCGTCTTTTATCGGATTCCTATGAATATAAGCATGGCAGTTACAACACGAGTTTGTGAGCTATTGTAACCACTTCCTGGGTTCTTTGGACATGCAAGTGGATGTCAAACACCTTAAACGTAATGCACAAACATCTGAAGACGTAAGGTGAATGAAAACTGCAAAGACATTGTAAGGAATTTCAATGCAAACCGGGGCCTGCCTGAATGCGATTCCAAGTCTATGTTTGTTTCTGGCAGCTGGACTTCCAAAGCTTATGGCTCCTCCTCGACTTCGGTTACTACATGTTATGCATGTACGATATATGGATGACTTTGAAAATAATTAATATGTTTAAGGTCACAAGCTAAAATCTTGTGAATCAAGTAAGATTAAGATCTTCAATGGCTTTGAAACTTTTATGGTAGATACCAGGAACTATAATGGAGACTCTTGCAAAGAACGGGAGATGATCAAGGAAATTCATTGTCCCTAAAATTCCTTCAAGTATAAACCTTCTCTGAATTTGGGTTCCAATTATGGAGGTCTATCATGGCTACCAGTGGTTGTACCATGTAGAGGGGTCTCACTGATTTTAGGAAAATTTGTTTCACAGTTTTCTAAGCTTCCTACATGGAGATACTGATTTTACGAGTTTGGGGGAAAAAGCTGAAATTGATTTTGTATTTTTCTTAATTTTTAACAACATAGATACTTGGAACACTGATCAAGCCAGTAATTGATGTCCAATGAACTTGAAATATTTACTGGAGATCAGATGTATTAATAAGAGTGTTCTGACCAAAATTGGGAATTTTCCAATTAACAAAACAGGAGTAATTAATTTCCCAAGCAGTTAGCTCAAAGGAATTAATTATACAAATTCTGGAAGTTTCACGTCTAACAAATTGCATCACTGCAAAGTAGAGATTGATCTGTGTCTACCAAAGTTTAATTGGCAATTTTTGAGCAATTCTACTAGGAGTAATGATTATAGAAGTTTGGGTAAATCCTCAAATTATTTTCTAATGGGAAACATTTAAATAAAGCAGCTGGGCCCATTGGTTTAAAATCAACCAATCGCACCTGGGTCGCACCGGGGGCGATGGGGTTCAACCGCGCAGCCGCACCGGATCCAGAGCCGCAACTGATGCGCGCACTCGCACGCGTCGCTGATACGCGGGGTCCACAACCTTCGTCTACTTCGCGACGTGCCGCTCGGCCACGAATTTATTAGACGTAGAAATCGAATTAAATCCCTAACCTAGAGACACAGGTATGAACTATCATCGGGAAAAATGGAAATAAGGATGCTACAAGGCAAGCATGGCTTGAAACTTGGTGAGCATGTGTATGGCGCGAATACACACCTTTCTCTTATAGATGTCGGGGCCTGTAGAGGCTTCCTCCGGCTTGTCGACGGTGGACAGAGACGGTCTTTTGGTGGCTTCTCCGGTGGTCGTCGGAAAAATGTTGAATACCGTGCAACCGGTTGAGAAAACTCCGAACCACAAGATGGAGAAGGTGCGCAAGCAAGTTGCAAACAAGTTTGCTAAATAACTCACGATCGATCCTTGGCTAGACTACAAGTTATCGTCGGAATCCCGAGGGAAGGTTGGTAGTGCGAGAGCGGAGGGGAAAACTCGAAAAGGAGACGGGAGAAGTGAGGCGAGTGGTGTGGGGCGGTGGTGGTGGCCGCGACTTTAAGGCGCGCGACGAGCAGGCAAGCAGGCAGCTCGCTGTAGCGTTGCATGGTGCGCGGTGTCGAGCGGAGCGGTGACAGAATTTCTGCGGCAGAGCACTCACATACATGAGCCTATGACTAGTGGGTCCCACTGCCCCTTAAGACTATCCTCTGTGGAACTTTAATTCCCTCACCAAACTTGATCCAAAAATCCTAGATCTTTGTGGAGAAACCAAACCAAATGTGTAGAGTCAGATTCTGAAATTAGATTTCAAATTTGGACAAGTTTCAATTGGAATTTAAATTCAAATTTGAATTTGAATGAAAATCAATGATGTCACTGAATTAAATAGCAAATGAGCTTAAAAAATTATGAAACTTCTTGGATAAGTCAAGCAAGTCATGCTGCCCATGATGACGTGTTCAAATTTCATGTTAAAATAAGTTTGAACAGAATTCAAAATTTGAACTTAAATATGGCTCGAATTTGTTAAGCGTCTTAAATAAAATAGCAAATGGAATTCACAAATCTTGAAACTTGGCAGGAAGGCTATTAGGAATATTATGAGGCCATGGAAAATGTATAGCCTCAGATTTGAATATTTTGACATGGCCTAAATGTACAGTGCATTATTCGAATTAATTTGAATATATTTAGTACTGCATAGTGTTTTGCCCTAGCAAAATACATTCAATAAAATCCAAAATTTGCAGGAAGGTCACTTGAATTATCCTAGGATCATTAGTTAAGTCCATCCCTTATGTTAATAAAATTTTAAATATGAGGGAAAGAAATATTCTTGATGATATCAAGTTCATGTGCACAACCATAATTGATCTTTACTATGGTTGAAAATAAACTGGCAACTGAACTTCATATTAAGGAAAAGCTGGGATTTTACATTCAAAACCTACTCCAAGTTTGAAAGCTTAGTTCAAACTCAAAGCTCGATAGCTAATACTAGCAGTTTTACATCTTCTCAGTTCCGTTTTACAGAAAAGTGGTTAATGCATTAATGGAATACATTTCGGTACTACGTGCCTAACAAAGTAAAAATTCTAAGTCGGTATTGCGGCATACGTCTCAAAGGTGGCCTTAATGACGTTCACTCGCAAATGATTTCTATGCGCAATACGATCACGTGGTCCGTGTACCTGCAACTACACACAAATTATAGATCAATCATATGGTGCCGTACGGCACAGCCCACACGGGCAAACATTTCACAATAATATATATGAAAGTGAAAAAATTTGTCGCGTATCATTCCATACGGGCTGCCTCGAGTTAAACCACGTCTCGAGGTACATGACCGGGTTTTCTACCACCTGACCAGGTCCCATGTCTTTGCATAGTACTGCACCAGTAGGGGGTGCATCGGGTTATGTCCCACCCGACGGGGGCTCCTACTAATTTTGAAGCACGCCAGGGTACTGAGTGTCCTATGTTCTCATAAACATGGAGAGTTTCAAAGACTCATATTGACATTTACGTGCCAATCCATGGAAACAATCACATGCTACCTCTCGCATGATGAGCTTACCACAATTGATCCGTTTGTGGTGGCATACCTTACCTCTTACCTGATGTCAGATCGTCGTTATGGAATATAATAACACATAAGTTAGCTTTGTCACCTTAATAACTCATGCTAATATAGTCCTTATGTGTCCTAGTACCGTATCCTCACCGTATCTTATGTTTTTCTCGTAATACGATCCTTATTTAGTGTGCTATTCCCAATGCGGCTCTAATACCAGGCTGTGGGGAGCGGGGTCCACACTTTCCAGGAATCGCATTGGGTGGTGCCGTGCGATGCGGCACCCAACAAAACACATGTAAAGGATCACGTATTACATAAATGATTTACTGTAATTTACAAAGATGTTTAATTTACAAATAGTTTATATAAAAATAAACTACAGCGAAAGAAAAGATTACAACTCTCGTACTCAAGTCTAATAAGCAAAAGAGAAGATGTTCAGCCCACGGATGCTCCTCACTAGCCACGAAGATCAAACAGCAGCGGCAAGGTTTCCCATTAGTATACCGCTCGAAGAATTCCGAGTCTCATCCGAGAACAATTATAATAAACATAGGGGTTAGTACCTGCAAAATAACTAATATAGCAACCATGAGCACAAAGGCTCATCAAGACTTAACCGTCTCATCTAAACATGGAACTCTACATGAGGGTAAAGACATAAACATAGAAGGGCAGATTTGCATAACGGGCTCACCTAAATGTGGGTCCTTATTTTCAGATTTATTAGCAGCAGCTTAAACCTTGTGCCGGGCAAAATCGTAACTCCACAATCAAACAAGAAATTCTTCATCACGATGCTGCATGCCCAATGTGGAAATATCAATCTAGTGAGCACTATACTAATACATACAACATAGCAATACAATGATAATATAGTGTTCATAACAGCAGTAATTCTCATCTCAAGTATAAGTATTAACTACGTCACAACTCAGTGAACAAGTGGTACTCATATCCGCGAGGGACGGTGATTCGAATCAATGATATCCGGAATACACGACACGTATGCCCGTACTGGAAGTCACCTAGGTGCACTACACAGACGTCGTACGCAGCCACCTATCTTAAGTTCCGCCCAAGTTGAATCGATTCAATCGTCTAGGACAGTATTCCCACTCACGGTGCACCTTTCCACTGTGAAGATGTTGTGAGCAAGTTTCCGTCTACTGTGCTGTGGCCGAAAGTCTGAGGCGATCGAAAAAGTCTCAACAAAAGTTTCCCAAGGTACATCGATTTCCTGGACCCCATATATCCAGTGTGACTCCGGTACTGTTCAAACTTGCTCAGCAGGGCAGCATACGGATTGGTCCTTAACCGACATAGGCAAGGCTACGCACCCAAGACCACGTCCTGCTGCATCCTACGCCCCTGCCCGGTATCATATTAAGATTACTACTCTATTTCTTTGAACCAATCCCATGTCAAAATGTCCTAGCCATGCGAGTAGATTCCAACTACTCGACATCTACCGAATCCTATACAACATTTAGCATAGCATAGTCTACACGATGACTTAACAACTATCCAAATACTCCATGGAATGATCTGGTCATGCAAGAGGATTTTCAATCACCTTAGCCCTAATGCACATAACTCACCCTAGACATAGGTGATACAAATTAAAATTTTGTAATAGCGCTTATATGAAAACCGGAGCTTGCCTGGTTGCAAGACGGTATCAAAGTTAATCTCCAGGGGGATGACTTCAAGTAGCTCAGGGATCCTCTTGAGCTCGGCAACTAATCGATATGCAAAGAATTATGCAAGTTAATCAATACCAGTATTATGATATAGCTTAATGGAAAGACAGTTAAGTATATGAATTTAATCCCAATGGTTCTGGAAATTTTACAGAGGACACTAGGTACTATGGGTCAGGTTGTGGCCAAAACTGTGATCAATTCATAGATGTTACAGTTGTATAAAATTCAATGAACCTAAACATTTCCCAGAATTTCGAGGAAAAATCTGTAGCTTTGACATGGACAAATGTTAGTTTTCTATTTAGAGGAGGTCAAGAACGACTCAACAAAACTGGTCTCATAATTTTATAACCATCCTACTGTGAGATATTGAATTTACAAGTTTGGACAATTTACTGAAAAGTTGCTGGACATTTTGGAACTTTCATGTACATAGAGATTGGAAACACAATTTGGCTATTCAAATGAACTCAAATGGACCTGAAATTTTTACTGGAACTCGAGGGAATTATTTGGAATGATCTGGACAAAGTTTCGAATTTTTGACTGAATGGAGCACTAGTAATTAATTCCAATAGCATTCTGTTTATGGAATTATTGAGCTTAATTTATCGATTTCCGTACAGATCCAAGTGCACCAATTGAAAGTACAGGTCATCCTGGTTCCACCAAAATCTATTTGGGAATTTTTTGACAAGTATGCTAAGAGCTATGGATTTTCAAAGATGGGACCAAATCTGGAATTTAATTTACATGGGAAATTTTGAATAGGGAAGGGGCCCACGGGTTTTAAAATGGGCCAATCAGGAGCAAGCCACACGGGGGCCACGGTTTCAACCCACGTAGCCGCACCTGATCCCCAACCGCAGCTGATCTGAACGACGCATTTCTTTGACTGACAGACGGGCCCCACGGGCTCTTCTTCCAACTCGTGCCACTGACTGTCCCGACGGTGCACCGCGGCGGCGCCCCGCCGGCATCTCGCCGTCCATCAATCCATTGCACAACTCTTCCCCAAACTCGCCGCCTAGCCATATTTTGAGGTGTTGAGCACGTCGGTGGGGTCAGTGCATGCCGGTGATGGCTGGAAATGCTTGTGTGACGGCGGCGGCGGTGGTTAGGGTTTCGGCCATGTCGGTCGGGCCCTACGGTGGCCTAAATCAGTCGGAAAGACTTCTGGAAGCTTCATGGAAGCATGGGGAAGATGGCTAGGGGACAAAAACTGAGTGGAAAGGTCGGTAATCTCAAGTGCGACGGTGAGGTCGTGGTTTTCGGCCGGCGGCTAGGAAATCTTGATGTCCCCAGCATCTATTTGATGATTCTCTTTGCTTTTTCTTCGAAAAGGTGTATGGTAAAATGAGGAACATAAAATCTCACGGCCATGAGAGATAATCAAACGTGGAAGACAAATTTTGGCTGAAACCTAGCTCTGTTGATACTTAAAGTTCATCAGAAAACATGGAAATAACAAAGCTATAGAGCATGCAATGAGCTCAGATTTTATCAAAGCCTAGAAGACGTATAAGTGCACCCTTTTGCTTCATAGATAAAGGTGAGAAGAAGCTTGTATCACTGGGGTGTCAAGGGAGCGGAGGGCGTCCAAACAGGGGAGTTCGCCAGAGGCCCAAAAATCATCAAGGTCTTCGATGGGGAGGCTCAAACTGTGAAAGAAATTGATCAAGGAGCATCGCCAAAGGTTGAGGAGTCACCCAGTGTGAATAAATTTCAGTCATACCGATGATCTTTGCTAGATTTCGAGGCGAAGGGGAGAACTCGCTGGGAAACGAAGCTTTTGCGCCAGGGATGAAACAACGACAATGTACTCGACTTGAGGGATGGGAAGATGATAAGGAGGAGCCTTGGGTGGGCTGTAGGCAGCTGGAGGCGACTTAAGCGAGCAGCGTGATCGGTGGCGTTTGCATGCTGGGAGGTGGCGCCACGGTAAGAACAGGGGCGAAAATGACCCACTGACCAGTGGGTCCCACCTCTCCCTTCTACTCTATCTTCTCTGGACACTGAAATATCCCACCAACTTGTGTCCAAAAATTCTAGATATTTTACGGTAGACTAAATTGAAGGTGTAGAAATTGATTCTGAAATCGGATTGTTGATTTGACCAAGTTTTATTTGAATTTGAGTTGAATTCTATGTAGCTATTGAACTAAATAGCAAACTTGCTTCAAAAATTATGAAAGTTTGCAAGGAGAGTATTTGGAATATTTGGAAACTATTGGTGAACTCAAATCTTCATGTTAACTTCATTTGAACATCAATTAAGTTTTTTTTGAATTCCCTCATTTGGAGTTAGAATAAACTTGTTTTTATCATTTCCTTTTTAATCCTTTTTACCATTCAAAATTTTTAGTCCAAAATGAAATTTGCATTGCGGAAATTAGGGCTTTTACACTTTTTGGATGTACAGAGGCTGAAATTTAATTTCATTTAAAAAAACAACTCAAAGAGAAAATTGAATCATCCTATATAACTTACGATCCAACCAAAAAGAAGTAGATGTTCTATATAGTCGAACAAATTAACTATTTAGACAAAATTATCATACGTAACTTAGTTGGCACAT
Organism: Tuctoria greenei; assembly: GCA_036927565.1. Lineage (NCBI taxonomy): Eukaryota > Viridiplantae > Streptophyta > Magnoliopsida > Poales > Poaceae > Tuctoria > Tuctoria greenei. Next base: position 177,003,547 of record JAYESD010000003.1, on the reverse strand, counting down.
CTATAATAGTGTTCAAGCTTTAGTGCATTGTTTTTAGTTGACTTTGACCCGTATCAAACCGAATCCTCTACATACCGGATGCGGAAAAGCAGGCGTGTATACCCGTCTGAGTTTTGTCCTGTGGACTTTCTCGCGGATCTCAAAGTATCGATTGATTGATTGTTTCCTGCCACAAAGCTCCACCACTATAGCAATTGGCAAAGAAATGTTGGCCATATAGTCGTCTATGAGACCTATGTGTGCTGAATACATTGGCTATGGCGATAAAAGATTTGAATACCAACAAAACACCTTTATCATCAAGGTCTGATGATAGGTACATCTTGTTTTGGTTAGCTTTGGCATAGTCCGACGTAAGGTCCGACTTGCTTTGGCTATGTTCAACTTTTTGTCTAGGTCCGACTAGCTTTGGTTAGCTCTGGCGCTAGGTCTGGCTAGCTTTGGTAAGCTCCGGTTCAAGGTCCTGTTAGCTTTTGCTAGGTTCGGAGCTTGATCACAGTGGTTCTTCTTTTATCTTGCAATGATTCGTACTTGCATTACATTGATGGAAAGATTGCTTAGTATTGATTTGATGTTTTTGGTGTGTTTTGGTGGTTATGGTTGATATCATTTTGCTATGGTTTGCAACATGCTTATGTGAGGTGCTCACGTAAGATGTTGTAGTTTCGAAACTAACGTGAGTCAAGTCGAGGACTTGTGCTCGAAAGTATTGGTTGTTTGTTCATGTGCAGGTGTTGCTTGATTTTAAGACATGGCTAGTGACGGGATCCATTGAACTAGTCTTAGGGAGAATATGAGGTTCAACAACCAAGTCCAGGAGCAATTGTGGTTGAGTTGATCGGGAGGTCACGCATCATGTTTGAATCACGAACAATGCATATGAGGTATCATGGACGTCGTTGGAAGATGTTTGCACGTATGCAAGGAGTGCATGGATGTGGCTACATGGTTCTGATGCGTGATGAAGAGATGTGGACGTAAAGAATTGGTCGGAAAGGTCCAACCGACTAGGTTATGGACTCAGGATGCGGCTGAGTCGGGTTTGACTCAAATATGGAAAGATTTGAGTTGGTTATGATAGGATTTCATGTGGGTCACGAATTTGAGTTGTATTAGGAATGTGATATACGTTCCTATGGTATTTGGAAGTCTTAAGATTGCTTCTATCTGCGTATAGAAGAGTCCTAAACAGTAATGGAATGTTTCGATTCGTGATATGAGTTGGATTAGAGTCCTAGATGAGATTGGGTTGGCCTAAGGGCTGGATATATAAGCAAGGGAGGTCAGAGCTCGTGGGTGACAACTTTGGGGCTGTTCTCTTCTGTTCTATTGAATAAAATTTGTAGTTTAAAGGAACTTTTGTGCCTTGTTTATCCGACTTGTTCCAGACAAGTTTTCCTCGTCGAGTTTCTGCACAACACTACCTTTCTTTGGTGATTTTATCATAACTCGAGTTTTACAGATCCAATTGACATGATTACTTTTGGGATGTATTCAAAACTTGATTATCTATCATCTTTCAAAATTTCACGGTCATTGGATTTGTGGTTTTTGATCTACATGAGTTTCTTACAGTGTTCCAGAACTGTTTTTCTCGGGTATGACAGATTGACCTTTGTTCGATCTTTCAATCAGAACTTGAGTTTCTCTCAACAAATTTGAGTGATTTTGTTGGGTCGTCTTCGTGACATGATTATCTATGATATGTATCACTTTTGTCATGGTGAAACATATTTAGATTAGTCTCACACACGATATCTTTAACAGATCGTTTTTCGCCGAAGGGGATGGGATTTAATTGTTTCCGCTGTGTAAGATTTTCTAATCTACCATTCACCCCTCCCCCCTCTGGTAGCTTTTCACGTGCTCTTCAATCCTACCATTGGTATCAGAGCCACGGTGCTCTAATCTTGGTGATTTGCACGTGTTTTTGACTAATCATCATGGAGAAATACTCTGCCAAACCTTGTGTGTTTAGTGGTATTGATTTTCATGTTTGGAAGGCATGTATGGAAGCCTTCATCCAGGGTCAAGGCTTTGCAATATGGGAGAAGGTATACAAGCCTTACGAAGTACCGTCAAACGATCAAGTTACAGCTACAAATCTAGGAGATTTCAACAACAACAACAAGTCACGGAACTTGATCATACAAGGATTAACTCAAAGTGACTTCGACCGTGTTGCACACCTCCGATCTGCATTCGATGTGTGGAAAGCACTTTGTGACTACCACGAAGGATCCAACACGATCAAGGAGGTAAGGCAAGACACGTTCAAGAAAGAATACATGCGCTTCGAGATACAACCCGTGAGTCTATTGATGATCTTTTTGCTTGCTTTAATAAAATTCTTAGCAACTTGCGTAGTGTCAATGTTAAATTTTCAGATGCTGAAAATACTAGGCAATTGTTAAGTGCATTGGATATGTCAATTTGGGAGATGAAAGTCACATATATTCGTGAATCTACTGTCATGAGTACACTTACTTTAGATGTGCGATATTCCAAGTTAAAAACTCATGAAATTGACATAATATCACGTAAGAACCCCAACAAGTCTATTGCTTTTGTTTCTCAACGTGACATGCCTAGCACCGGTCAATCTTCATCTTGTGGTACACTTGCTTTGTTGTCCTCTCTAACCCTTGAAAAGATTGAGGAGTTTTCACGGGAGGAACAAGAACGAGAGGAAGCTCTGGACCTCAATGATGTTTTGAATGTGGTAAGACAAGACATTTTCATTCAGATTGCCCTAACCTTTCAGGTCCTACTTCCCGGGATAAAAAGCAAACAAGGACAAAGCACTCCTTTGCAAAAGATACGAAGAAAAGGAAGGGTTTTACAGGACGGCAATTGGTGAGCAGTTTTATGTCCGCACTTCAAGAACTTGGCTCAAGCGATGTGGACATTGGAAGTGACGAAGATGAAGATGATTTGGCAAACTTGTGCTTCATGGCGGGCAAGTCAAGATCAAGTATGGAGGAGGCTGAACACAACAACGACAATGAAGAGGTATGTCCTACTTGCGAAGAAATGTGTGATGCTATTTCTCGTGCCACTGTTATAGTTTAGAAAAAGGACAAAAATCGTAGGGACAATGCTGTTAAAATTGAGTCACTAGAATCTAAAATTAATCGTTTGAAAAATTAGATTCCTAGTGATGATTCTTGTTCCTCATGTGAATTAATATATGAACAATTGTCCTCATTAATAAGTTCGCAAACCTCCACACTTGATAAACTTGAGTTAGAAATTGAAAAGAACAAAGAGCTTGCTGCACTTGATGATAAAAAACTTGAAAGATGCTAGTTGTTCTACAATTGATTTGCATTGTTCTACTTGTGATGATCTTGATAAGAAACTACAAGATGATTTAGTATCAAAGGGCACGTAAAAAGCTACCAGAGTGGGGGTGAATGGGAGGTTTAAAAATTTTACGCAGCGGAAACAATTAAATCCCAACCCCTTCAGCAGAAAAATAATCTGTTACAGAAATCGTGTGTGAGACTAATGTAAACGTGTTTCATCGTGACAAAAGTGATATATATCAGAGAGAATCAAGTCACGAAGACAACACAATAAGAATCACTCAAATCCGTTGAGAGAAACTCAAGTTATGATCGAAAGATTGAACAAAGGTCAATCTATCCTACCCGAGAAAAACAGTTTTGGAACGCTGCAAAGAAACTCGTGTAGATCAGCAACCACAAATCCAATGATCATGAAATTTTGACAGAGGATAGATAATCAAGTTGTGAATATAACCCAAAAAGAATCACGTCAATTAGATCTGTAAAACTCGAGTTATGATAAAACCACCTACGAAATGTAGTGCTGTCCAGAAACTCAACGAGTAAAACTTGTCTGGAACAAGTCGGACGAACAAGGCACAAAAGTTCCTTCAAACTACAAATTTTATTCAATAGAACATACGAGGAACAGCCCCAAAGTCGTGCACCACAAGCTTTGGCCTTCCCTTGCTTATATAACCAGCCCTTAGGCCATCCCAATCTCAACTAGGACTCCAATCCTACTCCGGTCACAAATCGAAACTTTCCATAACTGCTTAGGACTCTTCTATACGCAGATAGAAGCAATTTTAAGACTTCCAAACACCTTAGGAATGTATCCCACATTCCTAAAACAACTCAAATTCGTGACGCATACGAAATCCTATCATAACCAACTTGATACTTTCCATACCGAGCCATAACCAACTCCACCGCAGCCGAAGTCATCAACCGATACGATCCGATCCTTCCAACCAGATCTTTCCTTCCTTAAACCATCTTCAGAACCATGTTTCCACGTCATGCACCGCATGCATACGTGTGAACACCTTCCTTCGATGTCCAGCAACCTTCATATGCACTGCCCTTGATTCAATCATCCTGTGCGACCTCCTGACCCGCTGAACCACAATTCCTCCTGAATTCGATATTTTGGACATTCTGATCTGTGAGATGGAGGACGTCATCACTGATGGAGTTTGGGATGATGAGGCAGCTCGTGTTTGGTCACTGGATCAGTTACTTGCTCTACATGGTAGCTCCAGAGGGGTCCGCCGTGCGTGACAGTCTCACCGACGAGAGCGTCGCACGGTTCGGCCACTACCGTGCTCCAGGTCCTGGAGACCGCCGCCTTGGCCGTCCAGTTTAGTGTCAGGTTCGTGCCCGTCTCTCAGAGGAAGACTGGTGAGACCTGGAGAAGCAAGACGAGAGACTAGCACAGGCAGAGGCTCAGGGTGAGGATCTTCAGCACATATGGTCCGAGAGTGACACCAGCGACAGTGTCGAGGAGTACATTCCACCTCCTCCCTCATCCAGGCAGCACGACGCGGAGGCTGGAGGCTCAACTGTGCCACCTCCTATTCCACCTCTGGTGTCAGAGGCACAGGTCTCTCAGCCGTCCGAGCTTACCTCCCCTCTCCAGCAGATGGTTGAGTAGCAGCGCCTGGACCGGCTTACAGCTGAGCAGGCCCGAGCTGAGCAGGATGCACGTCTCTTGGAGCTCCAGCAGTAGCAGCAGGAGATGCAGCGACAAATTGCCCACGAGAGGTGAGAGGACACTGACAGGCTAACTGGGCTGATTGATCAGATGCACCAGTGCTCTCTCGACCAGCAGAAACAGACGCAGCAGGCGATGATGGGCATCCTAGGGTTGATCACCAACCTCTACAAGCAGACCGGGATTGCCCTTCCGTCGCAGCTTCCAGGCCTTGCTCCAGATCCGCCTGTCCTGGCACCAGCTTCAACGCCAGTGCCGACTATGTCGATTTCGTCAATCATCATGTCCCCACTGCTTGCTCCAGGCGCTCCTATCCACTCTTCCCAGCCTGCTACGACACTCTTCCAGCAGACGCCAGCGTCCGTTGTCAGTGCCCCGTTGCCAGCAGTTTGGACTCAACAGGCACCGACAGCGGCTCCCGCAGCTCCCGTCACCGCTACTCCATCCTCAGCAGCAGCAGGCAGCAGCTCCGACGACAGCCCCCCCCCCCCCCCATGATGACCAGTTCATCATCGCCCGAGCGCTCAGGATCCTTAGGAACTTGGCTTCCTTTTTGGTGTCTTGATGCCAATGGGGGAGAAGAGTTGGGGGAGGTTAGGCTTAGTCCCAGGGAGAGTCCTAGCTGTAGGGGGAGCTTATCTTTTTAGGAGTTCTTTTGTAATTTGGAGATTTGCTACTCTTTTGCTATTCATTGAGTATTCGTGAGCCACTTATTCTCTTTAGTTTCATCGATTGAGCTTTCGAGATATTGATCGTTTTCTTGAGCCTTCAAGTTTAAGTGTGCTAAACTTTGTACTTATTGCATATCCTCTTGAGTATCGTATTCTCAAATTCATTACTATTATGCTTTACTTGTTGTGTTGTCATCAATCACCAAAAAGGGGGATATTGAAAGCATCTAGGACCCATGAGGTATGGTTTTGGTAATTAATGACAACCATTGGATTTTACTAATGAATTTGTGGATGCAAGGTCTCCCATATCACTCATCACAATCAAATGAAATCTATATGAATATCATCTACTGCTCACTTGATATAATTTGAGACCCCTAAACAATCATTTTGTGAGATCAATCAATGTTTATGAAGATTAGAAGCAAAAGCTCATATGTCAAAATTCTTCAATCAAAATTGATAGCACTCAATGCTTGATAATCATTAGAAGAATATTTCCAACCAATGTCTAAGAGGTCAACCGAGCAAATTCCAAAAGAATCACTTAGAACAATTCGAAGCAAACAAAATCAACTCACCGGATCAACCGATGTTACCAGAAAACAACACATCGGTCGAGTTGGTTTAGCAGAAGAAGAAGACCTCAGAACTAAGTACTCACCGGATCATCCGATGATAAAGGGATGTTACATCGGTCCATCAGTATAGTAAGCAATCTCCCTGGACCAAGTGTAACACCAGACAATCCGATGGACAACTATAAACACATCGGTCAATCACTTTAGTAAGCATCAATTCTGAACCAATTTTGGATGAAGTGCCACCAGATCATCCGATGAGAAGGCAAGGGTCACATCGGTCTAAGAACGGTCATATCTGACATAGTGACATCAGCTAATTTGGATTTGACCAATGATAACTGAAGGGGGAGCATCGGATCATCCGGTGTTCGCAGAACAGTGATGTCAGCCTACTTTTCCAACGGCTATTTCGTGGAGGCTGGCTATTTATACCCCTTCAACCAGTCTATTCGACAAGTCTTGACAACCAGAGCTACTCTACACATTCTCAAGCATTCAAGACGTTGAGATAACACTTCTACATCATCTACACCACTTACACACCAATCGATAGGCTAGAACTTGCTAGAGATAGTGCTTGTGTGCTTCTATTCTTGGTGATTGGAGTCTCTAGTGTAGTGAGAGCTGTAAGGGAGTGTCCCTTGGTGATTGTATTGGAGAAAACCTTCCGGAGCTTGCCAAGACAATTGTGGAAGCCCGAACGACCCAACTTGTACAAGGCTTGAGCTCCACCTTGCCGAGGTTGGCGAACGGAGAAGTATAGTGAAGATCCCTGGTCTCGGTTACTTGGGAGTGGCTATACCCTTTGGTGGGTGCCACAACGTGGATGTAGGAAGATCTTGATGATCTTGCTAAACCACGGGGTAAATCTCCGTGTCTTCGTGTCTCCTCGGACGTTTGCGCTTTCTTCCTCTCCCCTTGCACTTATGCATTTCTTATACCGTAAAGTTACTATTCACTTGAATGCATAGGTTGTTTGCATAGGGAATTGGGCTTTTAGTAATTAAGTTTCATTGCTTTAATTTTTGAAAAGAAGCCCAATTCACACCCTCCCTCTTGGTCATTCGATCCTTACAGCAGCTACATATTCAGATTCGGCTGTAGATTGTGCAACTGAATTTTGTTTTCTAGTGGACCAAGCAACAAGTGAATTACCAAGAAAATGACAAGCACTGGAAGTACTTTTCCTATCAATCCTACAACCTCCAAAATTAGCATCGGAAAAAGCTTTCAAAGTAACGGTTGAGGAAGAAGGAAGAAAAATGCCAAATTCTTGAGTTCCATGTAAGTACCTGAGAATCCTTTTGACGGCTTGACGATGTGAAGCACGTGGGGAGGCTTGAAATCGTGCACAAAGACATACACTTAATTGTATGTCCGGTCTTGATGTTGTAAGGTACAAAAGTGATCCGATCATGCTTCTATATTATTTTTGATCCACAGGTTCACCATCTTCATCAAGTTCAAGTGTTGTTGCTATTCCCACTGGTGTCCTGAGAGGCTTGCTTTTGTCCATGTTGAAGCGCCTTAGGAGGTCTTTTGTATACTTCGTTTGATGCACAAATGTACCCTCCTTGGTTTGCTTGATTTGCAGCCCCAAAAAGTATGTGAGTTTTCCCATCATACTCATCTCAAATTCTGAACTCATCATAGCTGAAAACTTGCACATAAGATCGTGAGAAGCACAACCTAAGATAATATCATCCACATACACATGAACGAATAATGAGTCATTGCCATGCTTAAGCAAAAAAAGAGTTTTATCAACCTTGCCCATGGTAAACCCCTTTATGTAAGAATGTTTTTAACCTATCATACCATGCTCTAGGGGCTTGTTTGAGACCGTATAAGGCTTTGGACAGTTTGTAAACATGATTAGGAAAATCTAAATTTTCAAAACCCGGTGGTTGCTTGACATAAACCTCCTCATCTATGTAGCCATTGAGAAAAGCACTTTTAGGATCCATTTGATAAAGCTTAAAACCTTTAGATGCAGCAAAAGCTAACAAAATTCTAATGGCTTCTAATCTAGCAACGGGAGCAAAAATTTCATCAAAATCTAGACCTTCAACTTCAGTGAAACCTTGAGCAACCAACCTAGCCTTATTCCTAACCACAACCCCATTCTCACTTTGTTTATTTTTAAACACCCATTTAGTTCCAATTAAAGTGTGACCTTGAGGTGGAGGTACAAGTTTCCAAACATTATTTCTTTCAAAATTCTCGAACTCTTCTTGCATGGCAATAATCCAAGATTCATTAGTGAGTGCGTGTGATATATCTTTGGGTCCAAAATAAGCAACAAAAGCATAATGAGCATGAGAGTTTGGATCACAAAACCTGGACCGTGTAACTCGTTTGTGCAAACTTCCAATAATATGTTGTGGGGGATGATCTTTGTAAATCCATGGGGGAACAGATGTATCACAAGTTTCTTCTTCATTAAATTCATCGTAGATTGATGAGCTTGTGACTTGTGGACGATCAGGAGAAGCATAGGTGATAGCCGGAGCTTGTTCAATGTCCGGAGCTGGACACGTGTCAACTTTGGAACTACCAGGCGGTATCAGCGGCTCTTCTTCATCTTCGAAAATACCCTCCCCCTGAGGATATAGATCTGGTCCTGCAATACCGGAGCTAGTACCTGGGCTAGCTTCATCAAAAGAAACTTCACAAGTCTCCACAATTTTGTTAGTTCCAAGCAAAAGCACACGGTATCCTCTAGTGTGAGATGGGTAACCAAGAAACATGTCATCAATGGATCTAGATTCAAATTCATCAAGATTACCATGTTTCTCAACAAAGCATTTGCAACCAAAGGCCCAAAATGTGTAACACTAGGCCCATGTCCAAACCGGAGCTCATATGATTTGAGACATAACAAGCAGTTGCAATCGCATCAGCCCAAAATTTCCTAGGAGTTTGATATTCATCAAGCATAGTCCTAGCCATCTCAACTAAGGTTATGTTCTTTCTTTCTACCACACCATTTTGTTTGGTACATATGGTGAAGAAAATTGATGATCTATTCCATTTTTAGTACAAAAGTGATCAAAAGATTGATTTTTATATTCAGTTCCATTATCACTTCTAATTGCATTTAAAGATCTTGGGTGATCAATTGATAATCTAAGAAATAAGGTTCTAAAGTGACTAAAAGCTTCATTCTTAGATGCCATAAAATAAACCCAGGAGTATCTAGAGTAATCATCAACAATAACAAGAACATACCATTTACCTCTGAAGGATTGAACACGTGAAGGTCCTACAGTGTCAAGGTGCAAAAGTTGACCCAGTTCAGTTGTCATGATCATTGTGAGAGGAGTATGTGAACCTGCAACCATCTTAGCATGTATACAAGAAGAGCATACAATTTCTTTGTCCCCTCTAAGCTTAGGCAGCCCACATATGCGATCAAGAGCACTAACACGCGTTATGTGATCAAAGCCTACGTGACACAGTCTACGATGCCTAAAATATAAGTCCTTTGAATCATTAGCAACTAGACACCTATGCTTAGAGGAAGACATATCAAAATCAGCTTTAAAAACTCTTCCAATCCGAGGCATGTTAAAAATAAGCTCAGAATTTGAACCTACAACTTTGCAGCAGTTTTTATTGAAAATAATTTCCAGATTTTCATCTAGCAATTGAGAAACAGAAAGCAAGTTGTATTTCAAATTTTTGACAAGTGCCACATTCTTCAAAGTGTAGTGATCATTTACTCTAACCGAACCCTTAGCAATTATAGGAGTTGAAGAATTGTCGGCAAAAGTAACATTCTCTACACGTGACACAAAAGAGAGGGAGGAGAACCATTCTTTGTTACCAGTCATGTGGCGTGAGCAGCCTAAATCCACAATCCAAATGTTCTCCTTCCTCAAGCGTGGAACCTACATAGAAGCACAATACGTCGATGACTCAATACTGGGGTTAGTCAAAAGACATTTAGGTATCCAGTACTGAGTCACACGATGTGCAGCTGGAAAAACACGCGAGAGCTGAGATAAAACAGTAGGTTTATGAGTCAAAGGTTGAAGTTTTCTATTCTTAACAATTGAGAAGTTATTACTCGTTTAGAGTGAAAACCAGTAGATTTTGAGGTAGAAGAAGAAGGTCTGGAGGCAAAAACTGAAGCTCCGGAGGGAACAACAGAAGGTCCGGGAGCTCTCGAAGCTATCGGGACTACCGGAGTTGCCTTTGTAGATTTCTTGCCAAATGTTCTGGAAGCTACCTTTTCAAATTTCTGACTCATTAAAGCAGGTTGCATGTTTCTACTTTTAGGTTTAGCATGAAAGTTATGAGACCTAGCAGACGCTTTATCCTTTTTAATTTGTTTAGCTAGTCTATAACAAAAATCTACGACATGACCATCTTTATCACAATACGTACAATGAATTTTAATTTTGTAATCATGTCTAGATGAGCACACAATATTAGAAATAGAATTAGAAAGCACTCCTGCAGATTTAAAGATCACATCCTTTTGTTTAGGGAAAGTTTTGATTAAACCTCTTTCAAATGACTTTACAATTTGAGGTGGATGTGTTTTAGAGTAAACATGAAAATCAAAACCTAAACTAGTTTTATCATTACAAGATTTGGATGAACTCAGTAGCAAGTTTAGATTTTTGTTCCCAACACAAAACTGCTCTAGCGTCCTATTCATGTCATCAAGCTTTTTAGACAATTCTAGGCAGTTTTCACATGAAGTTTTTCCTTTTAATTTGCAATTTGAACAACTCTTAACTTCATGAGTACGTAAAGCATTGTTCAAAATGAAAATTTCATTTATTGCATCTTTTAGTTTCTTATCAACATTATCACATGCAGAACAATGCAAATCATCTGTTGAACAGGAAGCATCTTTTAAGTTTTTATCATTAATTGCAGCAAGCTCTCTGTTCTTTTCAATTTACTCATTAAGTCTATCTAGAGTGGAGGAGTGTGCACTTCTTAATGTGGACAATTGTTCATAGATTAAGTCACATGAGGGACATGCATCATCACTAGGAATCAAAGCTTTTAAACGGTTGATTTCAGATTCTAGTGATTCAATTTTAGCAGCATTATCCCTAAACTTTTTGTCCTTTTTCTTGACAATAATAGTTGCACGAGAAATAGCATCACACATTTAATTGCAGGTAGAACATACCTCATCATCGTCACTGTTGTGTTCTGCATCCTCCTGAGTTGATCTTGATCTTGTTTTTCCTGTCATGAAGCATAAGTTGGCCAGATCATCATCATCTTCGTCACTTTCAAAGTCTACATCACTTGAACTGAGTTCTTGAAGTGCGGTGATGAAGCTGTTAATCATCTTGCGTCCTATGGTACCCTTCTTTTTGTTGTTGGAATTTCCAGAGGTGGTCAGTTTTTCTTCACGGGTAGTAGGACCTGAAAGGTTAGGGCATTCCGTACGAAAGTGTACTGTCTTACCACATTCAAAACAGTGTTGAGGTCCAGAGCTTCCTCTCCTTCTAGTTCTCACATTTTGCAATGCTTTTGAGAATCTATTAGAGATGAGTGCTAACTCCTGTTCCGGAATTTCCTCGATCTGCTCCAGGGTTAGTGAGGACAACAAAGCAAGAGTATTGCAAGATGATGATTGGCCAGAGCTAGACATATCACGTTGTGAAACAAATGCAATAGACTTATTTGGGTTCTTACGTCATAAGATGTCAATTTCATGAGTTTTTAGTTTAGAATAAAGGACATCTAATGTAAGAGAACTCATGACAAATGATTCATGAAAAGATGTTACTTTCATCTCCCAAATTGACATGTCCAATGCACTAAGAAGTTGCCTAGCATTCTCAGCACCAGAAAAGTTAACATTGACACTACGTAAGTTGCTGAGAATTTTATTGAAGCGAGCAAAGAGGTCATCGATAGACTCACCGGGTTGCATCTCAAAATACATATATCCCTTTTTGAACATATCTTGTCTTACCTCCTTGATTGTGTTGGAGCCTTCATGATAATCACAGAGAGCTCTCCAAACATCGTATGCTGATCGAAGATGTGCAACACGGTCGAAGTCGCTCTGAGTGAGTCCTTGGATGATCAAGTTTCGGGCTTTGTTAATGTTGTCAACATCCCGTAAGTTTGTAGCCGTAACTTGATCATTAGGTGGCACTTCGTAAGGCTTGTACACCTTCTCCCATATTGCAAAGCCTTGCGCCTGGATAAAAGCCTCCATGCGTGCCTTCCAAACCTAAAAATCGATACCAGCAAACACACAAGGTTTGGCGGAGCATTTCTCCATGATGATTAGTCAAAAACACGTGCAAATCACAAAGATTAGATCACCGTGGCTCTGATACCAATTGTAGGATCGAAGGGCACATGAAAAGCTACCAGGGGGGGGGGGTTGAATGGTAGATTTAAAAATCTTACGCAACGGAAACAATTAAATCCCAACCCCTTCGGCAGAAAAACAATCTGTTACAAAAATCGTGTGTGAGACTAATCTAAACGTGTTTCATCATGACAAAAGTGATATATATCAAAGAGAATCAAGTCAATAAGACAACACAAGAAGAATCACTCAAATCCTTAGAGAGAAACTCAAGTTATGATCAAAAGATTCAACAAAGGTCAATCTGTCCTACCTGAGAAAAAACAGTTCTGGAACGCTGCAAAGGAACTCGTGTAGATCAGCAACCACAAATCCAATCATTGTGAATTTTGACAGATGATAGATAATCAAGTTGTGTATACAACACAAAAAGAATCACGTCAATTGGATCTGTAAAACTCGAGTTATGATAAAACCACCTACGAAAGGTAGTGCTGTCCAGAAACTCAATGAGTAAAACTTGTCTGGAACAAGTCAGACAAACAAGGCACAAAAGTTCCTTCAAACTACGAATTTTATTCAATAGAACACAAGAGGAACAGCCCCAAAGTCGTGCACCACGAGATTTGGCCTTCACTTGCTTATATAACCAGCCCTTAGGCCATCCCAATCTCAACTAGGACTCCAATCCTACTCCGATCACAAATCGGAACATTCCATAACTGTTTAGGACTCTTCTATACGCATATAGAAGCAATCTTAAGACTTCCAAACACCTTAGGAACATATCCCACATTCCTAAAACAACTCAAATTCGTGACCCACACAAAATCCTATCATAACAAACTCGATACTTTCAATACCGAGCCATAACCAACTCCGCCGCAGCCGAAGTCATCAACCGATACGATCCGATCCTTCCAACCAGATCTTTCCTTCCTTAAACCATCTTCAGAACCATGTTGCCACATCATGCACCGCACGCATATGTGCGAACACCTTCCTTTGACGTCCAGCAACCTTCATATGCACTGCCCTTGATTCAATCATCCTGTGCGACCTCCTGACCCGCTCAACCACTCTCGGTGTTTGGATCCGGCAGATCTCCCGACACTACCATTGGTAGATCGAGGAGTTGTAGTTTGGTAATGGGCGCGTAGAGATTCAAGAAGGTGAAAGACACGTGTACACAAAGATTTACGTTGTTTGGGCCGCCTGAGCGTAATACCCTACTCCACAGGGTGTGTTGGTGATGTATTAAGCTTGTGAGTCTAGAAGAAGCTCCAGAAGAAGAAGCTCGTCTAGCTCAGAGAGTTCGATAGTGGTCTGGAACCATCATTGGTGTATCGTCGACCAGTCCTTTTATAGTACAAGGACTGGTCATTACAACGTTAGCCTGGCCCGACAGGTGGCCCCGACGGTTACACATGCTTGATACACAATAAATGGGGTTAATTACCCTTAATAGCCTGGTAACGGCCCTTAACAGCGTCGTTACCAGTATTAAGGACCATCCGATTGTGTGTCATTAATATGGCATTAATGACGCTTAATCAGGTCTTGAAGTCTTTGATTATCCTTGAAGGTACGGAGCCGTTGGGGGGTCCACCGGCCTCATAGTTGAAGTTGAAGGTCCGGCGGTTGCCACGTGGCAGCTCTGGAGCTTACCATCGTGGACGGGTAGGTCCAGTGTTGTTGGACACGTGTCAGTACCGGAGCTTCCCTCTGTCTGGGGTCAGGTCCGGGGGTGCCGTATTGGTATTCCGACTGGAGCTTCCCATGCGCGGGTGATAGCTCCGGTCTTGTGATACACGTGGCGGCTCTGGGACTAGCCATGTCGGGGAAGCAGGTCCATCTACGCCTGACATGTGGGGCCTTCGGATGTCCTCAAATCTGGTAGATGGAGTTTCCTTGTGATCTTTGCGATCCCAAGGGGTATCCGGTACTGAGGGTACCGACAGTGGCCCCCTGGACTCACCTCATGGAGAGACCTTTTGGATGAAGTCATTTTGCTGGAGGTGGATCCATTCTTCGGTTTCTGAACCGTGTCTTCAAGGGTCTTTGGTAGTGCCTTTGGCAGTAGTTCACAGTTAAACTTCTGCCGCGTGGCGTATCTTGGAGGCGGCAGGTGAGATCTCAGCGTGCGGATCTCACGCAATTGAAGGTCACTGGTTCCCAATACGAAAATCGTATCGGTTCCGCGTGCCCTATCAGGCCGCCGCCTTTTGGTTTCCCGCATTTCATGATGACAACCGTTCGCCTGGGGTAAGAAGCTCGACTTGATTGTCGGGGTGGCCCCGGGCCCCCTTGTCATTGGCGGGGTGAAAATTTTGACTGGTATTGTCGGGTCCTCTACGGTTTCAATCCAGGCATTGCGGGGGCTTACATAAGAAGGAAAGAACGCACCGTTTGGGGTTCTTTACGCCTTTCAATCGATCTTGCGCTCAAACCTTCCAAACATTTTCTTGGCTTTCCTCTCTTGCCTCGCTGTGCCGCGATGGAGTTGGGTCTCCGCCAAAGCCGACTGAAGACCGATGACGATTTGAAGAAGGTCCGGGCCCTCATGGGATGGTCCCCTGACTTCTTCAACCACCTGGTCTGCGCCGGCAAGCTTCCGTTTGAGAAGGAGCACGTTGGCGACATGGTGTACTTCTCCGCGTACGCCATGGTGGGACTGATCCCACCTTTCTCCTCCTTCTTCTTGATGCTGCTAGACTTCTATGGTCTGCAGTTGTATCACCTTGGCCCCCACTCCATTCTACTGGTGTCCATCTTTTTCCACTTCTGCGAGATGTATGTGGGCATTCCCCCCTGCATTGTGCTTTTCCGCACCTTCTTCACTGTCATAACCACAGGTCGGAGCGACGAGTACCTTGGCTTCTACTATTTTGTGAATCACAAAAAGTGCTCATACAAATACTTGCGGTCGTTCCCTTCTGGGAAGTGGGACGATTGGAAGAAGTATTGGATTGTGATCAGGGTGGAGGAGCACGAGAAGCTGGTGCTGCCAGAAGGCCTCCCCAACATTGACACTGCAGTTTGGAGTGAAGCTCCGGTGCTGTCGGATGCCTTCAACCATGCTTTGACCAGGATCCGCCTTTGCGTGGAAGGAGGGGTGACTCCCCAGGCGGTGTTTTGCAACTTCCTGACCAACATGTGGGCTCTGTTGAAGAGGAGGGAGAAGTTGGCTTGGGCCCTCAACAGTATGTTGGACGACGACCGGATCGAGACCGGTTTGAAGTCAAACATGGAGGGTGCAACTTTGGAGTTCCACCTGAAGAAATTCCAGCTCGGCATTGACGTCGAGGGTGATTACTTGGCTCTGCCGCCAGCTTTCCTCCCACTGAACATGGAGGCAGAATTCAGTAGGGAGCTCCGATGGACGATGCCGGTGCTTGACGACCTTGGTGTCGTTGAGAGGCACTCGACCACCGGGTTGGCGATCTTCGAAGCTCCGGAAGGTGGCTCCGTTCCCGCCCCTAAGCCAAGAACCGAAGTCGTCGCTAAGGGCAAGGAATTGGCCAAGCCATCGAGCCGTAAGAGGAAGCATGCCGTTAGAAGGGCCAGGCATACTTCTTCAGCAGTGTCTCCTTCTCCCCGGAGGGGAAGGTCTACAACGGTGGCGTCAACTCCAGTTGCGGCATCTTCCCAGAGTGCTGGCTTCGGCCAAGTGACCCCGGTACCAGGGCCAGCTGAGGGTTCTGGGTCCGGAGGTCCTTCTCGGTCGAGGGGGGCCTTGACTACCACGCCAGTGGCGGCTGGGGCCAATCCGGAGCGTCCGAAGAAGAGGTTCCGTGGTAACTGGTGCAGAAGCCTTCCGAGGTAATTTTTGATTTTTTTACCTCAGTCGGTTGTTTTATTGTTAACTGTATTTTGAGTCTCTTCGTCCTTCATCCACAGCATGCCCAAGAAAAGGGCTGAAGCTCCGGTCCCTACAGCAGCGATTGAGGCTGTGCAGGCTGAAGCTCTGGCTCTGATTCCAGCGCCGCCCCAAGAGGTGGCTGAGGCTGCAGCAGCCCCAGCGCCGGCTGTCGCGGTTTTGGACGACTCATCCCGAGAAGCTCCCGCGGTAGCATTTGACCATGGGAATGAAGATGTACTAGCAGCACCGGCCCCGAAGGTTGAAGCCCCAGGCTTGGATGCTGAGATGTTGGACGCTCCGGCCGCAGAGCCGGAGGAAGCTGCGATTCCGGCCCAAGATTCGGATGTTGTTGAAGCCCCGATAGTCGATTCGGTGGCTAATGAAGTCCCAACGGTAGAGCCGGGTGTTGTTGAAGCTCCAGCACTTGTGCAGGTTGTCGAGGAAGCTTCGACGGTAGAGCCGATTGCTGCAGAAGTTCCGGCTGTGGAGTCGGCCATTGAAGAGGTTCCGGCATCCGAGCCAGCTGCTGCGGAGGTGTCGGCACCAAAGCCTTTGGTGGTCAAAGCGCCGGCGCCTGATCCCATGATGGTTGAAGCGCCAGCACCTGAGCCAAAGGCAGAGGAAGCGCATGCGCCGGAGCCAGAAGTAGCTTCTGCTCCGACCGAACCTTCAACACTCGCTCCGGAAGCGGTGATCCCGGAGGTGCTCTCTGTTGAGCATGGGTGCCAAGATGAAGTTGCTGGCCCCCCGCCAGAGTGGCCAATTGTTGATGACCAGGCGGCTGGGCCTTCGGAGTCAATTTTGGAGGTCGGAACATCTGCTGCAAGCACCTCCTCGGCGGCGGCCGAGGCTATCCCGGAGGACGACCCTAGTGCCTTGGAAGCTCAGGGTACCGCTCTCGTAGAGTGGGACCCAATTTTTGTTGCTAAAGATCCGCTGGAGCCAGCGGAGATGACCCCAGCAGGTCCGGACCCGATCCCCCTATCGTTGTCTATCGACAACGCCTGCTCCAGTCTTCGCCAGGTTCAACTGGCCTTCTACCACGACAGCAAGGCCCTTGAGGAGGAGCGCCAGACCCTTAGGAGGTGGCGCAACTGACTCCATTTCGAGACCAAGCTGGCGCAGTCAATGCTGGCTGACAACAAGGAGTGGGTGAAAAGGGAGAAAGTCCGCCTGGAGTATTGGGGTAAGTTGTTGGATGAGAGGGAAAGCATGATGCGGACCCTCGACAACCAGTCTCGGACCATCTATGATCAGTCCAAGGCTACAAATAGCGCAGCTGATGAGCGCCAGGAAAGGCTCTCCACCATCCATGATAGTCTTGTCAAGCGCAGGGAGGCTCTTGAAGCTTGGGAGAGACGGCTCGAAGATGAAGGGCAAAAATTCCTGGAGCTGCGGGACGACCTCGTGAAGAGGGAGGAAGAGCTTGTCCAGAAGACAGCTCTGGCTGACAAGAGCCTCGAAGAACGCACCATGAAATTGGAGGAGCGTTGTAAGGAGGAGGGTAAGAAGGCCTGGGAGCGAGGGAAAGAACTCTACAAGCAGGAGAATGCCATCGCCGCCCGGGAGAAGAAAGTGCAGGGCCGGGAGAAAGATCTGGTCAACTGCCAGAATGAGATCCACCTTCGGGAGGAAGAGCTCAGCATGCTCGAAAGGCAGGTTGCTTAAAAGATTCAGCAGAATGCAAAAGAAGTGTAGCGTCTTGCTCGGGAGAGCTCGGAGCTGGCGGCGGCCAAAAGATGCTTGGTGGAGATGCGTGGTGCAAGGGCTGCGGAGTCCCAACAAGTTTGGGACTTCCTGGTCAAGGACAATGACGCGCTGACGCCAATGGGCTTCAGTCCCGTGCGTCCGGATGATCCGGAGCTGGAGCTGGACCAGGCGTTGGAGGCGCTGAGTTCAGTAGGCCACAAGCTCTCCACGATGGGCAATGTCATCGTAGACCAATTGGAAACGGAGGGTCAGTCCCTAACGAAGAGCGTCACAGAGTTTGTGCTAACGTGCTACACCAGCCAGGACCCTCAATTCCCTTTGGAACTAGTGCTTGAAGGTCCCATCGAATGAGAGGGTGAAGCCGCCCGAGCCAACGTGTCGGAGGTGGCCCAGAAGGTCGCCCAGTTTTTCTATAGGGTCTAGGACCATCTCCCCGTAGCTCCCACTTGTATTCTCTCTTCTTCTTCTCCAATTTTGTAATCTTTTGTCTCCAGATGAATGAAATCCAAATTTTTGAGAATTCGAATTTCATTTTTTGTCTTCAACACCTTTGTCTCGCTTGGCCCCCTGGTAGATGTACACAATTTGATTGTGAACATGTACCAAGAGGATGTAATAGTTGTTGAAAACTTGCGTGCTTTGAACTTGTAGGTCCGAAGTCTTTGATAATGTAGGCCCCCTGAGGCTGTCGGAGCTTAGTGGCTCTGGCATTGACCATCGCCTGAGCTTAGTAGCTCCGGCAGTAGTCTCCATCGATGCGTAAAGCATCGATAGTTAGCCTTCTGGGTGTCGGAGCTTGACAGCTCCGGCAGTGACCTCCGTCAACATGTGTTGTGTCAACGTCACACTCCACTTTACAGTCTTTCCACCATCTTCATGTTGACGACTTGCCTCTTAGCTTTCCTGGAACTGAGTAGATCCAAAGATGCTCGATGTCAATGTTTGAAAATCGACCACAAGCCGCCTAGAGAATGTCGGGGCTTATTTATTTTTCCTGCACACTGAGGTCAAGAAAAATAGTAACATTCGTTTCCTATCTATAACTTCATTGCGACTTACTGCTCTCGAAAAAGTTTTAGGTCGAACACAATTCTAAATACAATCTAGAGTGCCATCTTGCTTCCCTCAGGTCTGATCATTTCTGGACTCGCCTTACTTCGGCCTGCCGGGGTGTAGGTAGAGTGGCGTACTTAGGGTGCATGACCAGGCTAAGTCGATAGCACACTCCGGCCCTAGATTGGCTTGGCGGCATTCAGACAAGAGGCCATCAACAATATTTGAACCCGGAAGGATAGACAATGCAACTCGAATTGTACATGAACTGGTCGAGCTAAAGTTTCTTAAGAACTGGCCAACTTTGTTATAGACAAGAAAGAGAAAAATAAAAAAATATTGAGCTTGTACAAAGTAAATGCACGTGGAGTCTGTTTTCACACAATTATGTCTTTCATTATAGGTCCGGGGTACAGGGGAAACAAGTACACTCTTAGGGTACGGAACCAGGCTAAGTGTGTTTCGTTTCTCGTTTGACCCAAGGTAGCTAGCTACACTTTTAGTTCTGAGACTATGACAAGTGTTGCATGGACGTTGTAGACCTAGAAGAGTAGGTCCGGCTGCCCTCCCGGACGAGCTACCTGACTCTATACAATGACTCTTTAACATACACCACGTGTAATTACAGACTGACCTCTATGATATTAAGCGTAGAACATACGGAGGTGCTCAATGTTCCAAGGATTTGGGAGAGGTGTCCCATCCTCGGTTGCCAAGCAAACGCATGTGGGACGGGATACTTTGATCACTCGGAAGGGTCCCTCCCAGCTGGGGGAGAGTTTGTTTAACCCTTCTCTGTATTGTATTCTCCGTAGCACCAGATCGCCTTCCTCGAGCTATCGGCTGTGAACATGTTGTTGGTGATAGCGCCGAAGAGCTTGGCGGTATCGGGCATTCCGAACAGCTGCTCGGCACCTTCCCTCTTCAAGGAGGTCAAGGTCTTCACGCCGGAGCTGGTCCTGCGTGGCTTCGTCAGAGGTCCGGACCCGGAGCAACCCCAAGGTGATTTCCGGAGGAAGGACTGTTTCAGCTCTGTACACTAGGAAGAAGGGTGTCTCTCCAGTTGACCAGTTTGGTGTTGTCCTGTTGGCCCATAGAGTGGGCGGAAGCTCTTCAATCCAGTTGGCTCCATGTTTTTTCAAGCGCTCATATGTGCGCGTCTTGAGTCCTTTCAGGATTTCTGCATTTGCTCTCTCATCTTGGCCATTGCTTGCCCGGTGAGCTACGGAGGCGTAGCTGACTTGGATGCCGAGGTCTTCGTAGTATCCTTGGAAAGCAGAGCTTGTGATTTGGGTCCCATTATCTGTTATGATTTTGTTCGGCACTCCAAATCTGCATGCTATGGACTTCAAGAAGTTGATAGCTGATTGCTTGTTTATTGTCACAACTGGAGTTGCTTCCGGCCATTTGGTGAATTTGTCAATGGCAACATACAGAAACTTGTAACCTCCGACGGCTCTTGAGAAAGGTCCCAAGATGTCCATCCTCCACACAGCGAAAGGCCATGTAGGAGGTATCATTTGTAGAGGCTGAGCCAGTGTGTGAATTTGCTTTGCATGGAATTGACATGCTTTGCATTTCTTCACCAGCTCAGTTGCATACTGGAGCGCTATAGGCCAGTAGAAGCCATGCCGGAATGCTTTACTGGCCAGCGTGTGGGAAGACGCGTGGTTCCCACACTCGCCTCCATGGATTTCTGCGAGGAGCTCGCAACCTTCTTCCCTTTTGATGCACCGCATTAGGATGCCGTTGGCACCACGCCGGTAGAGATCCCCTTCTACTAGCGTGTATCTTTTAGCCAATCTAACTATCCGGTCAGCGGATACATCATCGTCAGGAAGGATGTTGTCTTTCAATTAGCTCCGGATCTCTGAGATCCATGCATCGGAGCTTGCTTGAGCATTTGAGTCTTGCGTGCTGGGTTGCTTGGAGCTTTCGGCAGCACCTACGACCCTTGATGGCTGCCATGATAACAGGGCCATCCGGACCGCCAGCATCGGGATGCTGGTCTCGCCCCCTTTGCTCAGCTCGGCAGGCTGAGCTGTGGGTTTTGACAACCCCCGGACGAAGGTTCCGTCAGGAGCCAGAGCTCCGGTTGATGCTTTCGTCGAGAGTTCGTCAGCTTCAGCGTTATGGACACGCTGGACATGGTGAAGATCCAGGACTTCGAAGTCCTTCTGAAGCCTCTGGACTTCAAGGAGATAAGCAGCTAGTTGAGGATTGTTACAGGAGCATTCACCCTTCACCTGTTTAATGATGAGCTGTGAATCTCCCTTGACCAACACCTGCTTGACACCGTAAGATAGTGCCACCTTTAGTCCATAAATGAGTGCTTCATACTCTGCCATGTTGTTGGTCGCCTTGAAGTCAAGGTGGACCATGTATTTTACCTTCTCCCCGGTTGGAGCGAGAAGAAGGACTCCAGCTCCGGCCCCCTGCTTTTGCATGGAGCCGTCGAAGTAGAGGGTCCAGTGAGGTTCGGTGAAGACCGGAGCCTTGAGTTCCGACTTCTGCTACCTAGGGCCCCCAGGGTTTGATGGAGAGGGGGTCCATTCCGCCACAAAGTCAGCCAATGCTTAACTCTTGATAGCTTGTCTTGGGACGAATTATAGATCGAATTTGGCCAATTTCCGCTGCCCACTTTGCAATGTTCCCAGTAGAGTTGGGATTATGCAAGATTGCACACAGTGGGTAAGATGTCACCACTGAGATCTTGTGAGCTTGGAAGTAATGGCGAAGCTTCCTGGAGGTGATGAGAACTGCGTAGAGCAGCTTGTGCACCTCTAGGTATCGAGTCTTGGCATCATGTTGTACTTCACTGATGAAGTACACTGGGCGTTGGACTGTCTAGACCCTTCTGGAGAGGCCCGAAGCTTCCTCCACATCGACCCGGACCCTCCAGGAGGGGTCTGGACCTGCTTCGGGGACCTCTAGGTCCTTGCTGGAGTAACTCGGAGCTTCTGCTGGAGTGACCCGGACCCTCCCGGAGGGGTCCAAGTCTTCTGGGTTAACTCCCTGTCGATCCAAGTTCGGGGGCTGAGACCCAGACTCACCTTCAGGAACCTACAGACCCTCCCAGAGGTGTCTGGATTCCTAAGCTTGGGATGGTTCTGGTCTCTCCGCGACCAGGACCATGCTGACAACCTCGTCGGTTGCTGAAATGTAAAGCAGTAAAGGCTCACTAGGGTTCGGAGCTACCAAGGTTGGTAGAGTTGTGAGGAGCTATTTTAGCTCTTGGAACGCCTTTTCTGCTTCTTCAGACCATTGAAATGGTTCGGACTTCCTCAATAACTTGAAGAAGGGTAGCGCCCGTTTTGCCTGTCTTGAGATGAACCGGCTGATTGCAGCTAGACATCCAGTCAGTTTCTGGACGTCCTTGATGCGCTGGTGGCTGCATCTCCTCAATGGCATTAATCTTCGTCGGATTTGCCTCTATGCCCCTGTGGTTTACCAAGAAACCAAGAAGCTTTCCGGAGCTAACCCTGAAGACGCACTTGTCTGGGTTCAGCTTTGTGCGGGTGACCCGCAGCTTGTCGAAGACAACTTGCAAGGTGTCAAGGAGCGACTCCTTGTCCTTGATTTTGATGACGATGTCATCAACATACACTTCCACTACGTCTCTGATGAGCTCTCCAAAGGTTTTTTACATAGCTCGTACAAATGTAGAAGCTGCATTCTTGAGACCAAATGGCATGGCTGTATAATAGTACAATCCATCTACTATGATAAAAGAAGTATGTTCTTCATCTTCCCTATACATTCTGATATGATGGTACCCAGAATATGCATCTAGGAAACACACTAATTCACACCCGGAGGTGGAATCCACTATCTGGTCGATTCTAGGTAGTGGGAATGGATCTTTTGGGCATGCCTTATTTAGTGTTGTGTAGTCGATACACATCCGAAGCTTCCCGCCGGCCTTGGGTACAACGACTGGGTTTGCCAGCCATTTTGGATGGAAGACTTCTCGGATGAATCCAGCTTTGAGCAACTTCTTCATTCTTGTCGTATGAAGTTCTGTTGCTCTACGGATTGCTTCCGAGGCTTCTGATGTATGGGCCGAGCATCGGGATAGATCTTCAGATTATGCTCGATCACTTCCCTAGGGGTCCCGAGCATTTGTGATGGTTGCCAGACAAACACGTCGACGTTAGCCCAGAGGAAAGTGGTGAGTGTGAATTCCTATTTGTCATTCAGACCTCTCGATATACGGGTGGTCTGAGCGGCATCGGAACCGATTTGGACGACTTTGACGGGGATGTCGGTGTCGCCTCTTGGTTGCATGTAAGGTGCAGAGGTTGAGCCTTGTTGACGAATGCTCTCGGGTTTCGGAGCTTGCTCCTTCCTGGATTCTTCCTCCTGCGCTGCAGCATGCGCATGAAATTCCTCCAGAGTAGTACCTCCGGCAGTACGGTCTCCGCAGATCCGGAGAACGCCAGTCGGTGTTGGCATCTTCAACACCAGGTAGCCATAATGAGCAGCAGCCATGAATTTGTACAAGGTGCGCCTGCCCAGAATGGCGTTGAAAGGCATGTTGATCTGAGCAACGTCAAAGATCAACTTCTCAGTGCGATAATTCTCCCGAGTCCTGAATGTCACATGGAGATTAATGGCACCGAGTGGTGTTATGGCCCCCGGACCTACTCCGCAGAAAGGTCGGGAGGGGCGAAGGTCTGAAGGTCGGAGCTGAAGCTTGAAAAAAGCTTCGAAGCTTATGAGGTTCAGCCTCGAACCTCCGTCCACCATTACATGGTGGAGTTGAATGTTGTTGATGGTAGGTGATACCATAAAAGGTAGCTAGCCAGCTCCAATCATGTTTTGAGGGCAGTCTAAAGCATCAAAAGCGATGGTGGTGTCCATCCACTTTCGATGCGGCTCTGCCTTGGCTGTAGGAGCTACTGACGCCATGTCCCGCCACATGGTCTTGAGGACACGGCGGGAGGTGATGTCCCACGAACCAGCAAAGATTGTGTTCATGGTCTTCTAACGCTCATTGTCAGAGACGTCGGAGTCGTCGTCGACGGAGGTGTAAACAGCCTTTAGGACCTTTTTAGGGTCCTGGAAGCTCAACTCCCCTTCAGCCAGAGATTCATCGACTTTCTATTTTCCTTCCCTCTGACGGAAAGGAACTTCTTCCTGGTGCTTGTGGTAGCGCTCGGCAAGGTTTTGGACCTCCCGGCAGTCCTCCAAGTTGTGGCCGTTCGACTTGTTGATAGGACACCACATTTTGGAGTTGCCACCGTCTTCAGAGGACGGCCGAGGTCATTTCTCGGGGCGTGGCCCCCGGCCACCGGGAGCTATAGCAGCTGCTGCAGTAGATGTGCCGGCCGACGGCTTCTTCTTGCTGTTGGACTTTTTCCTCTTTTTGCCTCTCCCGGTGGTAGTGGCTTCGCATTTGGAGGATTTTTTGCCATCCTCCGGAGGTGGTTTGGAGTGCATCTCACGGCCCTCCGTAGCTTTGGCACACTTGTCTGCCAAGATGAAGAGCTCCGTGACGCTGGTGATCTCCTTGACCGCCAGCTTCTCCAGCATGTTCTTATCCCGTACACCCTGTCTAAATGCCACGATAACAGAAGCGCTAGAGATAGAAGGAATGGTGTTTCGTACCTGGGAGAACCTCTGGATGAATGAGTGCAGGGATTCTCCCCCCTTGTGCACGATTGCAAAAAGGTCCAGTTCGGTGCCTAGCCGGGTGTATGAACTCCCGAAATTGGCGTTGAACTGTTGGCACAATTCCTCCCAACTATTGTCAGAGTTGTGAGGAAGGCTCATGAAACAGGACCTAGCGGTCCTAGTTAATGCCACTAGGAAGTAGTTGGCCATTACGGCCTCGTTACCTCCGGCCGCAAGGATTGCGGTGGTGTAAATTTGGAGAAACTCGGCGGGATTAACAGTCCTGTCAAATTTCTCTGGCAGGTGTGGCCGAAACTTTTGTGGCCATCTGACCATGCGTAGGTGCATGGCCAGTGCAGAACAGCCTCCTCCTACTCCCTCGGGACCAGGGCTGTCTTGAGCCTCTCGCCTTTCGCGAGCACGCTCGATATGGACACGGCCGTCCTGTTGACGATAACAGCGATCAAGCTCCGCCCGGAGGTCATGAGTTGATAGCCTGGTTACCGTATGAGTACGTCGCTCCCCAGAAGGTAGCGATGTAACATGCTGTGATGCAGCACGCCTCCTATTTTGGGAAGCATGCGGACCAAGTCTGCCAGACACGGTCCGGCGCTGTGATGGGGCCTGCCCCGAAGGAGGTGGACCTTGGTTGCTGATGCGGTCCACTTCTGCTGCAACCAGGTGTTCCACATCAGCCCTCCACTGCTCCATCGCACCCTGGGATGCACCTGGAGGTGGTGGACGTTGAAGGAGAGCACGCGCTACATGAATTGCGTGTTCAGGGTTGTTGTTGTTCACCGATGTGGTGACCGACGTCGATGCACCGTCACACTGCTCAGCTTGACGTGCTGGTGCAGGTGGTGGAGGTGGAGGCATTACTCCTGCTGGGGTCACGTCACCTGCTGGTTGCTGCATGTTGGAGGGATTGCCTCTAGCGGGCTGAACAGCAGAGTTGCCGTTGGATGATCCAGCAGCTGAGTTCACCATACACGAAATCTCGAGCGCCCCTACATGGCGTGCAAACTGTCAGTGTTTGGATCTGGCAGATCTCCCGACACTACCTTTGGTAGATCGAGGAGTTGTAGTTTGGTAATAGGCGCGCAGAGATTCAAGAAGGTGAAAGACACGTGTATAGAGAGATTTACGTGGTTCAGGCCGCCTGAGCATAATACCCTACTCCACGGGGTGTGTTGGTGATGTATTAATCTTGTGAGTCTAGAAGAAGCTCTAGAAGAAGAAGCTTGTCTAGCTCAGGGAGTTCAGTAGTGGTCTAGAACCGTCCTTCGTGTATCGTTGACCAGCCCTTTTATAGTACAAGGACTAGTCGTTACAACGTTAGTCTGGCCCGACAGGTGGCCTCGTCCATTACACATGCTTGATACACAATAAATGGTGTTAATTACCCTTAATAGCCTGGTAAAGGGCCTTAACAGTGCCGTTACTAGTATTAAGGACCATCCGATCGTGTGTCATTAATATGGCACTAATGGCACTTAATCGGGTATTGAAGTCCTTGATTGATCCTTGAAGGTCCGGAGCCGTTGGGGGGTCCACCAGCCTGATAGTTGAAGTTGAAGGTCCGGCGGTTGCCACGTGGCAGCTCTGGAGCTTACCGTCGTGGACGGGTAGGTCCGGTGCTGATGGACACGTGCCAGAACCAGAGCTTCCCTCTGTTTGGGGTTAGGTCCGGGGTGCCATTTTGGTATTCTCACCGGAGCTTCCCATGTGCGGGTGATAGCTCCGGTCTTGTGATACATGTGGCGGCCCTGGGACTAACCATGTCGGGGAAGCAGGTCTGGCTACGCCTGACATGTGGGGCCTTCGGAGGTCTTCAAATCTGGTAGATGGAGTTTCCTTGTGATCTTTGCGATCCCAAGGGGTATCCGGTACGGAGGGTACCAACAGTGGCCCCCTGGACTCACCTCCGAGAGAGACCTTTTGGATGAAGTCATATCGCCGGAGGTGGCTCCATTCTTCGTTTTTTGAACTGTGTCATCATGTGTCTTTGGTTGTGCCGTTGGAGGTAGTTCACAATTGAACTCCCATCCCGTGGCGTATCTTGGAGGCGGCAGATGAGATCTCAGTGTGCGGATCTCATGCAATTGAAGTTCGCTGGTTCCCGATACAAAAATTGTATCGGTTCTGAGCGCCCTATCAGGCCGCCGCCTTTGGGTTTCCCGCCTTTCATGATGACAACCGTTCGCCTGGGGTAAGAACCTCGACTTGATCGTCGGGTGGCCCCGAGCCCCCTTGTCATTGGCGAGGTGAAAATTTTGACTGGTATCGTCGGCTCCTCTGCGATTTCCATTCAAGAATTGTGGGGGCTTACTTAAGAAGGAAAGCACGCACTTATTGGGGTTCTTTACGCCATTCAATCGATCTTGCGCTCAAAACTTCCAAACATTTGCTTGCCTTTCCTCTCTTGCCTCGCTGTGCCGCGATGGAGTTGGGTCTCCGCCAGAGTCAACTGAAGACCGATGACGATTTGAAGAAGATCCGGGCCCTCATGGGATGGTCCCCTGACTTCTTCAACCACCTGGTCCGCGTCGGCAAGCTTCTGTTCGAGAAGGAGCACGTCGCCAACATGGTGTACTTCTCCGCGTATGCCATGGTGGGACTGATCCCACCTTTCTCCTCCTTCTTCATGATGCTGCTAGACTTCTATGGTCTGCAGCTATATCACCTTCGCCCCCACTCCATTCTGCTGGTGTCCATCTTTGTCCAATTCTACGAGATGTGGGTGGGCACCCCCCCTGCATTGAGCTTTTCCACACCTTCTTCACTGTCCAAACCACAGGTCAGAGCGACGAGTACCTTGGCTTCTACTATTTTGTGAAGCGCAAGAAGTGCTCGTACAAATACTTGCGGTCGTTCCTTTCTGGCAAGTGGGACGATTGGAAGAAGGATTGGATTGTGATCAGGGTGGAGGAGCATGAGAAACTGGAGCTGCCGGAAGGCCTCCCCAACATTTACACTGTAGTTTGGAGTGAAGCTCCGGTGCTGTCGGATGCCGTCAACCCTACTCTAACAGGATCCTCCTTTGCGTGGAAGGAGGGGTGACTCCCCAGGCGGTGTTTTGCAACTTCCTGACCAACAGGTGGGCTCCATTGAAGAGGAGGGAGAAGTTGGCTTGGGCCCTCAACAGTATGTTGGACGACGACCGGATCGAGATCGGTTTGAAGTCCAACATGGATGGTGCAACTTTGGAGTTCCACCTAAAGCAATTCCAGCACGGCATTGACATCGAGGGCGATGACTTGGCTCCGCCGCCAGCTTTCCTCCCACTGAACATGG
The DNA here is from genome assembly GCA_036927565.1 of Tuctoria greenei. Taxonomy (NCBI): domain Eukaryota; kingdom Viridiplantae; phylum Streptophyta; class Magnoliopsida; order Poales; family Poaceae; genus Tuctoria; species Tuctoria greenei. The sequence goes on along the minus strand of JAYESD010000003.1, from coordinate 176,975,446 downwards.
AGGAAATATTCAGTAGGGAGCTCCGACGGACGATGCCGGTGCTTGACGACCTTGGTATCGTTGAGAGGCGCTCGACCACCGGGTTGGCGATCTCCGAAGCTCCGGAAGGTGGCACTATTCCCGCCCCTAAGCCAAGAACCGAAGTCGTCGGCAAGGGCAAGGAATTGGTCGAGCCCTCGAGTCGTAAGAGAAAGCATGCCGACAGAAGGGCCAAACATACTTCTTCAGCGCCGTCTCCTTCTCCCCGGAGGGGAAGGTCTACAATGGCGGCGTCTACTCCAGTTGCCGCATCTCCCCGAAGTGCTGGCTCCAGCCAAGTGACTCCGGTACCAGGGCCAGCTGAGGGCTCCGGGTCCGGAGGTCCTTCCTGGTCGATGGGGGCCTCGAACCGAGCAACAACGACAGCAGTAGCAAGAGTTGTAGTTTGATAATGGGCGCGCAAAGATTCAAGAAGGTGAAAGACACGTGTACACAGAGATTTACGTGGTTCGGGCCACCTGAGCGTAATACCCTACTCCACGGGGTGTGTTGGTGATGTATTAAGCTTGTGATTCTAGAAGAAGCTTCAGAAGAAGAAGCTCGTCTAGCTCAGGGAGTTCAGTAGTGGTCTGGAACCATCCATGGTGTATTGTCGACCAATCCTTTTATAGTACAAGGACTGGTCATTACAATGTTAGCCTGGCGCGACAAGTGGCCCCGACGGTTACACATGCTTGATACACAATAAATGGGGTAAATTACATTTAATAGCCTAGTAACGGGCCTTAACAGTGCCTTTACCAGTATTAAGGACCACCCGATACCTGGCGTGCCAACTGTCGGTGTTTGGATCCGGCAGATCTCACGACACTACCTTTGGTAGATCGAGGAGTTGTAGTTCGGTAATGGGCAAACATAGATTCAAGAAGGTGAAAGACACGTGTACACAGAGATTTACGTGGTTCCGGCCTCCTGAGCGTAATACCCTACTCCACGGGGTGTGTTGCTGATGTATTAAGCTTGTGAGTCTAGAAGAAGCTCCAGAAGAAGAAGCTCGTCTAGCTCATGGAGTTCAGTAGTGGTCTGGAACCGTCCTTGGTGTATCGTCGACCAGTCCTTTTATAGTACAAGGAGTGGTCATTACAACGTTAGCTTGGCCCGACAGGTGGCCCCGGTGGTTACACATGCTTGATACACAATAAATGGGGTTAATTACTCTTAATAGCCTGGTAACGGGCCTTAACAGTGTCGTTACCAGTATTAAGGACCTTCCGGTCGTGTGTCATTAATATGGAATTAATGGCACTTAATCGGGTCTTGAAGTCTTTGATTGATCCTTGAAGGTCCGGAGCCGTTGGGGGGTCCACCGGCCTGATATTTGAAGTTGAAGGTCTGGCGGTTGCCACGTGGTAGCTCCGGAGCTTACCGTCGTCGACGAATAGGTCCGGTGCTGTTAGACACGTGTCAGTACCGGAGCTTCCCTCTGTCTGGGATTAGGTCCGGGGGTGCCATATTGGTATTCTGATCGGAGCTTCCCATGTGTGGGTGATAGCTCTGGTCTTGTGATACACGTGGCGGCCCTGAGACTAACCATGTCGGGCAAGTAGGTCTAGCTACGCCTGACATGTGGGGCTTTCGGAGGTCTTCAAATCTGGTAGATGGAGTTTCCTTGTTATCTTTGCGATCCCAAGGGGTATCCGGTACGGAGGGTACCGACAACCACAGTTCCTCATGAATTTGGTTGTTGGAACCTCATCTCCTCCCTGAGACTAGTCCAAAGGATCTTGTCACCAGCCATGACTTGAACTCAAGCAACACCTGCACATGAACAAACAACCAATCCATACGAGCCCAAGTCCGCGACATGACTCAAGTTAGTTCCAAACACAATACCTTACGTGAGCACCTCACATAGCAAAACCATAGTAAAACGATATCATCCATATCAACCAAAACGCACCAAAAACTTAGCAAATGAATACTAAGCAATCTTTCCAACAATGTAAAGCAAGTTTGAAACGTTGCAAATGAAAAGCAGAAACACTGCGGTCAAGCTCCGGTTCTTGACAAAGCTAACCGGACCTTGAGCCGGAGCACCAAAGCTAGTAGAACCAAGCACCCGCCAAAGCTTACAAAAACTAGCAGGGCTAGTCAACTCATAACCGGAGCTAGAAAAAGGAACTCGAAGCTTAGCAAAAACTTGTCGGAGCTATCAAAAACATGCCAGAGCTAAAGACAAAACTCACCGGAGTTAACCAAAAGCTAGTCGGACTTTGCCAGCAAATCGGACCTAGCATCGGACGTACCCGGATCTACCCAAAACAAGCCAGACCTACCATCAGACCTTGTTGTAGCTCGGATCTAGAGTCGGACCTTGCTAAAAAGGTGTTTTAGCATAATTCAAAACTTTTATTGCCATAGCCAATGTATTCAGCATACATAGGTCTCACAGATGCTATGAATGAAATTTCTATATTGAACAATGCTTTACGTTCTCATGAAGTTAAATATTGTTCCAATTGCAAATTAAAAATAAAAACATCATGGGAAAATTGCCTTGATCTATCCAATAAACTTGATGACATGCAAGGGACATTAGATCGTTTTTGTAATGGGAATAAGAACCTAAACTTGCTACTGAATTCTTCCAAGTCTTGCAATGATAAAACTGGTTTAGGTTTTGGTTCACATGCTCATGCTAGGGCACATCCACCTAAAATTGTAATAACATTAGGAAGTGGTTTGATTCAAATAGTTCCTAAACAAAAAGAAGTGGTTTTCAAATCTGCAGGAGTGTTGTCTCATTCGGTGTCAAATAAAAATGTTGTTTGCTTATCTAGACATGAACACAAAGTTAAATTTCATTGTACCTACTGTGGTAGAGATGGTCATGTCATAGATTTTTTGTTATATATTAGCTCAACAATAGAAAAAAGAAAGAATGTTTGCAAGATCTCATAACTTTCATGCAAAACTTGCTGCACATGTTAAACCGAATGATAGGAACATGCAAACTGCTGTAATGAGTCGAAAACATGCAAAGTTTGCTCCCAAACCTACTGTGTTTCATGCTACACATGTTACATCTGATAAGTCAGTAGTTGGGTACAAAAATCCCCAATCTTTGGCTCATAAACCTGCTGTTTTGTCCCAACTTTCGCATGTTATTCCTGCTGGATGTCGTGTGACTCACTACTGGATTCCTAAATGCCTTTTGACTAACCCGAGTATTGAGTCATAGACGTATTGTGCTTCTATGTAGGTTACACGCTTGAGGAAGGAGAACTTTTGGATTGTGAATTCAGGTTGCTCATGCCACATGACCGGTAGCAAAGAATGGTTCTCCTCACTCTCTTTTGTGTCACGTGTAGAGAATGTTACTTTTGCTGATAATTCTTCAACTCCTATAATTGCTAAGGGTTCCGTTAGAGTAAATGATCACTACACTTTGAAGGATGTGGCACTTGTTAAGAATTTGAAATACCACTTCCTTTATGTTTCACAACTGCTAGATGAAAATCTAGAAATTATTTTCACTAAAAATTGCTGCAAAGTTGTAAATTCAAACAGTGAGCTTATTTTTAACATGTCATGGTTTGGAAGAGTTTTTAAAGCTTATTTTGATATGTCTTCCTATAAGCATAGGTGTCTAGTTGCTAACTACTCCAAAGATTTATATTTTTGGCATCGTAGACTTGGTCACGTAGGCTTTGATCATCTCACGCGTGTTAGTGCTCTTGATCACATACGTGGGCTGCCTATGCTTAAAGCGGACAAAGAAATTGTGTGCTCTTCTTGTAGACATGCTAAGATGGTTGCAGGTTCACATACTCCTCTTACAATGATCATGACAACTGAATCGGGTCAACTTTTGCACCTTGACACCGTAGGACCTCACGTGTTCAATACTTCAGAGGTAAATGGTATGTTCTTGTGATTGTTGATGATTATTCTAGATACTCTTGGGTTTATTTTATGGCACCGAAGAATGAAGCTTTTAGTCACTTTAGAACTTTATTTCTTAGATTATCAATTGATCACCCAGGATCTTTAAAAGCAATTAGAAGTGATAACGGAACCAAATTTAAAAATCAATCTTTTGATCACTTTTGTGCTGAAAATGGAATAAATCATCAATTTTCTTCACCATATGTACCTCAACAAAATGGTGTTGTAGAAAGAACAGAACCATAGTTGAGATGGCTAGGACTATGCTTGATGAATATCAAACTCCTAGGAAATTTTGGGTTGATACGATTGCAACCGCCTGTTATGGCTCAAATCGTGTTTTCTTGCGTGCTAAGCTAGGTAAAACAACATATGAGCTCTGATTTGGACATAGGCCTAGTGTTACATACTTTCGGGTCTTTGGTTGCAAATGCTTTGTCAAGAAACATGGTAATCTTTATAAATTTGAACTAGATTCATTGATGGCATGTTTCTTGGTTATCCATCTCATACTAGAGGCTATCGTGTGCTTTTACTTGACACTAACAAAATTGTGGAGACTTGTGAGGTGTCTTTTGATGAAGCTAGCACGGGTACTAGCTCAAACATTGCAGGTCCGGATCCATATCCGCAGAGGGAGAGCATTTTTGTTAAAGATGAGGAAGAAGTGGTGCTGCTGCCCGAAAATTCAGCAGCTAATGTCATTGTTCCAGCTCCTAATTTTGATTCACAACCAGCACCGACGACCACCATTGCTGGTGCAGATCCTCCTCAAGTCACAAGCTCATCGATTTGTGATGAACACGAAGAAGAAGAAGCTTGTGAAGTGTCCACTCCCCTCCGGGTTCTCAAAAGTCATCCTCCACAACAAATTATTGAAAGCTTGCACGAACGAGTCACACGGTCTAGGTTTTGTGATCCAAACTCTCTGCTCATTTTGCTTTTGTTGCTTCTTTTGAACCCAAATATATATAACACGCACTCACTAATGAATCTTGGATTATTGCCATGCAAGAAGAGTTAGAAAATGTTGAAAGAAATAATGTTTGGCAACTAGTACCTCCACCTCAAGGCCACACTTCAATTAGAACTAAATGGGTGTTTAAAAATAAACAAAGTGAGGATGGGGTTGTGGTTAGTAATAAGCTAGGTTGGTTGCTCAAGGTTTCACTCAAGTTAAGATCTAGATTTTGATGAAACTTTTGCTCATGTTGCTAGATTAGAAGCCATGAGAATTTTGTTAGCTTTTGCTGCATCTAAAGGTTTTAAGCTATATCAAATGGATGGTTATGTCAAACAACCACCGGGTTTTGAAAATTCAGATTTTCCTAATTATGTTTACAAACTTTCCAAAGCCTTTTACGGTCTCAAACAAGCCCCTAGAGCATGGTATGATAGGTTAAAAACATTCTTACTTGAAAAGGGGTTTACCATGGGCAATGTTGATAAAACTCTTTGTGCTTAAGCATGGCAATGACTCATTATTTGTTCAAGTGTATGTGGATGATATTATCTTTGGCTGTGCTTCTCATGATCTTGTGCCCAAGTTTTCAGCTATTATGAGTTCAGAATTTTAGATGAGTATGATGGGAGAACTCACGTACTTTTTGGGGCGGCAAATCAAGAAAACCAAGGAGGGTACCTTTGTGCATCAAACGAAGTATACAAAAGACATCCTAAGGCGCTTCAACATGGACAAAAGCAAGCCTCTTCGGACACCAATGGAAACAGCAACAACACTTGAACTTGATGAAGATGGTGAAACCCGTGGATCAAAAAGAATATAGAAGCATGATCGGATCACTTTTGTACCTCACGGCATCAAGACGGGATATACAATTCAGCGTATATCTTTGTGCACGGTTTCAAGCCTCTCCACGTGCTTCACAACGTCAAGCCCTCAAAAGGATTCTCAGGTACTTAGATGAAACTCAAGAATTTGGTATTTTTCTTCCTTCTTCCTCAACCGTCGCTTTGAAAGCTTTTTCGGATGCTGATTTTGGGGGTTGTAGGATTGATAGGAAAAGTACTTCCAGTGCTTCTCATTTTCTTGGTAATTCACTTGTTGCTTGGTCCTCTAGAAAACAAAACTCAGTTGCACAATCCACAGTTGAATGTGAATATGTAGCTGCTGCTAGTGCTTGCTCACGAATTCTTTAGATTGTTCAAACACTTAAGGACTATGGGGTTGATCTACATAGTGTTCCACTATTTTGTGATAACACTAGTGCCATATGCATTGCTAAAAACAACGTGCAACATTCTAGAACTAAGCACATTGACATTAGGTATCACTTTCTCCGTGATAATGTTGAAAAAGAAAACATTGCGCTTCACTATGTAGATACCGAACAACAATTGGCTGACATTTTTACAAAACCTTTGGATTTCACTCGTTTTTGTTACATTCGTAGTGAAATAGGGGTTATGCATCCTCATGGCTTAAATTGTGGGGGGAGTTTTCAAACATGAGAAGTCTATGTGTGAATCTGAAATTAAAATAATATGAGCTTAGTATTTCATATATATATGACTTTGTGATTCTTTTTACATGCTGAAAGTTCTTACTACATTACTCATGTTATACATTTTGTAGTTTTTGCAATGACTAGTAATTGGAATAATTACTTACGCTAAATCTGGTCATGATCAAACTTTCTTGCTGTTTTGAACTTGTTGCATGCTCACAAGTGCTTTTAATGAAAAATTAATCAATCAACTATTCACATGTTGAGCTTTTATGATAAAATAAAAATAAGAAAAGATCAAGAGAATATGCATGTATCGCACTTCTTCTTTTGAGATGGCTTATCATTGCACTTAGATATGAACTTGAAAGAAGTTGTGTATGATTAAAACCATGTCCTTAAGCTTCTGATTGTCAAATGACATAGACTTGGCTTGGTTGGTTAGAATAAGGCAGATGTGCATATAATCTCTTGAAGATATCATATGATCTAAATTTGTGCTTTGAAATAATAAAATGCAGCAACAAGTGTCATGCTTTCGGGTTTGAAATTGTTAAGTTTGTGAGATCATGACTTTCTTAAATTGAAAATTATATTTGATCTCTAGCATGGCTTACACTACTTTATGTATCTCATTGTTGTGATAGTGTAAGTTACTTGATAGTATGACTTGGATGAGCTTTGTTTTATATGTATATGTTACAATATGCTCATAATAATTAAAATTTCTCTTTTGAACCTTGCTGAATTCATTGTCAAAGGGGGAGAGATAAGAGATAATATGTGAATTTTAAAGATAAGTATGCAAGGGGGAGAAATTGATTACACATTGCACATATTCACAATTGTTTTTGGCACGATTCTTCTTAGGGGGAGAATTTATTTTTCTCATTTTACTTCTGTTTTACAAAGGGGGGGAATTGTTTTCAAAACTTTTAATATGAATAAGTCAATGTTCGGATCTTATGTGGTGTTGCCAATGTATTCATGAAGGGGGAGATTGTGAGACCTATGTGTGCTGAATACATTGTCTATGGCCATAAAAGTTTGGAATACTACCAAAACACATTTATCATCAAGGTCCGACGTTAGGTACAGCTTGTTTTGGTTAGCTCCGGCATAGTCCGACTTGCTTTGGCTAGGTCCGACTTCTTTGTTTAGGTCCGACTAGCTTTGGTTAGCTCCAGCGCTAGGTCCGGATAGCTTTGGTAAGCTCCAGTTCAAGGTCCGGTTAGCTTTGGCTAGGTTCGGAGCTTGATCGCAGTAGTTCTGCTTTTATCTTGCAATGATTCGTACTTGCTTTATATTGATGGAAAGATTTCTTAGTATTTATTTCCTAAGTTTTTGGTGTGTTTTGGTGGTTATGGTTCATATCATTTTGCTATGGTTTGCAACATGCTTACGTGAGGTGCTCACGTAAGATGTTGTAGTTTCGGAACTAACGTGAGTCAAGTCGAGGTCTTGTGCTCGAAAGTATTGGTTGTTTGTTCATGTGCAGGTGTTGCTTGACTTCAAGACATGGCTGGTGATGGGATCCATTGAACTAGTCTTAGGAAGAACATGAGGTTCAACAACCAAGTTCAGGAGGAATTGTGGTTGAGTTGATCGAGAGGTCGCACAATATATTTGAATCAAGAACAATGCATATGAAGGTATCGTGGACATTGTTGGAAGATGTTTGCACGTATGCAAGTAGTGCATGGATGTGGCTACATGGTTCTGAGGCGTGATGAAGAGATGTGGACGTAAAGAATTGGTCGGAAAGGTCCAACTGACTAATTTATGGACTCAGGCTGCGGCTGAGTCGGGTTTGACTCAAATTTGGAAAGATTTGAGTGGGTTATGATAGGATTTCGTGTGGGTCACGAATTTGAGGTTTTTTATGAATGTGTCATACATTCCTAAGGTGTTTGGAAGTCTTAAGATTGCTTCTATCTGCGTATAGAAGAGTCCTAAGCAGTTATGGAATGTTTCGATTCGTGATTTGAGTAGGATTAGAGTCCTAGTTGACATTGGGTTGGCCTAAGGGCTGGTTATATAAGCAAGGGAGGCCAGAGCTCATGAGTGACGACTTTGGGGCTGTTCCTCTTGTGTTCTATTGAATAAAATTCGTATTCAAAACGAACTTTTGTGCCTTGTTTGTCCGACTTGTTTCAGACAAGTTTTTCTCGTCGAGTTTCTGCACAGCACTATCTTTCTTCGGTGAGTTTATCATAACTCGAGTTTTACAGATCCAACTGACGTGATTCTTTTTGTGTTGTCTTCACAACTTGATTATATATCATCAATAAAATGTTCACTGTCATTGGATTTGTGGTTTCTGATCTACACAGGTTTCTTTGCAGCGTTCTAGAACTGTTTTTCTCGAGTATGACAGATTGACCTTTGTTTGATCTTTCAATCGTAACATGAGTTTCCCTCGACAGATTTGAGTGATTCTTTTTGTGTCGTCTTCGTGACTAGATTTTCTATGATATCTATCATTTTTGCCACAGTGAAACATATTTAGATTAGTCTCACACACGATTTCTTTAACAAATCATTTTTCTGCCGAAGGGGTTGAGATTTAATTGTTTCGGCTGTGTAAGATTTTTTAATCTACCATTGACCTCCCCCCCCCTCTGGAAGCGTTTCACGTGTTCTTCGATCCTACACCGTCAGTAAGCAACTAATGTTAGGAATTAGATCTTTAGGTGCAGAACTTAAACATGAACCTTAATCATGATTTATACACTAACAATAATTAAAACATGATTAAGGATGGGATTAGCCAACTTATAGGATGAGGATCTGTTGGCCGCCATTGCAGTGCTGGGATGACTTGTAGTTGCTTGGATCTTCCCACCGTACTCGCTCTCCTTTTGATCGGATGTTAACTTGTGATTAGGATGTCATTTGTTTAACTTAATCACCTTCCTTTTTATAGAGCGAGGCGGCAGGGGAACCAAGCCGAGTTGGTTGGGGACGCCCCAGATCATGGCATTGGATCTGTTCGGGATTCCCGGTAGGTTTTACCAGGTCCCTTTCCTTTTTACTTTTGACTTTATCTTTTCCTTTTATTTATTCACTTTTTCTTTTTGTTTCTCTCAGTTGAACCGAGAGCAACACCAACATTCTCCCCCTTGATCATATGGTTCAACTTTATTTCTCCACTCTCAATTAGTACAACATACAAAGTGAGGCGTTACAACAATTTATCAAAATCATTGAACCTCAACACTTATAATACATCAACTGATCTTAAATGGAAAATGTTAATCTTTATGGAGAGCTGCTCTTTTGAAGGTCCCTTCTTTCCAGAATCATAAGGCTTCCAATAATCCCATGCTGGCAATGTGTTTACGAAATATGTTGGGTGGCAATCCTTTTGTCATTGGATCCACAAGCATATCAGTCATACTGATATTTTCAACTTTAATTGTATCATCATGTATTCTATCTTTCACAATATGATACTTTATGTTAATGTGCTTGGCAGCAGCACTTGACATGTTGTTACTCGCATAGAGAACTGCAGGTTCGTTATCGCAGTATAGCACAAGTGGCTTGTTAATGTTGTCTACCACTTTGAGCCCGAAAACGAAATTCTTTAGCCATACAGCCTGCCCAGCAGCCTCATAACATGCTACGAACTCGGCCTGCATCGTGGACGACACAGTCACCGTTTGCTTGGAGCTTTTCCACGATATAACTCCTCCAGCTAGTGTGAATATATAACCTGACGTGGATTTCATACTATCCACACAGCCGGCGAAATCAGCATCTGAATAACCAATTACTTCTCGGTTATCAGATCTTTAATATGTTAGCATGAAATCTTCAGTACCTTGCATATAACGCAAGACTTTCTTTGCGGCCTTCTAGTGGTCCATTCCTAGATTTGATTGGAATCTGCCAAGCATTCCCGTTACAAAAGCTAAGTCAGGGCGTGTACAAACTTGAGCGTACATAATGCTTTCGACAACTGAAGCATATGGAACTGACTTCATCTGGCCAGATTCAATTTGGTTCCTTGGACATTGAAATGTCCAAAATTTATCGCCCTTAACTATTGGAGCAGGCGTGGGAGATCACTTATGCATATTGAATTTCTTCAATACTCTCTTAAAGTATGCCTTTTGTGATAGTCCTAATGTGTACTTGGACCTATCTCGGTGAATTTCAATGCCTAGAACGTAAGAGGCTTCACCGAGATCCATCATATCAAAGTTTGATGACAAAAAGCTCTTGGTTTCATGTGACATGTCCTTATCGCTAAAATCTTAAAGTATGTTATCAAAATATAAGACCAAAATTGAGAACTTACTGCCCTTATATTTGATGTATATGCAGCTGTCCACAGCATTTTCCGTAAAACCAAAAGTTCGAATTACTTTATCGAACTTTAGGTACCATTGTCTCGAGGCTTGCTTCAAGCCATAAATGGATTTCTTCAGACGACACGCCATGTGTTCTTTTCCTTCAACGAAAAAATCTTCATTTAAATCACCATTTAAGAATGAAGTTTTAACATCCATTTGGTCCAGCTCTAAATCATAATGAGCTGTCAATGCCATCACGATTCTGAATGAATCTTTGGTTGACACTGGAGAAAAGGTTTCGTTATAATCGATTCCTTCTCGTTGTGTAAACCCTTTAGCCACCAGTCTCGCTATGAACCTTTCGATATTCCCTTTGGAGTCATAATCGGTTTTGTAAACCCATTCGCATCCAACTCCTTTAGCTCCTTCGAGAATTTCTACTAGGTCCCAAACATCATTAGTGCCCATTGACTTTAATTTGTCTTTCATAGCCATAAGCATTTAGACGAATTTTCACTTTTCATAGCTTCTTTATAAGAAGAAGGATCTTCCACTTTACCCATGTCACTTACGTCATCAGTCATGTAGGTGACATAGTCATCTGGGATGGGATTTCATCTTTCACGTTGCAATCTACGCAACGGAGGGGCTGGTGGAAGATCAATCTCCAGTTCCGGATTCTCGTTCACTTCCTCATTTTCATTTGTAACAACATTTTCATTATTTCCGGAATGAACGAGAGGAGGGTCTGGTGTCACGATAACATTTTTAAATGGAAAGCTGAACTCTTGGACATTCGTGGATGGTATGTAAACCCGTTTCTTCTCAAGATCAATCTTCCTCACTTCCGTGACTTCATCCTCAAAAAATATCGCTTGTCTTGTCTCTACAAATTTTGTCACGTGATTTGGACAATAAAAGCGATATCCCTTTCCCCGTTGATGTAAATAATTCAAGCTGGGTTCCTTTCCCGTCCACATCTCGTAAGGTGTGTTCGGTGCTGCTTTAGTTGGAGCAAGATCAAGTTCGTGTGTTTAAAGCCTCCATCCATAGGCTTACTGGTAAACTTGCGTGACTAAGCATGCTTCGCACCATATCCATTACTGTGCGATTGCGTCGCTCGGCCACACCATTTTGCTGAGGTTCACCAGGCATTGAGTATTGAGCAACAATTCCGTTCTCAGCTTAAAACCTCGCAAAAGGTCCTGGAATTTGCCCATAAGGAGCGTGTTTCCCGTAATATTCTCCCCCGCGATCAGACCATACTATTTTGATCTTTTCATTAAGTTGATTCTCAACTTCGGCTTTAAAAACTTTAAATTTGTTCAAAGCCTTCGATCGATCACGTATGGGATAAATATATCTATAGCGGGAAAAATCATCCGTGAAGGTTATGAATGAATCAAAACCATCTACGGATTTAACGTTAAAGGGCCCGCATATGTCGGTATGAATGAGCTCTAAGAATTTAGTGGCTCTTGTCGCTCCCTTCTTTATCGTCTTAACGTATTTTCCTTTAATGCAATCAATGCAATAATCAGCGTCTGAAAAGTCAAGTGGAAGAAGCGTGTCATTTTTAATTAATCGTTCTATTCTCCCCCTCGAAATGTGGCAAAGGCAACGGTGCCACAATTTCGATGAGGTGCTAACGCCTCTCCACTTCTTTTCAGCGCTACTTTTCAAATCATCATCACCATAATCATCATTTACATGCATAACAGAATCATGTAGAGATAACATATGTAACTTTCCTCGTCGGAAGGCGAGGCCAACATTTTTATTACAATGCATCAAACTACATTGTCCCTTACCAAATAAGCAAGCATAATTGTCATCATCTAAACATGAAACTGAAATGAGATTCCTACTCAAGGAAGGAACATAAGGAACATTATTCAAACTAAGTGGATGTCCTGAATGCAACTTTAATGTGAGAGGCACCATGGCTTGAACCTCCGCTTCTTTTCCATTAGCAACTTTAAGGCTTGTTCCCCTGTGTCGAAGGTCTTGGGTTGTACGGAAGCCCTGCATAGAATTTGCAACATGAACAGTTGCACATGAGTCAATCCACCATGTATTTCTTAAAAAATCAACATAAAGTGATTCATCAATAAATGTAATTTCATCATTACCTCTCTTCATTAGCCATTTCAGGAAATCAGGGCAATCCTTTCTGAAATGTCCCTTATCCTTGCAGTGCTTGCACACAACTTCTACTTTAGGTGTAAAAGTCCTAGGTGCATTAGAAGTGCCAGGCGCAGTGGAAGTACTAGCACCCTTGCCCTTTTGAGGAGACTGATTCTTAAATGGCATCTTATGAGCTTTTGAGGGGCCAGGACCATTCCACTCCTTCTTCCTCTTGGAAGAATTAACATAATGAGCTTGGTCCTGAACTTGCTTAAGCATCCTTTCTTCTTCCTGGACAACCCTAGGAGTCCTCTCAGCAAGCGACCATTTTTCCTTCAGTGAGTTGTAGTTGATCTTAAATTGATCAAAATCACTTGGGAGAGATTCCAAAATCATAATGATGAGAAGATTCTCACTTAATTCACATTTCAAAGACTTAAGTTTTGAAGATGCATGCACCTTCCTTACTATGTGGCTCCTCACATTCCCATCCATAGTGTGGTTCTCAAGAAGCTTCGCAAAAAGCTCATGAGCATAAATCTTTTCAGAGCCTTGGAATTGCTCCTCCACCGCAGCAAGAAATTCTTTAGCGGTGTCTTTCTTTGGAAGGGCACCTACAATATCCAGAGATATTGAGGCGTTCATAACAAGGAGAGCCACACGATTGGAATTCTCCCATGCTTCCAACTTAAGCTCATAAGTCTTTTTGAGTTCATCATATCCTTCGACACCAGAAGTGGGTGCCGTCGGCTTATCCATTCTTAGGGCATAATCCAGCTGATTAAACCCCAAGGACACTTCAACGTAGGTCTTCCTTCGAGGGAAGTTACTGCCCGTAAGTTGTTCGATATTCTCATATCGAAACAGTGTCATAGTGGTTGTCATTATTTATTCCTGAGAATTATCAGAAAATTGCATGAAAATAAATTTACGTTGGTAAATAAATAAACATGCAATAAAATACAATTCTATGTTACATCAATGTTGGGCAGAAATAACATAAAATTGTATAACATAATTAAACATAAGTATATGACTCAAATTAAATCAACGTTGGTCAGAATTAGTTTTGAAGCCATCATTATCAAATTAAGCATCAATCCTCAATATTTAAACGTAAGTTATCATTATTGATGCTTAAAATGATTAATCCGTCATTAACATATTAAATTATCCAAATTAAATTATCATGTTGGTTCAAATTTAATTAGACTCATTAACATGTCATACATGTTGGGCATAAACATTTTCTATTTAAAACAGTGCTTAAACATATTTAAAACATAATATTTACTGAATTAAATAGAAAATGCGAAAATTACATAAACAGTTGCAGAACCTATTGTTCCACGGTCAGCCCAACCATTTTCAGCCCAGTCCAGCAAGAAAAATGGTTAAAATATGAAAATCTTGATGGGTTTCTAAAACCTCGGCTGAAGCCCGAAACCGAAAACGGACCACTTGAACCCCACCACTCCCTGCGTGCGGCCCACGGGCACGACCAAGCACCGCTTTATCACAGCCGGACATCAAGATCTGACGACAGAAATTCGATGGGTGCGGAACAAAAGAGCGGTGGCCATAAACCCTAGTCATTTTCCACACTTTACACTGGAAAATCCGGATCTGAGGCGCGACTCTATTGGTGCCGCGGTGGGAGGCTCGGCCACCGAGAGCGGGAGCAGCGGTGAGCGTCGTGGGGCTCCCGTACGAAGGGGCGAATGGCGCCGCGGCCCTGGGCGTGCGCGCGGCCCGGCGGAACCCTGAGCGCGTGGGCGTGGCTGAGAGACACGGCCTGCGTGGCCGGGCGGAGCCCTGAGCGTTGGTAGCACGGCTTGCGGTGCCATTGCCGTGCAAGCACGCACGGGGACGCACAAGCATGCAGACGCGGCCTTTAGATCGTGCATGAGAGCACCGTGCCACGGCCATTTGGGCTCCATGGTGACGGGTGTCACCAGTCACCATACGACCATTAGGTATGTACTTTATCTTCTCAATTTCAACATGGATCCAAATTTGGGATTTGGGATTTTTCATTCTATTTGCCTTAAAAACTTCAAGTCCAGAGGCTAATCCAAAATCACAGAGGCATAAACCTTAATTGTAGGCATAAATATGATTAAGGTCGCTCTGATTACCATTGTTAGGAATTAGATCTTTAGGTGCAGAAATTAAACATGAACCTTAATCATGATTTATGCACTAACAATAATTAAAACATGATTAAGGATGAGGATTAGCCAACTTACAGGATGAGGATCCGTTGGCCGCCATTGCAGTGCTGGGACGACTTGTAGTTGCTTGGATCTTCCCACCGTACTCGCTCTCCTTTTGATTGGATGTTAACTTGTGATAAGGATGTCATTTGTTTAACTTAATCACCTTCCTTTTTATAGAGCGAGGCAACAGGGGACCCAAGCCGAGTTGGTTGGGGACGCCCCCGATCGTGGCGTCGGATCTGTCCGAGATTCCCGGTAGGTTTTACCGGGTCCCTTTCCTTTTTACTTTTGACTTTATCTTTTTCTTTTATTTATTCACTTTTTCCTTTTGTTTCTCTTAGTTTAACCGAGAGCAACACCAACAACTAAGACCGACGGCTCTATAGTATTATTGTCAGTGAACCGACGGCCATAGCCAATGAAGCATGATCGACGTTCTTATCTTGTACAGCCATCGGTCCTGACGGCTTTAAAGGCTTAAAGCCGTCGGACACAGAGAACTAATGCCTTTAGTGCGTAAAATAATTATGGACGTGGGCCCCCAACCCCGACGACCATAACGCCATAAACGTGTTGCCCACGTGCCTCAACGCCTTTAAAGCGCATTAAAGTCGTCGGCTCCATATTGAACCGACGGCTATAGAGTAATACACATGTCCACCTATGCTCTAACCAATGGTTTTAAGGGCCATATAGCCATCGGTACGAGATGAAACCAACGGCCATAATCCAGTTATACTCATCAGTTCAGCCAACACCGACGGTCATAGTGCCATTTTTTTAAAAAAAAAAATTGCGGCTACTTTCGCTCCCTCTCCGGGTGGGAAGCCTCCGATGACAGAAACAGCACACTACAACACACAATATACAGCACACAGTACTCAACAGATATGCATCAAAAATTCTTCACACAATGCAACAAAAGCTCCATACAAAATTTTAATGCAAACACAAAGAAATGAGAATTCACATAGGCATACAACATTTAACTTCAATGTAACAACGAGTTCACATATCCAAAATATTCCAAGGGAAAACGCAACGCAAGCACCATTGTGAAGATTAATCTGTTTCCATGTTATTGTTCAAAGCTCCACCACTCGCACCTCCGGTGTTCAAATTGAGAAAATCATCGCAATCTTGAGGCATGACATCACCGGAACCCTATGAGAAACAAATAATATTTAACTTTGCATTGATACTTACAAATCATATGTCTCAATCTTTCTAAAATTCACAAAGGCACTTATGTGTTATAATACTCACATGTGTAATTGACTCAAAGGCATTACCAACTATGTAATTGACTCAAGTCGCTAAGTATTGTTCAAATTAAGCTATTTTTTCATTAGAGCTAATGATTTAGTAATCATACTTCTGCCACCAGAGGTGTTGATTGTTGACTATGCCCCGGAGCGAAGGGCAGCGATGGGAGAACACCTGGAAAAAGTTGCAATCAAGGGGCCAACATCGACATGAACCCCTTAGATTGTGGAGGATAGGCATGACCACTCTCTGAACCCCGTGACAAATATGATTACTATTTCATACTATAAGTCGAGTTAATAAGAAATGCAGTTATACCTGTGAAGAGGAGCCAACATGTTGTCCTGGCAGCATTTAATGAGGCATACCGAACTGCAATCCAAAGCCACCTTGAGTGAAGAACTGCCTAAAGTAAAGATATTCAATTAATGAATTTCACACATATATGGTAATGAGTATAAAAACTTAAGTAAAACAGAAGTTTACTTGCGACATCATGTCAAACTCAGACTGTTGCGGCATACTGAGCTGAGTGCCGGTGTTACCTTGAGCCAAGAACTACATCAAGTAAATTATTTGTGAGATCTTAAGCAGAAACGGTTTGTAGATGAATAAACAATTCAATTGTTAAGATTACATGTTACCCGTGACATATACAAATAACGCATCTGTTGCACCCGCATCTACGTCTACAGTTGTTGTTGTTGCATCTGCTGTTGTTGTTGTTCCACCTTCTCCTGTTAGCGTCTCCCTTGTTCTCTTAATTCCTCCTTCTTGGCAACATGGGACCAACTCGAACTGGAAGTGGAAGACCGTCGTCTCACATAAGCATCACACTCTACATACCCGTCAATCAACTCAAGTCAACAAAAAACACAAATGTGATGAATTGACAAAAATTAACATATAAACTAACATTATATTGACACGTACCTCCCATGCGGTACACCTCCATCGGCTTCGTATGCCGCACCCACATCCAACGGCGCTCTTAGATAATCTATGTCATCTCTGTGATTTTTCTTGAGGCACTGAACATATTTTGCATGCAAGAATAAATTAAGTTAATGAGTGGATATAATAGAACATATATTCAGTTCATAGGTAGAGACGTAAGAAGCACTCACACTTACCACTTTTCGTGTTGCCGTCTCTTCACACAACTACTTCAGGCATTATGGATATGTGCCTCTGTGCCCCCTGAGGTAAACCTTGATAAAAGGTGTGACACCAGTTTTAGCTTCTGCAATACAAAAATACAACATCAGTTCAATCAATGCAATTTTTTGAAGCAATCTAAAAGTGATTGTAATAGTTCATACCATTCGTTGTGCAATCCGCACATGTCCATCTGCACCATAACATTGTATTCCAGGCTTGCTCTTCCGGATTCTTCTGTTTCTCTTTGAAATCCTTTTGAACTCTTCCGGCGCCCAAGACTTGCATAGCCATTACCATGCTGCCATATCTGCATAGATCCAATCCACACTTCTTGCCATGTACTCATGCTTGCTGAGCTAAATTGTAGCTGCTCGCTTATTTGTCATGGGTTGACGCAACCTGGTCTTGTAATACACAGACACAACCTTGATCCGTGCATCAGAGAATGAATCCTTCGTAAGTTTTCCCACTAAGTTCGTAAGTTTTCTCGCTGAGGTATAAAAAATGTCCTCGCATATGCTCCACTCACACCTTCCTCCAATTTAAATATACCCTGCATAAAACCAACAATTATTATCAAACAAAGTAAGATGCAACATAATTTAAACAATCAAAACAAACTTACCCAAAAAATATCCCAAACTCTGTCCTGATAAGTACTCGCAGTGCCATACGATTTCTGGGCATAGTGATCCCAATTATGCGCGACAATTAGTTAAACCATCCCCGAGAAGCAAAATCAGATGGCGTTTCCCAACTCTGTGTTAACACATCGTTGATGCCCTTTTCCATCCCAACCAATCTCGATCCAGAACCTAGTACCCTTTGGCCTTATAACCGTCCGCTCTTCGGGGCTTTTACTTGGAGTACATAAAAGGTGCCTTCGCAGCCTGTACAAATAAAATTAGTTTAGTTGACAAGAAAATTAATATAAAAGATAGCTTATCAAATAATTCAAAAAAATAATTGTAGGGGCATCGATCACTCTGGCACTCTCTTGCCTCTCGTAACTCTGTCATTCTTGCCAACCTTGCATATTGATCTGGATCATATTCCTCTTTGCCGCTCTCTTCATCCTCAGTACCACCCTCACCACCCTCAGGACCATCCTCACCGCCCTTAGGACCACCCTCAGAGGACGTCACAAAGGTCTGCTTCTCAGCCTCCTCCATCGTGCCTGATCTTGAGCCTCCTCCCTGCTCCTGAACCTCCTCCGAGTACAACTCGTTCTGAAGCTCTCTTACTTGTGTGGGACTCGAACCTCGCGCGAGCTGACTCGATGCCTGGTCTGCCACACACCTAATGAGTTGTCTCTGTCTATCCGCACTCACGGTCATATCCTGCAAATGCAAATAAACAAGAAACAAATAGTACATAGCTGATTATGACATTAGTGTATATAAAAAACAAAGTACCTGAAACAAGGACGTGCGATCCGATCCAATACTTGGGTGAGACGCGGAGGAAGAAGTATCACTCTGCTTCTTCCCTTTTTGAAATGCTTCCACATCTGCACAAATTTCAAAAAATGATTAGTATACGAGAATATAAAATAATAAACAATAAATGGTAAAGACTAAAAGATGTTCACAATAAGAATTAAAATCTCAAAGATTGTGTACAATAAGAATTAAAAACCATCAGCATCAGAATCTGCTTCTGTCACACGTGCATGAAGATGTTCACGTCTCTCTTCTTCTTCCATCTCTTCTTCAAACTCTTCTCCTTCACTCTCTTATGCAATAATTCTTTTTTGCATTTCAATAATCCTTGGAAATTGCTGAAGACATTTTCTCGAAGGGCCAACTTATTCGTCTGACATTAACTCTAGAGTAGCACTAGCTATTTCTACATGTCCTATCCCTGAAGATATCCTAATATCTTGTACTTCCTCGACATCATATTGATAAACACCACCATCATCGTCTTCCTGATTCTCTATGTACTCATCATAACGACGAGGGTGCACTTCACGGTTAACTTTATATAAAGACCACCAATTTTTCAAACTTCGATGAGGATAACTTAAATGGTACAATTGTTCCACTTGATGTGCAAGTACAACATTGTTGTTACGGGCTGTATAGCACAAGTTGTGGTTGACCTCCACCATTCCAAAATAATCCACTGGTGTGCTCAATGTTGGACCAAACGAGTTGTTGACGGTCCTTAAGTGCCATATTTAGATTGTTAATTCACCTCATAATTTGCCCAAAATAGAAACACGGCATAGTGGTAGGGTTAAATACTAACCAATTCCACAAGTGTTGGTGTTTATTTCTATGCAGGTGAATTTATGTCCAAAAATACCAAGACATGCAGGGAGCAATCCATTAAATTGGATTCCTACAAATCAAGCGATGCCACATGTCATCACATGAATCAAATGGCCCACAAACAGTAGTATCCGAGGCCATCCTATGGTGTATCACCTAGATCAGTGAATGGGACCCACCTGGTAGTGATCTAGAGAAAGCACATGCCAAGCGGTGCAGAGACCAGGTCGGCTGAACCCCCTTTTCGGCCGACTTGTTCCTAGCACCAAACTCTGTCAATCGATGCGTGTCGACTCCTCCTAGCTTCCTGGTGGCGGGGATGAGTGAATCGCGTGCATTTGGTGGCGGGAACCGACCTCCTCCACCTCTAAATAGCACCCCACACCGCACTTCACACACACAACAAATGTTAAGAATAGACTACTACTCCTAAGTTTTAGAGTAGTCCTAGAGGCTGCCAAGTAGAAGGAGAGTGTGGTGAAGAGTCTCTGAGGAGGAGGCTTGGGCTTGTCAAGTCCCTCTTCTACACTTGTACCCCAACAAAGGTGCTACTCAAATCAAGTAAGCCTTTGTGAATTCATCTCAAGTTTGATTTCCCATTCAAAGTAGTTTGCACAAGTAGTTACTTATGGGTTCATTGCTTCAATTTATTAGAGGCTCTTGTTGTAGGTTTGTGTTTGAAACAACTAGAGTAGTGCTTTAAAATGTAAACGTGGTGCTTAAGTTAGAAATCACCAGTGAATATCTTGTAGACCCACAGATTGAAGAGGTAGGTAGTTGGTGGTGACAGTCCTACCTGTCCTTTGTAATCTTCCACATTCGGCTATGCCATAGGCTCTTGGTAGGAGCCGTCCTAGTTTTTCTAGGGGTAAACTCGTGCTCCAAGCAAGTGGCTACTGTAACTCTCTTTAAATTAGAATCAATACTTTGAATTCCTCTCTGTTCCTTGCGTACCAAACAACTTTGTGTCCTTGGGTGGATTTGTTCGTAAGATTGGCACACACGTTCCTTGGATTCAATACCTTTTGGAATACTCTTTAAGGGGAAGTGCTACACGACAATTTCTGTGCGCTTTCAGATTTTAATCTATGATGTAAGGAACATCAACAAAAGCATTTCTAGCACCGTTGCCGGGGAATGGTTGTTGTTAATATTTGAACCTTGTTCACCCTCGTATCTATTTTCTTACCTTTCCTTTCTTTACCACCACCAAATATATGGAACAACCCATCATTCTTTCTTTTTCTGCCCCAAAGGCAAGTTCTATGAGCCACCGCCTTCGACGGAACCCATTTGTTCTACTATCTATGAACTCACCCTCGCTTCATATCCATGGTCCGGGAACAATCGTTCTCAGGAACGGATTGTGAAAATCCTTACCACCATCTACGAGAGTTCAAACAACTATGTTCATGCCTTCTAATCAAAGGTAGGACACAAGAAACTCTCAAATGGAAGTTGTTTCCTTTTTCCTTCAAGGAAAAAGCCAAACAATGGTATGACCAAAACGTTGGGAAAGCAGACGATAATTGGAATGAATTATGAGACATATTTTGTCCTTACGAAAGGAAGTACTATGCTTCCAGCAGATGGAGAAGGAATCCAAAGATGCAGCTTGGGATAGATTTTCTCTTTTGAGAAATTCCAGCCCAGATTTGTCCATGCCTGATCCGTTGCTTTTGCAACACTTCTACGTGGGATTGAACAAAGAGTCTGCCCTACATCTTGAAAATTATGGCAGGAGGATCTTTCCTCCATAAGACATCAGAAGAAGGCAAAGATCTTCTAGATAGAATTCTAAAAAATTATTCCTTCATTATGAGTGTTAATGAGCATTCTCAAGAGGAATTCGTTTCAAGAACCGAGGATAAATCCATTGACAAGGATGAACCTATTTATTGCTTATCTCAAACCTTGCAGGAAGAATCCTCTCCCGAACCAGAAACTACAAAGGAAGAAGAAATTCAATCTTCAGAGTTTCTATTTTACTTTGAGGAAGAAGTATTTGATGATTTTTGTAATGCCTCGAAGTACTGTTGATATAGGAAACCATCATTGCCACTAACTCCACCTAATCCACCTGATGGAGTGTTCGTCCAACAGGCAGTCATGGAGTTAACATCTATTCTAAGCAGAGAATGGACTGCGGAAGTTGAGCAGTGGCTCGAAATCCTTTGGATGAACTCACCCTCAGCAACCATTCTATATTTCATTACAGGGACACCAATGAGGGTACTATACAACCCCCCTGTTGGAGCAAATCTCTTTTTTGATTCTTGTGATCTTGCCATTCTGGGCGATGTGCTGTTAGCACCAACACAAAAATCCTTCCGAGATTCTTTCGGAAACATCATTGAAGGATGCGCGGTTTTGCAATAGGTGTTAGTAAGACACAAAGATATTGAGGCTATCTGTGACACCCGGTTCTAAAAAATGAACCAAGTGCAGTATATGTGTGCCCAGAATGTTCATCACACATACACATCAGAATCACAAATGATAATCAGAATATATGTCACGAATAATAAATATACATTGATTCTATTGCAGCAAAAATAATCTAGCGTAGGCGATTCCAACTCCACAGGCAATCGACGGTAGTACACACGCCTAGTACTCCATGATGACCTCTAAAATATTTCTTGTAGCTGAATTATGGGGATGGCAAGAGTGAGTACATGCCATACTCAGCAAGTGTAGGAAAGTATGACATGTAGCTAAAACAAGGATGATAATAAATAATAGCTATTTGCTGAAAAGTACATCCAAAACATATGAAAAGCATCCTAAGATGTCTATGTGTAATATTCCCATCATATCCCAAATAAACACAATAATTTATATCCATCATCTATTAATCGTGCATATCATATTCTTACCATCATCACTAACCATGACCATTTATCACCATCCAGTCCATAATCATAACCATAACCATTACCTTAACCATTACCAAACCATAACCATCCCAAATCCCAAGTTCCACTCTAATCATGTAGGTCATCCAGGTACTCTTAACTGGGAGTACGGCTGTAATGATAGTTTTTAACACCCTGCATAGGTTGTATCGCTTTACCCACAAGATTGTGATTTTGTCACTCGTCAGCGACTAAGAAAACCTCCCTTAAGCCAATTACACTTCTTTAGGTGTATGGCCAAGAGATAAAAAAATATCCTTTACAAAGAGAATAACAGCATATTTATACCCACTAAGGTTTCACCGGTGGTGATGCCTCCAACTGAGCACATCCAACAAGACCCCCTTTTGTGCCGTTTGGATCCCAGGGCAGTGCCGCCACTATTGCAAACCCAACCGAGTCTCATTTCTCGCTTCCTCAAATGATCCGAATCAATGCTGGCAATTTACCTAACTAAATGGCTAAGCCGCACCCATACATGGCCTTGTGGTGGCACCGTTGTCCTGGCATATTCTGCAGGAACCGGTCCTTAGATCTAAAGCAAGCAAACCACCATACCATCCAATCCATTCAACAAAACCATACCTGCTTAGATCACCTAAATTCCATATCACTAAAATGATTTATTATTATTGCATCTTCATTAATACACATGATTAGAGTTGTTAAGCAAGTTTATTTTGTTTCTCATAACCCTGTAAAGCGATGCAATTCATAAGAGAAACACCCATACCCGGCTTATCATGTACCCGGCGACAAGGGATGGCAAGCAATACTAGTAAACTCCTACGAATAGGTTTCCCATCAAGTTGACGCAAGCATGCAATTTTGCAAACAAAACATTTAAAACATAGGTTCAATATGGTCAAGGTCACATGCCTTAATATTCTATAGTTTTGATGGTCAAGCAAATCAAAGTCTTTTACATGAAGATCCTCGCATATTCGCTTCTTGATCGTAACTTCTTGAGCGTACTCGTTTACTCGTAATCAACTACATACACAAGCAAACATAAACAATAAATGCATTGCAAACACTAATCAATATGCAAACTATGGATGCATGCAGAAAATATGTTTAAATTAATGCTATATAAATTTATATAGCTTTTTAGTAATCTTAGATAATTATTTCCTATTTATTTGAGCAGTTTTGAAGTTAGATATAATTAATTCAGAGGTTAATGATTATCTCAGAATCATTGAGTCAGCCAAAAATATTACTAATAACTTCCTGCAATTTATTCTAAAATTTCTGTAATTTTTATGGGTTTAATTTGATACTATATGAATTAACTAAGCTTAATTTTACTTATTAAATCTGAAAAATAGATGAAATAATACTGAAAATATAAAATTCGGTCAAATCTAGAATATCATATTCATCTAGTATGATTTAATCTAACTTGCAAGTTTCGGATTGATTTATGATGATTTGACGATGATTAATGACCGCTAAAAATAAAATATGTCCTACATATATAATTCTGTACAAGTATTAGAATTAAAATAATTTTCTTGATCTAAACTGTAATACCTACCGTGTGCGTGTCTAGACTTGGCGGTCTGAAACGGCGGCGACGTAGAGATCTCCCGTGAAGAATGACGACGATACGACGATCTCTAATGACGACTCCTTTTTTTCCTCCTCTTTTCTTCTTCTTTTCCTTGCGGCTAGAGCGTCAGCTTCTCTCTCTTTTTTCTTGTTGCGCCTGGTAACGGTAAATCAGGGCTCACGAGAAGGAGCAGCGCTTCTTTTTCTCTGTTGCGGCTGGTTACGGTAAATCAGGGCTCACGAGAAGAGGGCGGAATCCTGATGCCGGAGTCTCGTAAGGACTCGGCGCCGCACTAGGTGCGTCTGGGCCACAGCGGGCGTGCGCGCCTCCCGTCTGGAGTGCCTGAGCTGTTACGGCCAGGAGTCTGGCTAAGCGTTGACTTTTGTCTTTTTTTTCTTTTTTTTGGCTTTTTTCATTCTCTCTTATCTTATTTCTTTGGCGTGCGGCAAAGGCTCTATGACCATGATCTTGGTACGGGTATGGTTCTGTGGTTGACTTTTCATTAAATTTATTTTTTATTTATTTTTCTTTTATTCTTATTAATTATTTTATTTCTTTTTTTGTTTCTTATTCATTTATTGTTTTTTCTTTTCTCTTTTTATATTAACTCTTATTTTTATTTTTCTTTTTTTATTTTTTATTTTTTCTTTGTTTCTTTTTATTATATTTTCTATTTACAAGTTTTTTTCATTTATTTATTTGTTCATATAATACTTATTTTATTTTATCATTCTTAATATTTATTGTTTCTTTTCCATATTAATTTTTCTTTACTTTTTTCTTTTCTTCTATATTCCTTATGACAATTAATTATCTTTAGTGTATTTATCTTACTAAATAAGTTTCAATACCAGAGGATGAATGAAAAGCACAATGAGATGTATATATTTTATATTCTTCTTTATAAAAATAATTTATTTCTATTATTAAATTCTAACTTCCTATTCAAATTTTAATCTCCAAAGTTTGAAAATCGGGATGTTACACTATCCACTACAAGGATTCCGACCTGCTGCAACGATTGTACTGCAACGAATACTAAATCATTGCAGTAAACTTGGCTTCTTGCCACGATTCACTAGTTTGTGGCACTAGAATCTATCGCCACGGAACACAATCGTTGTATTAGGATCTGTTGCCATGATTCACTAGTTCGTGGCACTAGGATCTATCGCCACGGAACACAATCGTTGCATTAGGATCTGTTGCCACGAATTACTGGTTCTTTGCGTTATAGGATCTATCGCCACGAAACACAATCGTTGCATTAGGATATGTTGCCACGAATTACTGGTTCGTGGCGTTACATCTTTATTGCCACATAACACAATCATTGCATTACGATCTGTTGCCACGAATCAGCAAACAGTTGCATTTGGACCGTAATGCAAAGAAACAGAATCGTTGCATTAGGATGTGTTGCC
Organism: Tuctoria greenei; assembly: GCA_036927565.1. Lineage (NCBI taxonomy): Eukaryota > Viridiplantae > Streptophyta > Magnoliopsida > Poales > Poaceae > Tuctoria > Tuctoria greenei. The sequence continues at coordinate 176,949,804 of JAYESD010000003.1, read as the reverse complement.
ACGATACTCTGGTTCATGGCGTTAGTATCAATGGCCACCGACCCCAATCGTAGCAATTAGGATGTGTGGCCACGATTCACTTTTTCGTGGCGTCAGGATGCTAATGCAACAAAACACAATCGTTGCATTAGGATGTCTTGCCACGATTCACTGGTTCGTGGCGTCATGATGTTAATGCAACGAACAACAATCGTTGCATTACGATCTGTTGCCACGAATTACTGGTTCGTGGCGTTACAGCTTTATTGCCACGGAACACAATCATTGCATTAGGATATGTTGCCACGAATTACTGGTTCGTGGCGTTACAGCTTTATTACCACGGAACACAATCGTTGCATTAGGATCTGTTGCCACGAATCAGCAAACAGTTGCATTTGGACTGCAATGCAACGAAACATAATCGTTGCATTAGGATGTGTTTCTATGATACTCTGGTTCGTGACGTTAGTATCAATGGCCACCAACCCCAATCGTACCAATTAGGATGTGTGGCCGCGATTCACTTTTTTGTGGCGTCAGGATGCTAATGCAACGAAACACAATCGTTGCATTCGGATGTCTTGCCACAATTCACTGGTTCGTGGCGTTAAGATCTATCGCCACGGGACCACAATCGTTGCATTAGGATGTGTTGCCACGATTCACTTTTTCATGGTGTCAGGATCTATCGCCATGGACCACAATCGTTGCATTAGGATGTGTTGCCACGATTTACTGGTTCGTGGCATTAGGATCTGTCGCCACGGACCCAATCGTTGCAATTAGGATGTGTGGCCACGATTCACTGTTTTGTGGTGTCAGGATACTAATGCAACGAAACGCAATCATTGCATTAAGTTCTGTTGCCACGATTCAATAGTTCGTGCGCCAAACACAAAGGGATCCAAGGCGGTCGAGGGTGCTGACACCAAAACGATCGAGATAAGCACCCACAAATTAATGCAACAGTGGGGATGTAATAAATGATTAGTCCCACATGTAATAAATGATTAATTAGTTGCACTTCCATATATTAGCCTATCGTCACAAATAGTACTCCAGTTCACAGCTCACACACGTATACATGCAGTACGTACATACTTAATTATACTAAAAATCATCATCTTCGCTGTTGTCCTTCCACAATGGAGCTACATGACCATCATTGGTATACGTATCGTCGTCGTCGTCGTCTTCATTTTCTGATGCAACTCCCTCTACCTCAAACCGATCACCTGACGTTGTCATTATAAGAGTGGAAGCATCACCACTGGCTCCCTCAATGTCATTCCTAGCCGATGCGGTCGTATCCTCATTAATGTGTGGCATCATATTGATATCATCAGTAAGTAGATCATCATGAAATGTCTCAGCCTCCATCGTCTCTGTCATATTATTTTCACTGTCTCCAGGGGGCATGGCAAAAAGGTTACGTGGCTTCGTTTAACAATTGTAGCTCATTTAGGATGCTTCACCCTTGGAACATAAAAAACTTGGTCTGCTTGGGTGGCTAGAATGTAAGGCTCATACTGGAATCGAAACAGGGTAGTGTCAACATCTATAATTCTGTTTTGATCCTTTTTGTAGCCTCTGCTTTGGTTCTGACTGCTTCCAAAAGGCCGATCAAACCATTCACACTGAAATAACAGAACCTCTTGATTTTTTTTCAAAATCAACAGCAATGATTTTCTTGATTACTCCAAACCAATCATGATCAGTGCCCCGAACAACAATACCACTGTTTTGGGTCCGTAAATCTTTTTCCACATCTGCAGTTCGAAAGAAGAAGTCATTGATGAATAACCGACTAAAAAAACATGCCCGACGATCAGGTCCTCTAGATAATGCATACAGATAATCGGTTGCTTTGCCTTCTTTGTGTAATGTTGTAATCTGTACACATTAGTATAACAGGGGTTATCGACGACAAACAAATTTCAGAACACATATTTGTTCAATATTTCATCAAAGTGCTAACTTGCATGTACTTACTCGTTTCTGAAACCAATCAACAAACTCATCTCTATGGTGTTTATCAACATCACGAGAATGAATCTTTTTCATGTCTTCAATATGCTCACTGAAAAAGGTACAAAATTAAATTAGCCATCTACAATAAGCCATATATATAGTTTACAACATCTAAGTTATACATTCTTACTTGATCCATGGAGCGGCCTCTTCAACGTTAGTAATAAGATAATGCCTGATGTTATGTAGTTCCACCATTGTAAGTTGGTCCCATTTATACCCTTTTTTAGAATTATCAACTTCTGTAAATATGTTAGAATTATCAACAGAAGGTTCATTTGTAGCTGCAGCTTCATGACGTTCTGGCCTATTACGCTTGGTGCTGATGTTATCCAAAAACTATCTACAAAAAATCATACACTCTTCGGCAATATATCCCTCAGCTATAGAACCCTCCGGGTGAGCTTTGTTACATACATACCTCTTCAATGTACCAAGGTACCTCTCAATTGGATACATCCATCTGTAAGAAACAGGTCCACCCAACCGTGCTTCTTTGGCAAGATGGGTTGGAAGATGTACCATGATATCAAAGAAAGCGGGAGGAAACAACATCTCAAGCTTACAAATTGTTTTAGGAATTTGTTTGTTTATCTTGTCCAAATCTTGTTCCGCCAATTCTTTAAGACAAATTCCTGAAAAGAATGTGCTAAACTCAATTAAAGGTGCAACAAACTTTTCAGGCAATATGTTCTGTATTGCAATAGGAAGGAGCTTCTGAAATATAATATGGCAGTCATGAGTTTTTAGACCCGATACCTTACATGATTTTATGTCCACACATCTCTTGATGTTTGAGGCATAACCATCGGGCACCTTCACATTCCCCAAAAACTTGCACAAGGTGGTCTTCTCATCTTTCACCAAAGTATATAATGCTGGTGGGAATGTGTACTTGCTCTTTATGAACTTCGGATGTTGATCTGGCCGTATACCCATATCCTTCATATCAAGATGAGCTTGTAGACTATCTTTTGTTTTACCATCCATAGCAAGCAAAGTCCCCAATATGCAATCACAAATGTTTTTCTCAATGTGCATGACATCCATGTTATGCCTTATTAGCAATGTCTTCCAATAAGGGAGGTCGAAAAATATACTTTTCTTCTTCCAATTATGCCATCTCACTACAGGAATCCCGACAATTTGCGACGGCCGAAGCCGTCGCAAATAAGCCAGATGCCGTCGCAAATAAGCTATTTGCGACGGCTTTCTTTATTTGCGACGGCTTTCGGCCGTCGCAAATATGTCGTCACAAATAAGCTTATTTGCGACGGCCACCGTCGCAAATAAACTTATTTGCGACGGCTAGGAGAGGCCGTCGCAAGTTGCTGCTGCGGGCTGGTGGGCCCCGCGACCTTATTTGCGACGGCCCAGCCGTCGCAATTAAAGCTTATTTGCGACGGCATAGCCGTCGCAATTAAGTTCCACTATTTGCGACGGCCAGGCCGTCGCAAATAAGTTCAGAGGGCAGGGCCCACGTGTCCTCCTCCGGGACCCACGACTCTATTTGCGACGGCTAGGCCGTCGCAATTAATACTTATTTGCGACGGCCAGGCCGTCGCAAATAACTGTGGTTTAATTGCGACGGCTTGTACCCTTATTTGCGACGGTACTGTATAAAAAGCCGTCGCAAATAAGGTTTTTTATTTTTTTTAAAAAACAGAAAACACTACCCGGCTCGATGGCCAGAATCACAACAAACACAATATAGACAATATACACAGTATATACACAGCATACACAAACATCATCACAATCACAAACTAAAATTCCGATACATCTCACATCGTCATCAACAAAGTAAATAAAAGGGCTCACTCGCCCATCTAACCTCCGAAGCCACCTCCGAAGTCGAAGTCGTCGTCGTCGCGCCTCAATCCAGGCGGCGGTAGCGAAGGCGACGGCGTTTGTGCAGCCGTCGCGGATCCCTGCAATTAATAAAACTTAGAGTTAGAATATAAATGCATCAACATCTCTCTCCGTCCCTCTCCCTCTATCTTCATCTAGATCACCCTCTCTTCCTCTCTCTTTTCATTTCTCTCTTTGTCTCTCACTCTATCTTTCTTGCTCACTCTATCTCTCTATTGCTATCCTTTTCCTTCTATCTTCCCCTCTCTCTATCTCCATCTACATCTTACTCTCTCTTCATTCCCATCCTACTCTATCTATCTTTCACTCTTTCTTCTGTCTCCCTTTCTTCTATCTCTTTCTTTCTTCTATCTCAATCATTTTCTTCTATCTAACTATTTGTCTCTTTCATCTATCTCAATATTATTACGCTGGAGAAGAAGGATTACATAGAGACTTACCTGACCCGCTGAAGAAGGATCGCCTGGGAGGACCGGTGGTAGTATCGGTAGCTGGATTCCCAGACCCTGCGCCCGAGCGATGGCCTGTCATTGCAAACATTAAATGCTACCTATTAGTAAGTCATTTAAGATGAATTAATGAGAATTTTAATTTTTAGATTGTTACCTCCATTGCTTCCCGCATCTGCGCCAACGCTGCTGCCTGGGTTTGGATCGTGGCCTCCATCGCCCTCCTTTCCTCCTCATGTCGCCTTTCATTTTCTTCTACAATTTCTCGGAGGGACTGCATCTCAATGTCCCTCTGCGAGCGGCGACCTCCCGTACCCGAAGCCTGCGTGGAGCTGCCTCTCGCAGGTCTACCCGCCCTCGAGTCCACAACTCCGTCGAATATGGCGAGCCTATAAAAAAGAGAGTCGGTAATATGAAATTAAAATATCTTGAATACTTTGAATTGAAAACGATAAAATGACTTGCAAACTCACCTTCCGTGTGCTTTTCCACCACCGGTTGCATACGCGGCTTGAGGATCGATCGGTTGACGTTCCCAATCGAAATCCTCGCCGTGTATCTTCCTAGCCTCCTCCCTGTACTTAGCCTGCAAAACAATAAAATCGTGTAAGTTCAACAATCTATATAGTTATATGTAATATGAATGGTTTCTAAACTTACCAACCGCTCGGCTGCAGCCTGACTGCACCCCGTCGGCTGAGAAGGGTCCCTGTGACCTCTCTTCCAAATCTCAGCAGGGGTGGGCGGCACCCCCGTCTCGCGCTCCTGTCAATACGTGTTAGTACGAACAATATATTATTAATATATAAACATAAGTTACACACACTTACCATGCGTTTAGCTAAACGCAAGTGGTTATCTTGCCCGTGCCTGCTCTTCCCCTCCGCCCCTCTACAGTCTCGAGCCTTCCCGGACTTAGCTTTAAACTCGTTGCTAGCCCAGTAGCGACAAAGGGCACGAAATGCATCGTTCCGACCCTGCAACCAGCTCACGTGGCCCTGCACATAGTTGAAAGTCGTTAAAAGTACCATCGAGGACATTATCAGAAAAAAATACTTACTACACTCCACGTACCTGCGCGTACTCCTCCTCCGTCAGGTGCCTCTCGCTCTCTTGCCGGAAGTGTAACACGTGCTGCTGGTTCGCCTTCAAGTGCTCATTAATAATTTGAACACGAGCGTTCGACAAAGCTTGTCGAAGCGCCTTGGCAGCGTTGAAGTGAAACACTCGCCTTGCATCCTCAAACATGCGATGGTCGTCCGGGTCCTCTAAAGTATATCTTGCCTGCGATAAAGAATATATTGAAGAGATGTGCACTAAAAGAGTTTAATAGTTGTAACTTAGAAACTTTTTTAACATACTTACCATAAAATCGGCCCATACGGCCTCCTGAAGGTTGCCGTGCTCCTGGTGATGGACGCGTGCGTAGTCCTCCCACGAAAGAGCAGGCACTCCGTCGATGACCCCGGGATAGTGCAAACGCACTATGGACCCGAGGACACCGTTCACCGGTCTCTGGTGTTTCTCACCGGTGAAAGACAAGTCGTCCCAAGTCCTGTAAGATATTTATTCATTCATTCATTACTTAAGTAATCAAAAGAAACTAAAATTGAAAACTATAATTTTTATTACATGTCTCCGACTGGACGAATCACGATCCTCTGTGAAGGGACCGCGGGAGGACTGACAAAGTGAGTCCTCCTCGTCCTCCGCGTCTGCTGGGGCACCACGTCAGGTGACCCAGACGGCTCCTCACCAGCCGAGTCAAAGGCCTCAGGAACAAAGTCATCGCCAGCCGGGGGCTGGCTGGCCGAGGGCTGACTCGCCGAGGGCTGCCTCGCCGAGTGCTGGCTGGCCGAGAGCTGCCTCGCCGAAGGCTGGCTCACCGAAGGCGCCGCAACCTCTGAGTCAGCCGGTGAGGACTACAACATTCAAATGATTCATAAGTAAGTTTAATGAGAATTTGAATTTAAAGAATTTGTCAAAAACGAGTGACATTTACCTGTGACGAAGCTCTAGAGCTGGTCTGAACGTGCCCCAGCAGCTGAGAGCGTCTGCTGCCAGTCGACGAGGCACCAACGAAAGCGTCCTCAGGTCTAGAGGGGTAGAACCCCCTCGTCGGCGGCACCTTCTTACCCTTCTTTGACGCCATCCTATTGTAATTAGATAATTAGTAAATATGCAAATAAAATATATAAAATTCATGTTACTATCTTCAAGAAAACATTACTTGTAGTCACTTTCAAAATTCATCAACATCATTGTCATGTGCCTGTGCCCTACTCCTTAAACCAGCCCAACGATCTTCCATCGTGGCCTGTTCTAATTTTCGTTTTCGCGTATCATGTGCCTCTACATCTTCAACGTCTTCAACATCTCCAACTAATTGATCGAGTCCTGCACCAAGCTCGACGATAAAAGTGTCTGGCAACTCTTCTTCTTGGTACACTTCTTCAACGTCTTCGCTATCATGGTAACCATCATCCCCAGGAGTATATAGCCGCTCACGAGGATTCACCTTATATACCACCCACCAAGCACTGAGCTTCGTGCATGGATAAGGTAGATAATACACTTGTTCAACTTGATGCGCAAGAACAAATGTATCGTAACCCCGTAGTCGGTCCTTATGTTTCACTTCCACCATTCCAAATTGGTTTTCTCGAGTTCCATGAGTACGATCAAACCAGTCACAGTCAAAGAAGACAACTCGAAGGGTCTTATTTCCGGTAAAAGTAAATTCAAGGATTTTGTTAATGATACCATAATAATCGGTTAAATTCCCTTGAGTGTCCATTGCTCTCGTCACAACACCGGAATTTGATGTTGCCGCAAGAGGACGATGAGCTTCAAAATGAGTTGTACGGAATCGGAAGCCATTTACATCATATCGACCATAGCTTCTAACATTCACCAATCCATAAGATAGCTACCGCAAATCTTCATGGACACTGTGAGTCTGACACTGTTATAAAAGACGAGAGAATATTACATAATACTTCTTTAATAATAGTAATTTATAATACATAGAAGACGAGAGAATATTACATATTCTCGAAACCAAGATAGAAAACTCTATTCCCCATTTATTCCTTCCTTTCGCATCGCTTCTACTTGTTTGGCCGTAGGTTGATGCCTATGTGGCCAATATTGTCTGTGGAACTCGCTGAACATGAAAAAACATCTTTTAGAGTACATGTGTAGCAAAATATGTAGATTAGAATAAACATAGGAGAAACACTTACTCGAAGTATTCCTACATGCCTTCTATATTTGCGTACATGTAGAGTAAAGCAACAGTCCTTTCCTGTTCGGATAGCACGTAGGTCGTGTAGCTACCAACGGTGGTGCCTCTCGTTTGAAAAATGGAAAGGTCGCTTAGAGGGGGTGTTTCGTCCACATTGTACCGCATCGCCGAAGTATTGATATTGTTTTCTTCCGCAAAGTAGACACTTGAAAAGTATCCAACTTCTTTAAGAGCATATGCTTTAGCGATGCACCCTTCCACCCTTGCCCTGTTGCCAACCATTGGTTTCAGATATCGTAGCGCTCTTTCAATGTGATACATCCACCTATATTGCACAGGACCGCCAACTTTAGCTTCGAATGGAAGATGGATAAGCAGATGTTGCATTGGATTGAAGAAACCCGGTGGAAAAAATTTTTCCATCTTACATAAAAGTATGGGTATCTCCTTCTCTAACTTATCCATCATCCCGATCTTGATTTCTTTAGCACAAAGCTGTCTATAGAAATAGCTGAGCTCGGCTAATACCTTCCACACCGCATCATCTAGATAGCCTCGGAACATAATAGGTAGGAGTCTTTCCATTATAATGTGATAATCATGACTCTTCAACCCAGTGAGGTTTCCTGTGTTAACATTTACGGCTCGTTTTAGGCTAGCTGCGTAACCATCTGGGAATTTCAAAGTTTTCATCCATTTCATAACTTCTTTCTTTTCTTTCGATCGAAGACAGAAAGAAGCACGTGGCTTTCCACCACTTTCAGAGATTTTAAGAGTTGGACGATGACAAATGTCTGCCAAATCTAGTCTAGCTTTATAATTGTCTTTCGTTTTGCCAGGCATATCCATGCAAGTGCTTATGATACTTTCGCTCATATTACGCTCCTGATGCATGACATCAATGTTGTGCATTAGAATCAACGACTTCACATATGGTAGCTCCCAAAGTCCACATATGTGAGTCCAATTGTGTTCCTCTCCATAACCTACGAAATATCGAGGACGACCTTCATCAGGCACCAGTTTGTCTAACATATCAGAAATTTCTGACCCGTTGAGACGCTTCGGTGGTCCTTTAGTGACAACAGTGTTCTTTCGAAAGACATGCCTCTGCTGCCTAAATATATGATTGGAGGGCAGCCAACGTCTGTGACAATCGAAGTAAGATATTTTGCCTCCATGAGTTAGTCGAAAGCAATCCGTGTCTGAAGCACATATCGGACACGTCAGACGACCGTGAGTGCTCCATCCGGAAAACATGCCGTATGCCGGCAAATCATGGACGGACAACAAATAAGCAGCTCGAAGGTTGAATTTCTGCTTCTTGTAAATGTCGTACGCTTCGACTCATGTCCACAAGACTTTCAATTCTTCGATCAGCGGTTTTAACATCACGTTGAGACGTGACCCGGGATGATCAGGTCCAGGTACAATGAGGCTGAGAAACATGAACTCGTTCCTCGTACAAAAAGCAGGTGGCAGGTTGTACGGAATGACAAAGACAGGCCAACATGAGTATGGCACGGCATTCGTACTGAACGGTGAGAATCCGTCTGTCGCTAATCCGATGCGAACATTCCTCGCATCACGAGAAAAGTCTGGATCGAAACGGTCTAGCGCCTTCCATGCATCACCGTCGGACGGATGCGTCAAGAATTCTTTGTTCTCACGTTTACCTTCTTTGTGCCATCTCATGTGTCTTGCGATTCTTTTTGAAAGAAACATCCGCTTCAACCGAGGTGTCACAGGCAAGTAACGAAGCTTCTTATGTGCGACATCTGTCATCACATTATCGCCATCGTCATTAACAACTTCGACATACCTCGATTTACCACATTTCAAGCACATCTTCTCATTGGCGTGCTCTTTCCAGAATAGCATGCAGTTGTCTGGGCACACATCAATTTTCTCATACTTCATACCGAGACCAGATATCTTGATCTTTGACTAATACATATCTGGTGGCGCTTTGTGAGGTTGTGGAGGGATATCGCAGATCAATTTCATGAGATCATTGTAGCAGTTGATGGAAATAAAGTACTTGGACTTAATTGCCATAAATCTGGTCAAGAAAGCAAGTACGGTCACAACCGTGTGTTCATGCAACGGCTCTTGTGATTTCTTCAGCTCCTCGAAGAACTTCTCTGCCTCATTTGTAAGAGGATCCTCCACTTCAAGAGCTTCTAACATCTCATCCATCCTATCAACCTCTGTTATATCATCATCCTCATCCACTTCGGCTATGACTCGAGAATTAGTCTCGCCGTGGAAGGTCCACACTTCATATTGTGGAGTGAAACCGTTTCGACATAAGTGAAACGAAAGCTCCAATCTTCTCAAAAACATAGTGTTCCGGCATTTTGTACATGGGCACCGCACCATATCTTCCATTGACAACGAAAATGCTCGATCCAAAAATTGATCTAACTTGATAAACCACTCATCGGAGTGACCACCATTTCTGCTCTTCCAGCCAGTATACATCCAACTGCGGTCTTCACCCATGTTTGACTCTGCAGTTTAATGCGAAAGAAATTGTTGTTAATGTATTGTTGTGTTATGTCACGGCCCTACAACCTAGGCAGATAGATCCTAAACCCACCCAAGAGTGACCGAGCGGAGCGTGCTCATGACGAGACGCGTGATCCGGATTCGAACGAAATTTCGGCAGCATAACCCCGCTGTTCTCCACTGCATGCCCAAAAATGGTGCAGCAGAGAACAACAGGGTTACGCCACTGAAATCTCGTCCAAATCCGGACCCACGTCTCGTCACAAGCCACGCCCCCTCGGTCACTCCGAGGCTGTCCAAAAAGGGAGAATTCCGAACCTGCACGTCTCACATGCCAATGGCATGTGAGACGTGCCGATCCGAAACGGGTAATCAATTGCTATAGGTTACGTTGCTCATGTTCATTTATAAATCATTTACGAATGAGGAAAGAGAACGAGAGTGAGGAGAAAAGTGGGTCAGAGTTGAAAGTTTCATAGTCAGGGCCGTCCTCTGCTGCCGGCCTCTCCTCCGCTGTCATGCTCGCCGCAGGCGATATGGCGTAGAATATCTCCTCTCTCTTTTGATGTTTCTTCTGATACATTATCGTTTTAACCCGCTTATATATATATATATATATATATATATATATATTTATATTTATATTTATATATTTATATATATAAAGAATATTGAACATGCTAAAAGAAACATAACAATTAATCAAAATTTGAACATTTAATAACTTAATTCAATAACGATAAGCAGCAATGAACATAAACATTAAGAATACTAAAGCAAAACATAAGCATGCTTAACATCTACATAATCAATAACATTATCAACAAATTTGCATAACCAACATCATTAACAACTAAGCATAATTAACATCAAGATCGAGCAACAATTTCTACTCATTCGATCAACAATCATTCGAAGATTGAACAATCCATATGAAGGCAATTATTTACGACGGCCAGTTCAATAGCGACGGCTCGGGGGCACGGCTAGCGGCTAGCGGCGGGGCCGGCGGGCCGGGGGCGCAGGGGCGGCGGGGGGCTGGGGGCGGTGGGCGCGCTGGGGGCGTCGGGGTCGGAGCGCGGCGGGCCGATGGCGAGGGTGCGGCGGGGCCGGGGGCGCAGGGGCGGCGTGGGGCCGGGGGCCTATTACATGGCATCGTTCCCATACATACACACACTCAAGTTCTTTCGCCGTATGCATAAAACTGCACTAGCAAATGCCCTTTTTATTTCATCTTCTATAATTAAGTGATTCAATCCTTAAATAAACTATACAAGCTATTCTAAGCTACTATAGCTAATTGCTACTACCTCTTAACAAAATTGCTAGCTACATCTGAAAAAAAAAACCCTAAAACAGGGGGGAGTAGCACTGACCTCAAGGTCGGGGGCGCGGCGGTCCGGTCGGGGGCGCAGCGGTCCGGGCCGGCGGCGGCGACGCCGGTGGCGCGGCGGGCCGGAGGCGGAGGCAGGCGGGCCGGAGGCGGAGGCAGGCGACGCCGGTGGGGGCCGAGGGCGGCGGGCGCAGAGGCGGGCGCGGAGGCGGGGCCGAGGGCGGCGGGCGCGGAGGCGGGGCCGAGGGCGGCGGGCCGGCGTCGGAGCCGGGGGCGCGGCGGCAGGAGCGCGGCGCGGCGGCGGGGGCGCGGCGGCGGTGGCGAGGGCGCGAAGGCGGGGCCGAGGGCGGCGGGCGCGGAGGCGGGGCCGAGGGCGGCGGGCGCGGAGGCGGGGCCGAGGGGGGCGGGCCGGCGGCGGAGCCGGGGGCGCGGCGGCAGGAGCGCGGCGCGGCGGCGGGGGCGCGGCGGCGGTGGCGGGGGGCGCGGAGGCGGGGCCGAGGGTGGCGGGCACGGAGGCGGGGCCGAGGGCGGCGGGCCGACGGCGGAGCCGGGGGCGCGGCGGCGGGAGCGCGGCGCGGCGGCGGGGGCGCGGCGGCGGGGTGTTATGAGGAAAATGAAGGGTCGGGGTGGAGCGTCCCGATATAAGCCCTAATTTGCGACGGCCGTATTAATTGCGATGGCCTCGACTTACGGCCGTCGCAATTAAATCCTATTTGCGAAGGCCGTTTGACCGGCCGTGGCAAATAAGGGTTTATTTGCGACGGCTCCGTTATTTGCGACGGTCCTAGGTTGGCCGTCGCAAATAACCGCTTATTTGCGACGGCCAGTCCGAAAGCCGTCGCAAATAAGCTCTTATTCGCGACGGCCTTCTTATTTGTGACGGCCAGAGGCGGGCCGTCGCAATTTAAGCTATTTGCGACGGCTGGCCGTCGCAAATAAAATCAGCCGTCGCAAATGATCGCTTTTCCTGTACTGTCTATTTTTCTCGGTGTGCTTTCTCTTATTATTCGTCGGTCCAAAACTCACTTGATCAAAACACTCGTATTGTTGAAGTACTTCGTCACCAGAGAGTGATGTTGGAGCCTCTCTATTCTCTGCCTTGTTGTTGAAAGAACCTTTGTTTCGACGCCATCTGTGATCCTGAGGTAGGAAACGACGATGACCCATGTAACAATGCTTTCGTCCATATTTCAACCAGAAGGCGTCAGTGTTTATATGGCAGTATGGACATGCTAGCTTCCCCTTTGTGCTCCATCCACATAGCATTGCATATGCTGGAAAATCATTTATTGTCCACAATAAAGAAGCTCGCATGACAAACGTCTCTTTCTTTAAACTGTCATATGTTTCAACACCATCAGACCATAATTTCAGTAGCTCATCAGTCAAAGTCTGCAGATACACATCAATTTTGTTTCCAGGTGACTTTGGCCCAGGAATTATCATTGACATCACCCAATAAGACTGCTTCATACACAACCAAGGCGGTAGATAATAAGGGATTAGAATCACAGGCCATGTACTGTAAGAAACATTCATTACTCCAAAAGGATTGAAACCATCAAATGCTAGCCCAAGTCTCATGTTGCGAGGATCAGATGAGAAATTTGGGTGAATGCTATCAAAATGCTTCCATGCTTTCGAATCGGCGGGATACCATACATTTTGCCACGAATGTGGCATCGTTGCAACACCATTATTTTCATTGCAATACGTTAAATCGTCGTAATACGTTAAACTGTTGCAATACAATACTATTTGCCACGAACGTGGAGTCGTTGCAATACCATACTTTCTGCCACGAATGTGGCATCGTTGCAACACCGTTATTTTCATTGCAATACGTTAAGTCGTCGCAATATGTTAAACCGTTGCAATACCATACTATTTGCCACGAACGTGGAGTTGTTGCAATACCATACTTTTTGCCACGAATGTGGCATCATTGCAACACTGTTATTTTCGTTGCAATATTTTAAATCATCGCAATAAGTTAAACCATTGCAATACCATACTATTTGCCATGAACGTGGAGTTGTTGCAATACCATACTTTTTGCCATGAATGTGGCATCGTTGCAACACCGTTATTTTTGTTGCAATACATTAAATCGTCGCAATACGTTAAACCGTTGCAATACCATACTATTTGCAATGAACGTGGAGTCGTTGCAATACAATACTATTTGCCACGGATGTCAAGTCGTCGCAATAACCTATTGCCATAGCTGTTATTGCCACGAGTCGCAAAAACTATCGTGATACTCTATTTCGTTGAGACAACAACCTATCGCGACGAATTTCGACCTATTGCAACGATTTTTTTTCTTCGCAATAAACCGGAATCCTGGTAGTGATCCTAGCGTTCGAAATCCAAGATTTCAACATTATGATTGAGATTCCCTTTGAGAAATTTCTCATGGAAATTCCTTTGGAATGAAACTTCAATGTCAAACTTGGAAGGAGGAAGTTCTCTATTCCTATCGTGCCTTCAATGAACACATTCGTAGAATCTCCCTAGCAAGATGAACCAATAGAGGAAGTTAGGACTCTTCAATTCTTAGCACCCCTAAAATCCAAGAGGAAGATGAATTTCAAGAGGCAATTTAATGTCCAAAAGAAGATCTCTCTCAAAAACCTCCTGTCGAACTCAAAATCCCACCTCCAGACCTAAGTTATGCCTTTCTAAATGGCGATTGGAAGCCTCTGTCATCATAAGTGACAAGCTTTCAGATTATGAGACACTCAAACTCATAGCCATGCTAGAAAAACATAGAGCTATTTTTGGCTATTCACTAGAGGATTTCAAGGGGATTAGTCCAGCGTTATGCACCCGTCGCATTCCTATTGACCCTAAGAGTGTCCCCTCAAGGGAACCTAAAAGGCGATAGAATGAGGCAATGCGAGAAGTTGTCAAGAAGGAAATCATGAAACTTCTGCATGTCGAGATTATCTACATTGTTCCTCGTAGTGAATAAGTCGACCCAGTTCAAGTACTGCCTAAGAAAGGAGGTATGATGGTCGTTCAAAATGAAAAGAATGAATTAATTCCTCAATGAACTGTCACTGGATGGAGGATGTGCATGGATAACCGAAAACATAACAAGGCTACAAGAAAGGATCATTTTCTACTGCCCTTCATCGATGAGAAGTTAGAGTGGTTGGCAAAACACTCCTACTTTTTTTTCCTTTATGGGTATTCGGGTTATCATCAAATCCCAATCCATCCCAATGATCAAAATAAGACCATGTTCACAGGTCGTTACGGGACTTATGCCTACCGGCATATGTCTTTTGGGTTGTGTAATGCTCCCGCCTCTTTTCAAAGATGCATGATGTCTATCTTTTCCGACATCATTGATGAGATCATGGAAGTTTTAATGAATGATTTCTCGGTCTATCGAAAAACTTTAGATCATTGTCTGGAAAACTTGGATAAGGTCCTACAAAGATGCTAAGAGAAGGACCTAGTACTTAATTGGGAACAGTGCTATTTCATGGTTCTTGAAGGCATCATTCTTGGACACTTAGTGTCTAAGATAGGGATAGAGGTGGACAAAGCAATGATTGAAATTACTGAAAAACATTCACCTCCTATCAACGTTAGGGGAATCTACACCTTTTTAGGTCATGTGGGGTTCTATCGATGATTCATCAGAGATTTCTAAAAAGACGCTAGACCCCTCACCAACGTACTAGCTAAGGAAGATCCATTTGATTTTGATGATGAATGTCTTAAATCATTTGATACACTCAAAAAGACACTCATCTCAGCTCCAATCATCCAACCTCCTGATTGGACGATGCCATTCGAAATCATGTGTGATGCTAGTGATTTTGTTGTTGGTGCGGTCCTAGGCCAAACCAAAGATAAAAAGCATCATGCAATAGCCTACGCTAGCAAAACTCTGACAAGATCTCAACTCAATTATGCCACGGTGAAAAGGATCTCTTAGCTATAGTTTTTGCTGCTGATAAGTTTATGTCCTATTTGCTTGGAACAAAGGTCATAGTCTAACAGACCATGCTGCCTTGAAGTACTTGCTCAACAAAAAGGTTGCTAAACTGAGGCTAATCCGGTGGATTCTTCTACTCCATGAATTTGACTTGGAAATTAAGGATAATAAAGTAGTAGATAATTCCATTGCAGATCATCTCTCATGTATGGAAGTTATGCAAACCATGGGCATATCTATCAATGACTTCCTGCGAGATGATATGCTTCTTAAGGTGACTGACTCTCACCCTTGGTATGCGGATATCGTGAACTTCATGGTCACGAGATACAAACCGCCAGGGGAAAACAAATAGAAACTTATCTATGCGAGTTGTAGACACCTTTGGGATGACCCATACCTCTACTGAGTCTGTGCCGATGGCCATCTTAGAAGGTGTGTCCCATCAATCGAAGACACCAAGATTATTGAGAAATGCCATGTTGGCCCCTATGGTCGTCACTACAGTGTTCACCGTACCCAGGCAAAGATCTGACAAAGTGGATTCTATTGGTATTCTATGTATGAAGACACAAATGAATTCATTTGCAGATGTTGAAAATTCCAGAAGCATGAAGGAATTTTTGCTCGCAATGCGATGCCCCTAACATATAATCTTCAAGTGGAATTATTTGATGTGTGGGGGATCAATTTCATGGGACCTTTCTCAAGGTCCTATGACTGCGAGTATATCCTGGTGGCTGTGGATTATTTGTCAAAATGGGTAGAGGCCTTGCCATGTAAAAATGTTGATTACAAGCAAGCTAGGAAAATGGTTCATGGGATCATTTTCCCATGATTTGGCACTCCCCATATGGTCATAAGTGATGGAGGGTCTCGTTTCACAGATAAGACTTTCCAGAACTTTTTAAGGGAGCTTGGTGTCCAGCATAATATTGCTACTCCATACCTCCAACAAACAAGTGGTCAAGCAGAAAAATCTAAGCAAATTAAGAATATTTTGCAAAAGACCATCTTGGAAATGGAAATAGGATGGAAGCATAAGCTACCCAACATTGTGGGCTTACCGTACTGCTTACAAAACACCCGTCAGCATGTCTCCTTTCCAACTTGTCTATGGAAAGACTTGTCATCTTCCTGTAGAATTAGAACATAGAGCATATTGGGCCATCAAGCGGTGGAACATGGACCTCCATGAAGCCAAAAAAAACTGGTTGAAGCAACTTTCTAAGTTGGAAGAGTGGAGAGATAAGGCGTATTATAGTGCAAAAAACTACAAAGAAAGAATCAAATGATGGCACAATAAGAGTATCAAGCCAAAAGTGTTCAAACCAGGAGATAAAGTATTGCTCTTCAACTCTAGGTTTAAACTCTTTGGACATGGGAAGCTTAGATGTAAATGGGAAGGCCCTTTCACTTTAGTAGAAACCTCATCCCATGGAGCAAACACACTCCAATTAGCTATTTAAAGTGAATGGACACCAACTCAAATTATTTATTAAATCCCAAGAGGAGGCAAAAAGAGAAATCAACGTGATAAATCTCATTGTTTACACACTATTTCTAAAATTCTCCACATACAACTGATGGGCCAATCCAAATAATAATCTATGGGGCCCATTTAGTCATCACGAAAACTCGGCCCAAACGGAGCCAGAAAGGGTTAGGCCGAACTCTAGGTTTGGCCAAAGCTTCCTTCGCGCCTTCAGCTTTCTGTTTTCTCGTGCGGACTCTCCTAACGTATCCCAACAATATTCTCGGTGCTATCGTGTCTTTTCATGCTTATTCAATAACTAGAATAGAGAGGGAATCCTTGCACCTCCCAGAAAAATAATCATCTCCTATTCCTCCCATTCAAGTCATGGCCGACAAGAAAATTGTCCCTCATGCCTCCTCTAGCTCAACCTTCAACCTGAGCATAGACATCGTGCCGGCCAATGACAACACCACCCTCGCATTGGTGTCCATCATGGCATTAGATGCAACCTCTTTCCATTATCCCGCCACTAACGACGACTCCATGTGGGCGTAGAACCACACCTCGTGGTGTTGTAGGTTGCTCTCCCCTTGGAGGACGCCCATGAAGTTGATGACGCCTACACGTTGTCCGACTGTGGCTGCCCTTAGGCCAGTCAAGACCCATCTTTTTCCTCAAAAGACAAGTCTCTCCCAAAGCTGCAACCAGGCAAGGAGTTCTTGTACACTCTAAAGACCAAGGGTGGTGACTTAGTGAGCAACCACTACAAGTCACCTACACATACCTCGCCGGAGCGTATGGGAGACCACCTTATTATCTAAAAGGTGCACAAAACTGAAGGAGTCTATGCAAAAGGGTTTTTCAAGCATGCAGATAATTTGGCGATGGAGGAGTTGACAGGCTCATCATCCTCCAAGATTAGGCATCACCTCTCACCGCCTACCATTAGAGGGCCACCTGGCCAATTTGAGGACAGTGATGGGAAATCTCCTCATGCCCCTAAAGTGGCACAACTTTCTAAAGAGTTAGCTTCTCTTCGTTTGGAGAACAAGAAGCTATCTGACTTAATGGTTGAATGGTGCATTCATAGGGCAAAGCTGAAGGATGAACTCATCTCCCTCAAGGAGAAGATTGACGGTGTTCGTCGTGGCATGAGTGCCAAGCTGCACGCTTATGCAATGTCGTTGGTGAGCCCGACATCTACAACACACTATATTTTAGATGTCCCGACATCATAGGATGCTTACTAGTTTAGATTTAATTTTATTCCAATTTTTTGTTTTTTCAAGTTTAGACTGAATAATGTAAGCATCCCCATTTTTTTGGAATTCAATAAAGTGAACTTACTTGTTCAACTAGAAGGGGAAGATAAATTCCTTTAACGTGACAAGGGTTTAAATATAGGGTTACAATACCTGGGGGCCAAGAAGCCTCACACGAAATAACTAAAATACCCCTACCCCATAAAAGAAAGGACAAACACTGAAACTGTCTAACACACCTCGTAGTCCCAACATCTCGCCGTGGCAGATGTTGAGACTGGACCAAAACTCGTTGAAAAACAATGAATGGAGGCCCTTTGTGAAAATTTCGGTGAACAGTGACGTTGTTGGGACGTGGAGGACCTGGACCTTGCCACGGGCAACCCGCTCAAGAACAAAGTGAAGATAAATCTCCACATGCTTTCGTGCGCTAATGATGGACAAGGTTGGTGGAGAGGTAGACGGCATTGACGTTGTCACAGTAGACCAACATGCTCTGAGTGATGGGGGAGTGGAGCTCCTGCAACAGCTAGTGGAGCCAAACATCCTCAGCCACACTGTTGGCCACAGCTCAGTACTCCACCTCAGTATTCGATCACGACAACACGGGCTGCAGCTTCTAGGACCAATAGATGAGGTTGCCGCCTAGAAAGACGGCGTAGCTAGAGGTAGACCAACGGTTGTCTGAGAAACCCGCCCAGTCAGTGTCAGTGTAGACGACTAGCTTAGAAGTCAAGTCACCCTAGAGGAGGAGGTTGTGGTCGAAGGTGTCGCACAAGTACCGAAGTATCCGCTTCACAGCAATGAGATGCGGCTCCTGCAGATCGTGCATGTGAAGGCACACCTGTTGAACCACGTAGGAGATGTCCGACCAGGTGAAGGTGAGGTACTGAAGGGCACCTGCAAGACTCCTATAAGTGGTGGGGTCAGCGACAGGGGCGCCATCGGCGGAGGAGACCTTCGCCCGTATGTCCACCGGAGTAGAGCACGACTTGCAATCCGCCATGCCCGCTCGCTGAAGGATGTCCAAGCAATATTGTTGCTGGTGGAGGAACAGGTCTCCTGGACGATGCTTAACCGTAACACCCGGGAAATGGTGAAGTTGGCCCAGATCCTTCATCATGAACTCCTGCTGCAGGGCGGAGATCGTGCGCTAAAGGAGAACCACACTGGACACCGTGAGGACGATATTGTCGACGTAAAGGAGGAGGTACACAGTGTCACCCTCACGCCTGTAGGTGAAGAGTGAGGTGTCTGACTTGGCCTCAACAAAGCCGAGCGAGACCAAGAAGGAGGCGAATCGGCTGTACCAAGCTCGAGGTGCCTACTTCAGGCCATATAGGGACTTGTTCAGCTGGTAGACCATGTCTGGGCTAGCTGAATCAACGAACCCTATTGGCTGACTACAATACACTATCTCTGTCAATGTGCCGTGGAGGAAGGCGTTCTTGATGTCCAACTGATGGACATGCCAAGAACGCGAGAGAGCCAGCGACAGAACGATAAGAACCATCACCGGCTTCACCACCAGGCTGAAGGTCTCGTCGTAGTCGATACTAGGGCGCTGAGTGAAGCCCCGAAGAACCAACCAAGACTTGTACCTCTCAAAAGACCCATCCACCCTCCTCTTATGCGTGAACACCCACTTGCTTGTGACAACATTGCCATGCCCGGGATTAGGAATCAGGTCCTAGGTCCGGTTGGCAACCAGGGCCACATACTCCACCTCCATAGCCCGACCCTAGTGGCGATCGCCGAGGGTGCTACGGACAAAGGAGGGGATAGGCGAGATCGGTGAGGAGTCAGGCGGTGGAGAGGTCGTCCAGGAGAGGACGACCCCAGAGAACCGCTCCACCAGTCAAAGGACCCCAGCAGCATGCCTGGTCACCATCAGGTCAACATGGCTAGGGGTACGGTGGAGCAGTGTGGGTGGTACACCGGGGCTCAGTGCGGGAGGATGGCGGAACACCAACCCGAGCTCTGTGAGACCCGGTTCCAAAGAATAACCAAGTGCGACACATATGTGTGCAACGGATGTTGATCACACATAATCAAATGCACGACAAACGATATACAGAAAATTACCACAACACAAATTATTTAAAAAGGTACTTTTATTACCATACTCAAATAATCTTCAAATTACAACTCTATTAATCATTATTAATGAAATCTCAAAACTAATACATCGGAAACAATCTAAACATTAAGCTAAGCAGCTAAGCAAACTAAACATAAGGAATAGCACGGCTCCAAGAATTCCCCAGGCATGTCGATGGTAGCACACAGCCTAGTACTCCGCATTAACCTCAGGATACTCCCAAACATCACCTGAAACTGTTGGTGGGGGAATTGCAACGGTAAGCACATGTCATACTCTGCAAGTGTGGGAAATAAATGACATGTAGCTTAAACAAGGAATTGATAATAAACAAGGGATAGTTGCTGAAAAGTACATTCAAAACATATAAAAAGCATCCTAATGTGTCTAAGTGAAATAATTCCATCATATCCCAACAATTACCAATAATGAGTCCAATACCATCAGTTACCATTATATCACATCCATCCATCATTATTCTTCCAAAAGCCAAGTTCTTACCATCATCATTTACCATGTTCAATTATCACAACTCAAACCATAATCAATACCAAAACCAAACCATCCCAATACCCATGTTCCCTCTAATCATGTATGGTATCTAGGTGCTCACAACCGGGAGCATTACTATCATGATAGTTTTTAACACTCTGCAGAGGTTGTACAACTTTACCCACGTGTTTGTGATTTCATAACCTTTCGGTGACTAAGAACCTCCCTTATGTCATCTCACACTTCCTTGGGTGTGTGGCCAAAAGATCACAAAATAGCCTTTACAAAGGGACTACTAGTATGTACGGACCCACTAAGGTTTCACCAGCGGGCTTGAATCTGCATTCTCCCACCCATGCCCCCCCCCCATGTGCCATACAATTCCAAGGGTAGCCCTCCTCGACTCTCATTCCCCGCACCATCCAACGGTCCATACAATACCAGCAGCACACATAATTATTCAACTACGCTGCACTCATACTTGGCTTTGTAGTGGCACTGTTGTCCTGGCTTATTCTTGCATGAACTAATCCTTAGATCTAAGGCAAGCAAACCACCATAAACTCCAACCCAGTCCACAATACATGCTTGCTTAGATCTCCCAATCCCATGTCAAAAATTAACCATATTCATCAATTCACATTATCCATAAGTGCACAAATGCATAGTGTAGCCATTTGGTTGTTTTCCCATCCTAATTAATTAGAGCGAAGCAAAAAAGAAAAATACCTTCCCGACTCTCTGCAATGTATTCCAAGTGACAAGGATGGTCAAACAAGACTAGTAAACACCTATCTTCGGTGTCCCAATAATTTGACACAAGCATGCAGTTTTTCAAACAAAACATTTAAAAACAGGATCAAAATGTTCGAGGACACCTGCCTTGCTCTTGAGACTGGTTAGGGTCAAAAGCTTTGAAGTTGTGGTGCTGGAGGTCCTCGACAGAACCCGCTAGAACAACACCTTCAATTCCACGCAATAGACATACAAAATAAACATTACAATAATAAATGCTCATATATTACTCAATATGCCATGACATACATGAATAATGCAATTATATGGTAATGCATGTTATTAGGTTGACATCATTGCTTACTAACTAGTTACAATTAAGTTATACATGTGAGAACAAGTTCCAAGTCATTTTGGAGGATAATTAAGAAGTTCCAAGAATTTCTTGATTCGGGAGGCCGGACTAGTCCGCACTCAGACTGGACAAGGCCGCTCTGGAAAAGAAAGTCAATTGGAGAAGTCCGCACATGGCCGGACAAGTCCGCTTGGCTAGGGTTTTTGGTGAATTTACAACTAGAGCATGGTTAAATTTAATATAGGATCATATTTTACGTAGAAAAGGTAATTACCATGAATTCAACAATTCAAGGGTCATGAATTCAACGAAACTCAAGATCTTGACGCCTAGATCCAAAGAAGATGGAGAATTGGTGGATAATTGACAATGATGTCTATGAGTTGACGAAGATCGATCTTGCTTGATCCTTCTTCTTCCTCCTTCTCTTCCCCTGGCTACGGTAAACTCCTCTTGATGGCGGCTCCCACGAACTAGCGTTCGGGTTTTTTCAATTGTGATAAAGGGGTGGAAGGGTGGTATTGGGGTGTTTATATGAGGTGCAGGTGGTAGGGTTTGATGGATTTCGAGTATAAGGCGGTGGAGGCCGTGTAGGGGTCCTGGGCTCCATAGGGGCTGGGCACGACGTTCTTGGGCCCAATTAAGGCGAATACCCAATAACATATTGTGGAGGAAAAAATGAATCCGAGTCGGGCACACCAGAAAAGTCCTCTAGGGGCCGGACTAGTCCGATATGGGACAAAATGTTGAACGGCCAAGTCCGGTGCAAGTTCGGACAAGTCCAAAAATGAACAGAAAGGAAAACGAACAAGTTCGGTCAGGGCCGGACAATTTCGGAGCTCTTCTCAGAATTTCAAAAATTGTACCAAAGTGATGAATCACCGATCAACTATGAACTTTTCCAGTAGCTAGGAACGGACTAGTCCGTACTCAACAATGAACAAGTCCGGAGAACAACATAAACTCAATCGGACTAATACGCAGCAAGAGCGGACAAGTCTGGAGAGTCAACAGATTACCAAACCGGGCTAGTCCGGGGTCCAAGTCAGACAAGTCCAGACTATTGCAGAATTTTAATTGTTGTTCCGGTTGTAATTCATTTTAAACTTGTTCCTTTTTGTGTTGCTTAATGTTAAATATGTTTAATAATGTATGCAATGCATGATGGTTTAAAATGAGGGTGTTACAAACCTACCCCCTTAAAATGAATCTCGCCCTCGAGATTCGATGCAGAAGGAAAGAGATAGGGAAATTCCCTCTTGAGTTCTTCTTCCAGCTCCCAAGTTGTTTCTAATTCTGTATGATGATTCCATTGTACTTCGCACCATCGAATCACCTTGTTTCTTGTGACTCTCTCCTTGGTTTCCAAAATTTTGACAGGTTGCTCAGCATAAGTCAAATCTGCCTCTAATTCTAGTTCTTCCATTGGTACTTGTTCTTCTGGTACCCTTAAGCACTTTTTGAGCTGAGAAATGTGAAACACATCATGAATATCGGAATGATGTGCTGGCATTTCCAACTTATATGCCACTTCTCCACGTTTGCCCAAAATCTTGAATGGCCCAATACAGCGAGGTGCTAGCTTGCCTCTGACATTAAACCGCTTATGACCTCACATAGGTGATACTTTGAGGTATACGAAGTCTCCAGTTTCAAAGGATAAGTTTCTCCACCTATTATCTGCATAGCCTTTTTGTCTTAATTGAGCAGCCCTCAAATTCTCGCAGATTGTATGAACTTATTTTTCAGCTTCTTGCAACACATTTGGTCCAAATACTTGGTTCTCTCCTGTCTCATTCCAAAACAAGGGTTCCTAAACTTCCTTCCATATAGTGCTTCGTATGGCAACATTTTCAAGCTGGCTTTGTAACTATTATTGTACAAAAATTCAGCATATGGCAAGCTTTTGTCCCAGCTGCATACGTGCTTCAAGGTGTAAGCTCTTAACTTCTCTTCCAATATTTGGTTGGTCCTCTCGTCCATCGTTTTGTCGATGATATGCTGAGCTAAATTTTACCTTGTACCAATAGCTTCATGCAGTTTCTGCCAGAACCTAGAGGTCAATTGAGAACCCTAGTCTGAGACTATTTTCTTCGGAACACCATGTCGGCACACAATATGCTCCATATACAATTCTGCTAACATCGTGGTGGTATATGTGGTCTTGATGGGAATGAAATGAGTTGATTTGGTCAACCGATCCACAACAACCCATATAGAGTCATAACCGAAATGGGTTTGAGGTAATCGAACTATGAAGTCCATACCGATTTCTTCCCACTTCCATTCCGGAATCATCAATGGCTGCAATAATTCGGATGGCCTTTGATGTTCAGCTTTGACTCGTTGGCACACATCACACAAAGATACTACTTAGCTATGTCCTTTTTCATGTTGGACCATCAATAACATGTCTTCAGGTCCTTCAACATCTTTGTACAGCCGAATGGATTGAGTAAGGTGAGTCATGTGCCTCCTTTAATACCATTTCCCGAATATGCTTTACATTAGGCACAACAATTATTTTCCCAAGCCATAGAGTACCATGTTCGTCCTCATCAAATCTGAATTCTCTCCCTTCCTGGTTCCTTTCCTTAATTTCTTGAATTTCCTCATCCTTGGCTGGACCTTCTCGAATTTCTTGCTCCAAGGTCGGATTTAACTCCATTATTCCCATCGCATTCACAAATCCAAGATTCAACCGTTCAAACTCCTTGCATAGCTCGGATGGAAACTCTCGAACCGTGAATTTGTGGCTTACTCCTTTCCTACTCAAGGCATCTACCACTAAATGGCTTTCCTAGTGTGATAGTTGATTCCCACATCATAATCCTTGATGAGCTCCAACCATCTTCGTTGCCTCAAATTTAGGTCCGTTTGTGTGAAAATATACTCGAGTCTCTCTGATCCATGTAGATCTCACACCTATGACCAAGAATGTAGTGTCTCCATACTTTGAAGGCATGCACTACGGCTACAAATTCAAGATCATGCGTAGGATAATTCTGCTCATGTTTCTTCAATTGTCTCGATGCATAGGCTACCACTTGACCTTCTTGCATTAGCACACATACAAGCCCTTGTCTTGATGCATCACAATAAATATGAAAGTGTTTGCTCACGTCTGGCAATACCAACACATGTGCGGTGGTTAACCTCTTCTTTAGCTCCTCAAAGCTGTTTTGACAAGCTTGAGTTTATTGGAATGCTTTCCCTTCATTAATAATTTAGTCATTGGCTTGGCTATTTTGGAGAAATCCTTGATGAACTGGCGGTAATATCCAGCCATTCCGAGAAAGCTCCTAATTTCATTCACATTCTAGGGCGGTTCCCAATTTAGAACATCCATCACGTTTTCTGGATCAACCGATACTCCTCCGGAGATGATATGTATAAAAAACGATACCTCTCTTAACCAAAGCTCACACTTGCTGAATTTGGCATACAATTGGTGTTCCCTCAATTTCTGCAATGTGAGCCTCCAATGCTCCTCAACGCTTCTTGAGTAGATCATGATATCATCAACGAACACCACCAAGAATTTATCCAAGTATTCCATGAATACCTTATTCATGAGGTACATAAAGTGTGAAGGTGCATTTGTCAATCCAAATGACATGACCGTATACTCATAGGATCCATACCGTGTCCTGAAAGCCGTTTTGGGTATGTCTGTGTAACACCCTCATTTTCATGCATAGTGCATTGCATACATCCCCATACATGTTTAGCATTAAGCAAAGTAAAAAGGAACGAGATTAAAATGAATCTAGGGATAAACTGGAAATTTCAGCCTGTCAGGGTGCGGACTTGTCCAACCTCTGAACCGGACTAGTCCGGTATCCCTATCCTTTGTTCAGAAAATTCATTTTTCCTCAAAAGTGCGGACTTGTCCGGCCATAACGCCAGACTAGTCTGGTGTCCAAAATTTCATTCAGAAAATTTCAAAGCCTTCATAGTCCGGACTTGCCCGGCATAAAGTGCGGACTAGTCCGGTTAAGCCTCTGATGTTCCCCGGACTTGTCCGGATAGACTTGTCCATTTCTTCTCTGTTACCCAATGGACTAGTCTGAAATCAACTTCGGACTAGTCTGGCCTACTGAACTCAACTCGGATTCTTTTATTTCTTAACGGTTTGTTTTTGGGAATTGCCTAATTTGGGCCCAAGAACTTCGTGCCCAACCTCAAAGGAGCCCAAGTGGACCCCACCTCGGGCCCTACTCGTCCCCCACCGAATTCTACTTTGAATTCACCCCAAAACCCTAATTCCCCACCCCTATATAAACAACCCAATGCCTCACACCTCTCGACTCCAATTGAAAACCCTTGCTGCCACTTTTGCATTGTGCCATCGTCAAGATCAAGTCCAGAAGCAAGGAGGAGGGGAGAAACACGAAGAAGGACCAATCTTCATCGTTTCTTCGACAGTTGACGTTCTTCATCCAAATTCTTCATCAACTCATCTCCATCAAGCCCTAATCGCCAGGATTCAAAGTCTCACGGCCAAAACTTGATCTTTGGATATCTAAACACGTGGTATACCCTCTGCACTCATTCAAATTCAACCCCAAATCAGAAAAACCCTAATTTTGCAGTTTGCATAGTGCGGACTAATCCGGTCCCTGACTGTGGACTAGTCTAGTGTCTAAATCGGTAAAATTCATGAATTGAACCAAATTAATTCAATATTGACTCGAATCAATTTCAAACCTATCCAAACTTGTTAGAAACTATTGTAACTAGTTAGTAAACATTATTATAAACTCATTAACCAATTTTACCTCACAATTGCATTAACCATGCTTATCATGGCATATTGAGTACTATATGAGCATTTTTTATTCAATTGTGTGTTTTGCATGTTTGTCGCTCGGAATAGATGGAACTGTCATAGAGAGTGCTTTTGAGGACCTGCAAAACTAGAGTTTCGAAGCCTTTGATACAAATCATGCTCAGGAGCAAGCCAAGTGTCCTTGACCATATTTATCCTGTTTAAATGTTTTGTTTGCAAAATTGCATGCTTCTATCGAAAATTGATGGGAAAACCCAATTGTAGGAGTTTACTAGTTTTGTATGACCACCCTTGTCGCTTGGACACTATGTAGAGAGTTGGGAAGGGTATTTTGTACTTTTTGCTTCGCAATGCTGAATTGGGTTCGGGAAACAATCAAATGGCGTAATTTTGAACTATTGAAGACATGAATGATGAGAATTGATATTAATGACCCTTTAGCAACATGGTGCCTAGGGATCTAAGCAACTTGATTATGTGGGATGGGTTGGACTGTTTTTGGTGGTTTTGCTTGCCTTAGATATAAGAACCGGTTCGTGGAGCGACCATCAAGGATTTACAGTGCCACCACAAGGCCAAGTATCGGTGCGGCTTAGCGGACGAATTAGTGAATTGCCAGTACTGTTTGGACCATTAAGAATGCTCGAGGAAGGGGTAGTCAGATTGGGTTATAGAGATTGGTGGGACTACGTTGGGATCCAGAAGGCTCACAAGGGGGCCCTTGGCTGGATGTGCTCAGTTGGAGACATCACCATCGATGAAACCTCAGTGGGGTCTAAATATGCTAGTAATCACATTCTAAAGGCTATTTTGTGATCTCTTGGCCACACATATAAGGAAGTGTGAGACAACATAATTGAGACTCCTTAGTCATCAAAAGGTAATGAAATCACGAACTTGTGGGTAGAGTGGTACAACCTCTACAAAGTGTGTCTAAAACTATCATGATAGCCGTGCTCCCGGTCATGAGCAACCTGGACCATCACATGATTAGATTATGGACTATAATATGGTTTAATGACTGTAATTGAATTGGGAATTGGTATTGGTTATTTAATTGGCTTTGGTATATGGAATTGGTGAAATTGAGACATATGAGCAGTTATGAGTTGATTATGGATTTTTATTGCTGGTATTGGTTATTTAAGTTGAAATTGAGGTTATTTGGGGAGGACCTCACTTAATAATGATACAATTGCATTTTTAACTGTTTTTGAATGTACTTTTATTCAATTAGCCCATTTTATTATCATTCCTTGTTTAAGCTACATGTCATACTTTCCCACACTTATTGAGTATGACATGTGCTCACCCTTGCTATTCCACCACCAGATCCAGACGCAGGTGACCAGGTGGAGTACCAATAGGTCTTTGAGGAGTTCTAGGCATGTGCTTTACCGTGAAACCTGCCTGTGGAGTTGAAGTCATTAGAGTTTAGTTTTTCCACTGCAGTTTTTAGAGATTGTATTCGAGACTATTTAATTTGTAATAAGGTACTATTATTAGTATTATTATTCGAGGCATGACTATAATCTGTTTCTCATTTGTGAATCAGTTGTGTATGTGTGTTAAACATCCTGGGCACACATATGCATTACGCTTTGTTCATTTTCGGAACCGAGTGTCACAAATTGTTATCAGAGGCGTGTTTCACCATAGGACGCATGCCTAGCGCCACAAATCACGTAGGACTAATTTTCTATTCAAAATTAGCCGGTTTTACACTATTTTGCCTTCCACTAGCCATATAATGTGGAAAAAACTGCGGTTTTGCTGCTGCTGCAATTTTTGCCATTTTGGCATCTTTTTGAGCAAATGCACGTCCTCTCATCTAAATTTATGGCTGCTGCAATTTTCAGAACTTATATTTATGCTTTTCCTCTATTTTCTCATGTTTTCTTGTAGATGGCTCACATCAAAATGACAGCCCGCAAGAAAGCTTGTTTGCCACCCCTTGGATGCATGCTTAGGCCTCGCAAGGAGCCGCAAATGGAACCAGTCCAAGAGGAGGAGGAAGTGAGTTCTCCTGCAATAGAAATTGAGCATGAAGACTCCAACACGATGGAGGAAGACCCTGAAATGGTGGATTCCTATGATGATGAGGTGGAAGAGGAAGACCCTGAAATGGAGCAATGCTATAATAGCAAGGAAGAGGAGGACGATACACATGATAGGAATGAAGATAAATTGCAAGATGAGGAGGAACCACAAGTGGAGGTACCTAAAGCCCAAGGGAACACATCACAACTAAGTGAAGCTAGAAAGGAGGGCAAATGCATAGTTTACCGTGATCCCAAAGAATTATGTTCCGATGGCACTGATGGAGGTTTTGCCGCTAGGCAATTGAAGGAATTCCTTGATTTATGCAAGATGCAACCAAAGTACTATGTCAAAAGGATTCCAAGCAATGAACATGAAGAATGGAGGGCTCAAGTTACTGTTCTTGCTAGAGATGAGGTGGTTACTCGACACTTTGCCTCCACATGGGGAGCCACCAGGGGGCAAGCCATTGAAGATGTTGCTTGGGATGCACTTACTAGATTGTGCCACATCTATCGGGAGCACATTGGAGATACTAGTATTCCACTACAGCCGCAATGCAAGGGACAAGGGAGATCTTAAGACCGCAGGATGGAGCCCAAGTCAGTTCCCGTGCCATTGACAGATCTCAGTGTGACACCCGGTTCCGAAAATGAACCAAGTGAACTAATATGTGTGCCAGGTCGTTCAACACACATACACGAGTGCATTCACAAAAGGATATTCAAAAAATTACCACTGAACAAGATTAATTAACCACTTTTCTTACACAATTCATAATATCCTCGAATACAAGTTCTAATGAATATTAATGACAAGTTTCAACTATTGCAGCAAAAATAAACTAATAAACAAACTAAGCAAAAGGAATAGCGCAGCTCCAACACTCCACAGGCAAAGATAACGGTATACACGGCCTAGAACTCCGCATTATCATTGTTAAAATCCCAATCCTGACCTGCAACTGTTGGCGGGGGGATCGCAAGAGTGAGTACATGTCGTACTCGGCAAGTGTGGAAAGTATGACATGTATCTGATTAAAATGACGAATATAATAATGGCTAAGTGCTGAAAAGTACATCAAAACATTTGAAAAGAAATATGTATTATACGTATGTGAAATAACCCCATCATCAACCATAAGTAATAACATAATACAAGTTCATATTCCATATCCATCACATTATGCCTAGGTGCTTGCACAACAGGGCGCTGCTGCACAAACTGAGTTGGGCGCGGTGCATATCCAGGGCGATGAGCAGGTGCAAAGGAGCTGTAATAAGGCACATTAGGAGGTGCGAAGCGAGGGCGCACATTACTTCCTTGTTGTTGTCCTTGATATGGCGCCTTCCTCTTGTTGTCATGTTCCATCTCACGAACCTTGTTCTCCACAACAATTGCTTTGTCCACAAGCTTCTGGAAGTTGACATAGTCACAATTCAGTAATTGCACTTGGATTTCATTATTCAAGCCTCTCATGAACAAGTATTGCTTCCGGCTGTCCCGACTCACATCTTCAGGGGCATACCTTGAAAGTTGAGTGAACTTGTTAAGATATTCACCCACGCTCGATCTTCCTTGCCTCAAGTTCTCAAATTCTTTCCTGTTCAAAATAATAACACCATCTGACACACAATGGGAATGGAATCTTTCCTTGAACTCAACCCAAGTAATCCTCTCCTGGTTATCATGAGCATTGCATAAGGAATCCCACCAATCGGCAGCTGCTCCAACTAGTGGATGAGAAGCAAATAGAACTTTCTCCCAGTCGCTGCATTGGACAATAGCTAGCTTCTTCTCCACGGACTTGAGCTAATCATCAGCATCCATAGGGCCAGCGGCTTGAGCAAAGGTCGGTGGCCTAGTCCTCTTAAACTCTCCCAACCGGTTATGAGGAGGTGGGGGTGGCGGTGGAGGCATGTGGGGCTGATTGTTGATGTTACCAGCCTGCAGCTGTCTCATAGTCTGTATCGTGGTCCGCATGAGCTGGTTTTGCACCGCTAAAAGCTACTCAATGTTGATAGCTCCATGAGCAGGTCCTTGTCCATTGTTGTTCTGAGGTGCTCCATTGTTCTCCTCCTCATCATTGTCATCCCTTTGGTTGCGAGTCCTCACCATCTGAAGAAAAGCAGAAGATAAGAATTTAGAAGATGTCCCCAACTGTATGCATCAAGGGATATGAAACTAAACAACTAACTATACTAGCATATGTAGACATGGCAATGCTAAAGCATCCCAAAATCCTCTACTAAACACACAAGCAGCAATACATAGCAAACAACACACCAAGCAAAAGACCTCGATTCCTGAGTGTTCCTATGTGCTCTAAAGTGTCCATTCTATCTAGGTTGCGTCCTACAGTCAACCTGTGTCTCTGATAACAATTTGTGACACCCAGTTCCAAAAATGAACCAAGTGAACACATATGTGTGCCCAGGACGTTCAACACACATACACGAGTGCATTCATAAAAGAATATACAACAAATTACCACCGAACAAAATTAATTAACCACTTTTATTACACAATTCATAATATCCTCAAATACAAGTTCTAATGAATATTAATGAAAAGTTTCAACTAATGCAACGGAAATAAACGAATAAGCAAACTAAGCCAAAGGGATAGTGCAGCTCCAACACTCCACAAACTAAATTGACGGTAGGCACGGCCTAGAACTCTGCATTATCATCGCTAAAATTCCAATCCCGACCTGCAACTGTTGGTGGGGGGATTGCAAGAGTGAGTACATGTCGTACTCAGCAAGTGTGAAAAGTATGACATGTAGCTGATTAAAATGATGAATATAATAATGGCTAAGTGCTGAAAAGTACATCAAAACATTTGAAAAGCAATATGTATTATACATATGTGAAATAACCCCATCATCAACCATAAGTATTAACATAATACAAGTTCATATTCCATATCCATCACATTATGCCAGATTTCTCATTACCATTAACCATATCCAATACCATAATTCAGTTCATAACCATATTATTAACTATAACCATTACCAAACCATAACCATAACCAAATTTCCCCTAATCATGTGAGGGTCCAGGTTTCTCATAACCGGGAGCACGGCTACCATGATAGTTTTAGACACACTCTGCAGAGGTTGTACCACTTTACCCACGTGTTTGTGACTTCATCACCTTTCGATGACTATAGAATCTCAATTATGCCGTCTCACACTTCCTTAGGTGTGTGGACATGAGATCACAAAATAGCCTTTACAAAGTGATTACTAGCCTATTTAGACCCCACTAAGGTTTCACCGGTGGCGATGTCTCCTACAGAGCACATCTTCAACGAAGGGCCCCTCTTGAGCCATTCGGATCCCAGGGTAGTCCCACCAATCATCAACAAACCCAATCCGACTGCCCCTTCTCCGAGCATCCTTAGTGGTCCAAATAGCACTGGTAAAGCCCAAATTAATCAACTATGCCACACCCATACTTGGCCTCATGGTGGCACTGTAAATCTTGGATGGTCGCTCTACGAACCGGTCCTTAGATCTAAAGCAAGCAAACCATCATAACATCCAACCCATCCACATACCATGCTTGCTTAGATCACCCACTACCATATCATAATAACCAGTTCATGTTATTCATAACCTCATAGATGCATAATTAAGTAAAGTGGTATAGTTGTTTTCAAATCCAATTAATTAAGCGAAGCAAAAAGGTAAAAAAACCCTTCCCGACTCTCCACCATGAATTCCAAGTGACAAGGATGGTTTAACAAAGCTAGTAAACTTCCTATCATAGGATTCCTTTCAAATTGACACAAGCATGCAGTTTGCAAACAAAACATTTATTTCAAAATAGGATCAATATGCTTCAAGGACACTTGCCTTGCTCTTGGGATTGGTTTGGGTCAAAGCCTTCAAACTCTTGGTCATGAAGATCCTCCGCGACACTCTCTAGCGCAAATACGTCTAATCTGCACAATAAACATACAAGAAAAGAAATAAAATCAAAAAGTGCACAAAATATTAATCAACATGACATAACATGCATGATTAATGCAATTGTGGAGCAAAACTAGTTAATAAGTTGTTAATAATGTTCATTAATCAATTACAATGGTTTTTAACATGTATACACGGGTTTGGGGTGGATTCGACTAACTTAGAATTAATTTAACAGAAAATAACTAGGAAAATCGTACTAGTTCGCTAGGGACTGGACAAGTCCGCTCTTCACACAACTAGCGAACTAGGGTTTCCTAGGATGACGTGAATTTGGAGATTTGGGGTTGAATTCACGTAAGAAAAAGAAAATAGAATGTATACCAGGTGTCTAAGACTCCAAAGAATCAAGGATCATGGAGGCAACACTTCGACCTTGGCGATCTAGGGTTGATGAAAAACTTGGAGATGAATTGGTGATGTAGAACGAAACTTGATGGAGATCTTGATCCTCTTTCGTTTCCTCCTCCTCTTCTTCTTGCTCTAGATCTCCTTCTCATTCCTTGGTGGTGGCTAATCACAAGCTAGGGTTTGGGTTTGGTGGAAAAGTGGTAAATAGATGTCAAGCCAAGGGGTGAAGTTGTTTATATAGAGGTGGAGGCTAGGGTTTGATGCATTTCGAGTTTGGGGGTGAGTAGAGGCCGGTTTAGAGTCCCACATGGGCTCTTAAAGAGTTAGGCACGACATCCCTGGTCCCACATAACGTAAAAATCAAGAAACAAGTCGTGAAACAAAATATCAACTCGGATTCACGATTTATCGGACAAGTCAGAAAAGGGTCGGACTAGTCCGAAATTGGACAGAGAGAAATCAGACAAGTCCGGACTGGATATCGGACAAGTCCGAACTTATCCACAGGAAAAAAACAGACAAGTCTAGCAAAAAATCGAACAAGTCCGACTTTGGTCTTTGGGGAAAAACGGACAAGTCCGCTGGAATACCGGACTAGTCCGGACAAGTCCAGGGACTTAGCAAATTTTCAAGCAATTTGGGATACCGGACTAGTCTACAATGTGGCGCACAAGTCTGAAAGTATCCATAGGGAAAAAAAGACTAGTCCGCAGCAAAACGAAAAAGTCTGATCGAAGTCAGAGAGAAATCGGACTAGTCCGCACCAAAATTGGACTAGTCCACACTTTCCATAATTCTTAAGTGCGGTTTTGCTTCTAATTCATTTTAAACTTACTCCTTTTTATGTGGATTAGTGTTAAACATGCATAACAATATAGGCAATGCATGATGCATGAAAATGAGGGTGTTACAAACCTACCCCCCTTAAAATGAATCTTGCCCTCGAGATTCGACGCGGAAGAGAAAATATAGGGAAATTCCTTATTGAGGTCATTGAAAGTGCATCTAGGCATCCCTTGTGGGTTTTGGTTGATTTATGACAAACAAATGAGATCCCAACCAAATTGTTGAGATGAGCGCAGGTCTTAAAAGTAATTATGAAGAAAGCGCAAAAACAAAAGAGAATGAGGATCTATATGGAAAAGAGCTCAAGATCTAAATAGATTAGATCATTGTGTATGGAGTGTGTTGGAGAAACACACCCCAAGAGCTCAATCACAACAAAACTTGCTCACTGCACTAATTTATACAGGTCCAGACTAGTCCAATAATATCCGGAATAGTCCGATAACCCCTCTATTCAAAATCGGACAAGTCCTCCTAGTGCGGACTTGTCTGCACAGTCCAAGTCTACACAGACCAGACTAGTCCGATATCACCACACACTAGTCCAATATCTTTCTGACTAAGATCGGACTAGTCCTCCCCAGTGCGGACTAGTCCTCAACACTTCACATCTTTGCACAAACATCGGACAAGTCCCATAATATCCGGACTAGTTCGATAACCTCTCTGACTAAAATTGGACAAGTCCTCCAAATGCGGACTTGTCCCCGATTCACTAAGGATATCACCAGAGCCGGACTTGTCCGAAAATATCCAGACTAGTATGAACTTTTCCAGAGCCGAAATCGGACTAGTCCACCCTAAGTCGGACAAGTCCAATCTTCCTGAGAACTTAGGGTTTCCTGCACGTCTCACACTAGACTAGTACGGACTCCACCACGAACTAGTCCGGACCCTCGAAACCCTAACAGTAACTTTTGGAAACATCATATAAATAGATGTGCACAACCCTACTTTCAACTATCTCGACTCCCATCACCGTCACACCCTCCAAGAGCTTAGAAAACACATCTTTCCACACAATCCAACGCAAGAAATATCAAATTCTTGAGGATTCATCTTGGATCTAAGGAGAGACACGATTCCACACGTTTAAGCTCTTGGGTTTGATCTCTAACACACTCTTGCTATTTCATTGTTCATCTTAAGAGTGTTTTCTTGGTGGTGTTTGATTTGTAGTCTTGGGGAGCCCTCAACTTGTGAGAAGGCCCCTTGAACTTGGTGATTTACCCTTGTGATAGTGAAAGAGAATTGGCCTTCGTGGCAATTCGACGGGGTTAGGGTCAGTGAAGACCCGGTCCTTTTGTGGGCTCCTCAAAGTGGATGTAGGTTGCCTTTGTGGGAACCGAACCACGGGATAAAATCTTGTGCCAAACTTGTTCTTACGTTTTTTCATATCATATTCTAGGGTTTATTTGATCTTGTCCATCTTACATTAAAACATTGAAGTTTGTGATACACTTAATTTCATTGACTCGATACTTTCAAGTTACATACTAAATTTCGTTGCGTACTGTGCTTGTATTGAAATCATTGATCTAACTTGATCAATCTAGTCTGCACGCACTGAACTAGTCTGCACTCTATCAGACTAGTCTGATTTCCTGGTATTTGATCAAGTTGCTAAGTGTTGTAGGTTCCGACTAAAATTCAAAAAGGCCTATTCACCCCCCTCTAGGCCACATTCAATTGGTATCAGAGCGAGACTCTTCGCAAGAGACTAATCGCTTGAAGAGAACATGTCGGACGTGAAGGATGTGCACAAGAGTCTCAACCAAGAGAAGGTTGAATATGAAAAAAGCTCAAAAACTGGAGAAGCCCCTCGACTCCATTCAGGACATCGAGGATGACGATGAGGAGATGCTTGAACTCAAGGTGCTCCTAAGGAAGAAAGCCCTCTCCAAAGGGAAAGTGAAGATCGAGGACAAGAATAAGGGGAGTAGTCACACCGACTACTCCCGATATCCTTTCAACTACGATCGCTTAAATTCTAACAATAGCCATTATCTGTCTATTCCTTTAGGAAAAGCCCCACACTTTGACGGGAATGATTACTCAATGTGGAGGCAAAACATGAAAATGCACTTAATCTCACTCAATCCTAGCTTGTGGCATATTGTGTGTACAGGAATAGATATCCCAGACGACGATGAAGAGCTTACACTAAGCCAAGAGCAAGCAATTCATCGGAATGCTCAAGCTGCAGCAGTTATCACATCTTCACTAAGTCGGGACGAGTTCACCAAAGCGGATGGACTCGATATTGCAAAGGAAATCTGGGACACATTGCAAACTGCACATGAAGGCGATCGTCATGTGCGAGAGGCGAAGATCGAAATGATTGAAGGCAAATTGGGAAGATTCGCCATAGAAGAAGATGAGTCACCATAGGACATGTACAACCAGTTAAAGACTCTCATCAACAAGGTTCAAGCATACAGAAGTAAGAAGTGGAATGATCACGAGGTAGTGAAGCACATCCTTAGAGCTTTCATGCCTCGCAATGTTACCCTATGCTCGATGATTAGAGAAAGCCCCGGGTACAAGAAAATGACCCCGAACGAACTACTTGGAAAGATCATCAACTTCGAGATGATGGAAAAGCAAGCTAAACATGTCAAGGAGATTGCCGACCTCACCTCGGCAAAGAAGAAAGGGGCCGCTTTAAAATCCACTTGCAAGCCCTTGTAAAAAGAAGCTCGAAAAGCTCAACAAGAAGAGGATAGCGATGAGAGCAGCGACATTGATGAAGAGGACGTGATCCTCTTTATGAAAAGATTCAAGAAAATGATGAGGAGAAGACAAGGAGGCAAATCAAGTGAAGGAAAACACAAAGAAAAATCAAGACTGAAGCTGAAGCGGGCATGCTATAACTGTGGTGAATATGACCACTTTATAGTTCATTGCCCGTATGAAGAAAACAAGAAGAAGACCAAGGAAACGAAGCTTCAACCCAATAAATTCTTCAAGAAGAAGAAGCAAGCTGGACAAGCGCACCTAGGAAAGGAGTGAGACTCAAATGATGAGTCCTCATCCAAAGAGGAAGAGGAGATGGCTAGCATAGCCGTCGAGAAGACAACTAAGAAGTCCACCCTCTTCCCAAATCTCAGCGCATGGAAGGGCAACGACACTTGCCTCGTGGCGAAGGAAGGTAAGCGAAAGGTAACAACAAAATATACCTCTTTGCGTTATTTTGATAGTGATAGTGACAACTATAGTGATGATGAGGACATGCTAGCTAGCTTAGACAAGAAAACTGCTGCCAATATGAAATTCTTTATGGATAAACTTGTTGATAGGGAGGGGCTGATTGATCATCAAGAAGATACAATCATCCTCCAAAAGGAGGAGTATCTCAAGATCAATGAGCTCCTTGAACTTGAAAAGGAGCGAAGCAAATCACTTCAACTTGAGTTAGCTTTAAGCAATGAAGCTTGCTTGAAGTTAAGCGACTCAAATACAATCATCAAGGAAGAACTTCATAACTTAACCAAAGTTAACAAGATCCTTGAAGTGCAAGTGGAGTCACACAAACAAAGTGACCCTTCATCCTCTTCAAGCTCGCCCTCTCAACCCCTTAAAACTGACACTAGCTTGCAAGACAAGTTAACCTCTATGAAGGACAAGCACCCTTCCCAAAGTGACCTATTTGACAAGGAGAAGGTCAAATATGCACATAGTGCATACTTGGCCACAAGACCTCCTAATGTCAAATATGGCATTGGATATTCCTATGGTGAAAAGCAAAATGCTAGAAACCATAAGAATAACAAGGAGCGCATTGCCTTTGTGAGATGAAACTCCTCTCAAGCTAGAAAGACCAATAATACTAATAAGTCCAAGATAGTTAACACATATAATAACCGGACTAGTCCGGTCCCTACACAGACAAGTCCGGTCCTCCGGACAAGTCTGGTTTTCCGGACTCGTTCTGTTCATGAACAACAACAACTATTGTTTAGAACTTCCGATGAATCATATGTCCTTATGAAAAGTTTTTGTAAAGTTTATGCTCATTATGTTGGGCCATGCCATGGGAACACCAAGTCTCATGTGTGGGTGCCCAAATCTCTTGTAACTAACCTCAAAGGACCCAAGCAAGCTTGGGTACTTAAAACCAAGGCATGATTTGTTTTTGTAGGCCTATTCCCCCGGTGGATCAAAATGGGTGCTAGATAGTGGATGCACCAACCATATGACCAGAGAAAGAATGATGTTCGTTGAGTACAAAGAGAATGAGTATCCAAGTGAGGGCATCTATTTTGGAGACAATAGTCAAGTAAGGGTGCTCGGTACCGGTAAAATTGCAATATCATCTCAACATACTCTTTCTCACATTTTACATGTTGATTCATTAGATTATAACCTGTTGTCCATATCTCAATTATGTGACAAGGGTTATAATTGTTTGTTTACTAATGAGGGTGTGACCGTCTCTATAAGGAGTGATGACTCGGTTGCATTCAAGGGTGTGTTTAAGGGAAAGATTTATCTTGTTGACTTCAACAAAGATAAAGCCTAACTTGACACATGCTTGATTGCAAAGACCAACATGGGGTGGCTGTGGCATAGACGGCTAGCACATGTTGGTATGAGGAATCTTCAAAAACTCCTTAAGGGCGACCACAGCCGAGGTTTAAAGGATGTTGTTTTTGAGAAAGACAGGCCTTGTTGTGCGTGCCAAGCCGGGAAGCAAGTAGGAGAGACACATCTCGCGAAGAACGTCATGACTACATCAAGACCACTCGAGCTACTTCACATGGACCTATTTGGTCCAATTGCTTACATAAGCATCGGCGGTAACAAATATGGCTTAGTAATTGTTGATGACTTTTTGCGCTTCACTTGGGTTTTCTTATTGCATGATAAGACAGACACTCAAGGAATCCTCAAGAAGTTCCTCAAGAGCGCCCAAAATGAGTTCTCATTTAGAATTAAGAACATACGAAGTAACAACAGCACGGAGTTCAAGAACACTCAAGTTGAGGAGTACATCGACGAAGAAGGGATAAAGCATGAGTTTTCAGCACCTTGTTCCCCTCAAAAAAACGGAGATGCCGAAAGGAAGAACCTAACCCTCATGGATATGGCAAGAACAATGCTCGATGAATACAAGACCTCGGATTGGTTTTAGGAGGAAGCGGTCAACACCGCTTGCCACGCCATAAACCGACTCTATCTTCAATGACTACTATAACACCCTCATTTTCATGCATCATGACTTGCATGCACTCATATACATGTTTAAAATTGATCCACATAAAGAGGAATGGGTTTAAAATTGATTTGCAGCATTTAAAATTGATTTGGAACAAAACCGCACTTAAAATGCAGGAAAGTGCGCACTAGTCCGATTTTACTGAGAACTAGTCTGATTTCTCTCTGACTAAACACGGACTTGTCCGTTTTTGCTACGGACTAGTCCGATTTTGGCTCTAGAAACTTTCGGACTTGTCCGATTTTGTGCGGACTAGTTCGATATTCCAAGAATCCTTGAAAATTTGCTAAGTCCTTGGACTTTTCCGGACTAGTCCGGTGTTCCAGCGGACTTGTCCGATTTCCTCTCTGTTTAAAGTCGGACTTGTCCGATTTTTTGCCAGACTTGTCCGATTTTCTCTCTGGATGACTTCGTACTAGTCCGGTCCTTTCCGGACTTATCCGATATTTCGTGACTTCAAGTTGATCTTTTGTTTTAGGACTTGTTTCTTGGGTTTCACGTTAAGTGGGCCTACCGGCCTCTACTCCTCTCAAACTCGAAATCCATCTAACCCTAGCCTCCACCTCTATATAAACAACCCCACCCCTTGGATTGACATCGATTTGCCACTTTTCCACCCCACCCAAACCCTAGTTCGTGGAGAGCCACCACCAAGGAGGGAGGAGAAGATCCCAATCAAGAAGAAGAAGAGGAGGAAATGAAAGAGGATCAAGATCTCTACCATGTTTTGTTCCTCATCACCAATTCATCTCCAAGTTAATAACCAACCCTAGATCACCAAGATCCAAGTGCTACCTCCAAGTTTCTTGATTCATTGGAGTCCTAAACACCTGGTATACCTTCTATTCTCTTTTCCTTACGAGAATTCAACCCCTAATCTCCAGATTTACGTCGATCTAGAAAACCCTAATCTGCTGATCTCGCAGAGTGCGGACTTGTCCGGTCCCTAGCGTACTAGTCCGATCTTCCTGGTTAAATTGTGTTGAATTGATTCTAAAGTTGGATCTAATGAACTCCAAACCTGTATAAACTTGTTAAAAGCTATTATAAATAGTTAGTTATCATGAAAAGCAATCTAGTAACAAGTTCTACCTTGCATTTGCATCAATCATTCATGTCATGACATATTGAGTAATATTTGTGCTCTCTTTGATTGTGTTTCTTGTCTTGTATGTTTATTGTGTGGATTAGACGGAGTTGCGCTAGAGAGTGCCGCGGAGGATCTACAGCACCAAGAGTTTGATGGCTTTGACCCTAATCAACAGCAAGAGCAAGGCAAGTGTCCTTGAAGCATATCGATCCTGTTTTAAAATAAATGTTTTGTTTGCAAAACTGCATGCTTGTGCCAAATTGATGGGAATCCTATGGTAGGAAGTTGACTAGCTTTGTTTAACCACCCTTGTCACCTAGAATTATGGCAGAGAGTTGGGATGGGCTTTTTACCTTTTGCTTCGCTTAATCAATTGGGTTCGAAAAACAACTATACCACTCAATTTAATTATGCATTAATGATACTATGGTTAACATGAACTGGTTTAAATGATGGGTGATCTAAGAAAGCCTGGTATGTGGATGTGTTGGATGATATGGTGGTTGCTTGCTTTAGATCTAAGGACCGGTTCATGCGAGAATAAGCCAGGATTACAGTGCCACCACGAGGCTAAGTATGGGTGCGGCGTTGCTGATTAATTAGGGCTTTCCTAGTGTTGTTTGGACCATTGTGGATGCTCGGGGAAGGGGTAGTCAGATTGGGTTTGTTGATGATTGGTGGGACTACCTTGGGATTCGAATGGCTCAAGAGGGGGCCCTTGGTTGAAGATGTGTTCAGTTGGAGACATCTCCACCGGTGAAACCTCAGTGGGGTCTAAATAGGCTAGTAATCCCTTTGTAAAGGCTATTTGTGATCTCTTTGCCATACACCAAAGGATGTGTAATTGGTGAAAGGGAGGTTCTTTAGTCGCCGACGGGTGATGAAATCATAAACACGTGGGTAAAGCGGTACAACCTCTGCAGAGTTAAATAAAACTATCATGATAGTTGTGCTCCCGGTTATGAGCACCTGGACAACTTCCATGATTAGAGGGAAATTGGGATTTGGGATGGTTATGGTCGGTATTATGGTTATGGATTAATTTCTAATATTGAATATGGTTATTGGCAAATGGTGAAATATGGAATTGTGGATGAGGATGGTGAATATGGACTGGTATTATGATATTACTTATGATTATGATGGGTTTATTTCACATACATGTAATATATTGCTTTTCAAATGTTTTAATGTACTTTTCAGTACTTGCCATTATTATTGTCGTCATTTGAATCAGCCACATGTCATACTTTCCACACTTGTTGAGTACGACATGTACTCACTCTTGCAATCCCCCCCCCCCAACAGTTGCAGGTCAGGATTGGGAGTTTAATGGTGAGAATGCGGAGTTCTAGGCCGTGTCTACCGTCAGCTTGTCTGTGGTGTTGATTGGAGTTGCGCATATATACCCTATCGCTTATGCTACCTAGTTGTTTAGTTTGCTTAATTAGTTTATTTCCGCTGCATTAGTTGAACTTGTCATAAATATACATTGGAGCTTGTATTCGATGATAATATGGTTTGTGTAATAAAATTTGGTTAATTAATCTTGTTTTGAGGTAATTATCTGTATATCGTTTGTGATTGCACTCGTGTATGTGTGTTGAACGTCCTGGGCACACATATGCGTTAGCTTGGTTCTTTTTTGAACCGGGCGTCCGAAATTGGTATTAGAGCCACAGGTTGACCTAGGACACAACCTAGATAGAATGGACACTCTAGAGCACATAGGGGCACTCAGGAATCGATGTGTTTTTGCTTGGTGTGCTGTTGCTATATATATTATTTGCTTGTGTGCTTAATAGAGGATTTTGGGATGCTTTAGCATTGCCATGTCCACCTAGTCTAGTGTAGCTAGTTGTTTAGTTTCATATCCCTTGATGCATATATTTGGGGACATTTTCTAATTGTTACCTATTGCTTTTCTTCAGATGGTGAGGACTCACAACAAGAGGGATGGCAATGATGAGGAGGAGAACACTGGAGTGCCTCAGAACAACATTGGACAAGGATCTACTCAGGGAGCTATCAAGATTGAGCAGCTATTGGCTATGCAAAACCAGCTCATGCAGACCATGATACAAACTATGGGACAACTGCAGGCTGGCAATATCAACAATCAGCCCCACATGCCTCCACCGCCACCCCCGCCTTGTCATAACCGATTGGGAGAGTTTATGAGGACTAGGCCGCCAACCTTTGCTCAAGCCGCTGACCCTATGGATGCGGATGATTGGCTCAAGTCCATGGAGAAGAAGCTAGCTATTGTCCAATGCAGTGACCGGGAGAAGGTCTTGTTTGCTTCTCATCAACTAGTTGGAGCTGCTGCAGATTGGTGGGATGCTTATTACAATGCTCATGAGAATCAAGAGAGGATCACCTGGGCGTAATTCAAGGAGAGTTTCCGTTCTCTTTATGTGCCTGAGGGAGTTATGATTTTGAAGAGGCAAGAATTTGAGAACTGGAGGAAAGGAAGATCGAGCGTGAGTGAATATCTCAATAAGTTCACTCAACTCTCAAGGTATGCGCCCGAGGATGTTAGTCGGGACAGCTGGAAGCAATATTTGTTCATGAGAGGCTTGAACAATGAAATCCAAGTGCAACTACTCAATTGTGACTATGCCAACTTCCAGAAGCTTGTGGACAAAGCAATTGTGGTTGAGAACAAGATTCGTGAGATGGAGCAAGACAATAAGAGAAAGCCGCCATATCAAGGACAGCAACAAGGAAGTAACGTGCGCCCTCGCTTTGCGCCGCCCAATGCGCCTTATTACAGTTCTTCTATTCCTGCTCAACCTCCTGGTTATGCACCACGCCCAACTCAGTCTGTGTCGCAGCACCCTGTTATGCAAGCACCTAGGCCTCCAATGCCTTATGCGCCTTGTGCTAATTTTCCTAGTGCAAATGTTCAAAACCAAGCTCGTCCCAATAATTCTCGTGGAGTTAAGAAGTGTTATACTTGTGGAGAAGCTGGACACTTTGCGCATCAATGTCCTAAGTCAGGCCTTGGTCAAGGAGGCAATGCACCGAGGCAAAACCCAAGGCCCAATGGAGGACAACCACAAGGGAACCGTGGATAGCAGAATTTTGCTCGTGGCAATGTGAACCATGTCTCAACGGAAGGTGCTCAACAAGCAGATGACGTGGTCATCGGTATGTTTCTCGCCAACTCCAACCCGGCGACTATGTTATTTGATTCTGGAGCATCGCATTCATTCATTGCATCAAATGTTGCCAAGTATAGTTTGCCTATCTCTCATATGAAGTTTACTCTGTTGGTTAAGTCTCCTGGAGGAGAGATGAGGACAAATATAGTATCTCCAAAAGTAAGCCTTAGAATAAGGGGGTAGACTTCTCTGCCAACCTCATTGTTTTGGATTCTCAAGGATTGGAGATTATACTTGGTATGGACTGGTTGAGGAAGCACAATGGAGTTATTGAGTGTGCCACGAAGACGGTGAAGTTGACCAATGAGGAATGGATCACCGTAGAATTTGAAGCATCTCAAACCATCCCGAAGCAATTGGAGTTGAATCATATGGACGGTGCTACAATTGAGGAGATTCCGGTGGTGTGTGAATTTTTGGATGTTTTTCCGGAAGAATTGCCAGGTATGCCAACTGATCGAGACATTGAGTTTGTTATTGATTTAATACCTGGAACTGCACCTATAGCGAAGTGGCCGTATAGGATGCCTCCTATGGAATTAGCGGAGCTTAAGAAGCAAATTCAAGAGAAACTAGATAAATGTTTTATTCACCCCAGTTCTTCACCTTGGGGAGCGTCCGTGCTGTTTGTGGACAAGAAGGATGGGACTCAAAGGATGTGTGTAGATTACCGAGCTCTCAACAAGGTAACAATCAAGAACAAGTACACCATGCCACGCATAGAAGACTTGTTTGATCAGATCAAGGGTGCTTGTGTCTTCTATAAGATTGATATGAGGTAGGGATATTTTCAAATGAAGATTAGACCATCAGACATACCCAAGACAGCTTTTAGAACACGGTATGGATCTTATGAGTACACCATGATGTCTTTTGGATTGACCAATGCACCTGCCTACTTTATGTACCTTATGAATAAGGTCTTCATGGAGTACTTGGACAAGTTCGTTGTGGTATTTATTGCTGACATTATGATCTACTTGAAGGATGAGAGGGAACATGAGGAACACTTGAGGCTTACATTGCAGAAATTGAGGGAGCATCGATTGTATGCCAAGTTCAACAAGTGTCAGTTTTGGTTGAGAGAGGTGCCCATTTTTGGGTCATATAATCTCAGGA
Organism: Tuctoria greenei; assembly: GCA_036927565.1. Classification (NCBI taxonomy): domain Eukaryota; kingdom Viridiplantae; phylum Streptophyta; class Magnoliopsida; order Poales; family Poaceae; genus Tuctoria; species Tuctoria greenei. The sequence goes on along the minus strand of JAYESD010000003.1, from coordinate 176,905,397 downwards.
GGAGGAGTATCGGTTGAACCCGGAAAAGTGAGAGACGTGTTGAAGTGAAAACCGACGCAAAACGTCAAGGAAATAAGAAGTTTTCTTGGGATGGCTGGATATTACCGTAGATTCATCAAGGACTTTTTCAAGATAGCCAAGACCATGATGGAATTGCTAATGAAGTGGAAGGCTTTCTAATAGACTCAATCTTGTCAAGAGAGTTTTGAGGAGTTGAAGAAGAGGTTGACAACAGCCCCAGTTTTGGTACTACTGGATGTGAGCAAGAGTTTTGACATTTATTGCGACGCATCGAGATAAGGACTTGGATGTGTATTGATGCAAGGAGGTCAAGTGGTCGCCTATGCATCAAGACAATTGAAGAAATATGAGCAAAATTACCCCATGCACGATTTGGAACTCGCGGCCGTGGTACACGCATTGTAGATTTGGAGGCACTATATTCTTGGACATAGGTGTGAAATTTATACGGATCACAAGAGTCTTAAGTATATTTTCACACAAATGGATCTGAATTTGAGGCAACGGAGATGGTTGGAGCTCAGCAAAGATTATGATTTTGGGATCAACTATCATCCGGAAAAAGCTAATGTAGTGGCCGATGCTTTGAGTAGAAAGGGAGTAAGTCATCAACTCACAGTTTGAGAGTTACCATCCGAGTTATGCAAGGAGTTTAAACGGTTGAACCTCGGGTTTGTAAATGAGATGGAGATGATGGAGTTAAACCCAACCTTGGAGCAAGAAATTAGAGAAGCACAGGCCACGGATGATGGGATCAAGGAAATCAAGGACAGGACCGAAGAAGGGAGAGAATTCAGATTTGATGAAGATGAACATGGTACCTTATGGCTTGGAAAGAGAATCGTTGTGCCTAATATAAAGCATATTCGGCAGACAATATTAAAGGAGACACATGACTCACCTTACTCGATCCATCCTGGTTGTACAAAGATGTACAAAGACTTAAAGGCTTGCTAATGGTGGGATATCATGAAGAAGGACATAGCTGAATATGTGGCATTGTGTGATGTGTGTCAACGAGTCAAGGCGGAACATCAGAGGTCAGCTGGATTATTGCAACCATTGAAGATTTCAGGATGGAAGTGGGAAGAAATTGGAATGGAATTCATAGTTGGGTTACCACGTACTCAGTCCGGGTATGACCCTATTAGGGTAATTGTGGATCGCTTAACCAAGTCAGCTCATTTTTGTCCATGTGAAGGCCAAATATACAGCTGCACAATTGGCCGAAATATACATGGAGCATATTGTGTGTCGACACGGAGTCCCGAAGAAGATAGTCTCGGATAGAGGTTCTCAATTTACCTCCAGATTTTGGATAAAGTTGCATGAAGCTTTGGGAACAAGGATGAATTTTAGTTCAGCATATCATCCCCAAACGGATGGACAAACCGAGAGGACCAATCAGATTTTGGAGGATATGTTAAGAGCTTGTGCTTTGAAGCATGGGAAAAGTTGGGACAAAAGCTTGCCATATGCAGAATTTTCATACAGTAATAGTTACCAAGCAAGTTTGAAGATATCACCGTATGAAGAGCTTTATGGGCACTACAGGAATATCGAAGAGTTACATCGGCCAGTTTAAGTTACGTCGGTTGGCCGACGTAAGTTAAATAACTTACGTCGGCGCCATGGAACCGACATAAGTACGTTAACCTACGTCGGCTGCCGACGTAAGTAACGAGACCGACAACTTTTAACACTAACTTACTTCGGCTAGAGCAACAGGCCGACGTAAATAAAAGAGCCGACGTAACTTAGTGTTAACTTACGTCGGCCAATAGTATGGCCGTCGTAAGTTACGTCCGCCGACGTAAGTTGAGTATTTAGCCGACGTAAGTTATGTATTTTAACCTAGCCCGCGTGCCCTTCTCTTTTCTTCCTTACCCGCCGCTTTCTCTTCTCTTCCCCGCCGCCTGCGCACGATGCCCCCACCGCGCCCCGGCCCCGCCGCCGCCGCCCCCGCTCCCGCTCCAGCTCCCGCCGACCCGCGGCGCCCACGCCGCCGCCGTCCTCACCGCGACCCGGCCCCACCGCCCCCGCTCCCGCCGACCCGAGGCACCCACGCCGCCGCCGGCCTCGCCGCGCCCCGGCCCCACCGCCCCCGCTCCCGCTCCGGCTGACCCGCGGCGCCCACACCGCCGCCGGCCTCGCCGCACCCCCGTCTCCTCCGGCCCCCTGCGCCGCCCCGGCCCTCACCGCCCTCAGCCTCCCCCGGCCCCGTCGCGCCGCCCTGCCTTCGGCCCACCGCCCCCGGACCTCACCGCTGCCCCCAGACCTCGCCGCCGCCGGCCCCGCCCCTGCGCCCCCGCCGCCGGCTCGTCCGCCGATCCTCGTTGCAAGTATTTCCTCACCACTCCCCTTGCTCTCATTGTTTTGAATTATTGCACATGCATTTGCTTGAAATTTTTCCTAAATTGTCGATTGCACATGCATTTGCAAGTGTTTACTCTTAATAGAAAATTGTGAATTGCTATGCTTATGTTAGAAATTGATGAATTGCTATGCTTATGTTAGAAATTGATTAGAAATTATATAGATACACAAATAATGTTTACTATGCTTATGTTAGAATTAAATCGATAAATTGATGAATTACAATTGATGAATTTTTATGCTTATTTGTTATGCTTAGAATTATGGTTAGAATTGAATTGCTTATGTTTAGGTTTAATTTAATTGAATTCAATTGCTTATGTTAGAATTGAGTTGATAAATTGATGAATTACAATGGATAATTGTTATGTTTAGGTTTATTTGAATTGCTTAGTTTTTTTGAATTATGGTTACAATTTTAATTTTGATTGCTTGAGTGTTTAAGAACTATATATACATAAATGGGCTTCGGACCGACTTGACAAGGCCCGACAAGGCCCATTTAGTGGTAAGGTAAAGTATGCGTGTAGACGGGCACGAAGACGAACGACGACGGTGAGGATGGCAAGCACCTGCGCGTGGATGGCGTACCCCGACAAAGTGGTTTCATCTCCGATCTATTTACAGCAGCTAACCCTAAAGCCGTCATGGAATTGTCATCTAAGACCAACTTTCCTCTCAGTCTTTCTCTAGTTCTTTCCTCTCTCTTAAATGACCTCAAAATGAAAATGAGCAACGTAACCTATAGCAATGTGTTACCCGTTTCGGATCGGCACGTCTCACATGCCATTGGCATGTGAGACGTGCAGGTTCGGAATTGTCCCTTTTTGGACAGCCTCGGAGTGACCGAGGGGGCGTGGCTTGTGACGAGACGCGGGTCCGGATTTGGACGAGATTTCGGTGGCGTAACCCTGTTGTTCTCTGCTGCACCATTTTTGGGCGTGCAGTGGAGAACAGCGGGGTTATGCTGCCGAAATTTCGTTCGAATCCGGATCACGCGTCTCGTCATGAGCACGCTCCGCTCGGTCACTCTTGGGTGGGTTTAGGATCTATCTGCCTAGGTTGTAGGGCCGTGACACATAACATAACAATACATTAACGACAATTTCTTTCGCGTTAAACTGCAGAGTCAAACATGGGCGAAGACCGTAGTTGGATGTACACTGGTTCTTCGTGTGTTTCATTTCTTTTTCAATTAATCTTCTTCTACTTAGTGTTTTCATTCTTTTGCAGGTTTGCCATTTTCGATGGAGTTGTCGACTCGAGGTCGACGCGACCTTTGAGAGGCGCTTCATCGTCGCAGGCTTCGACCGCTAGGACCAGTGGTCGTCTCTCGCAGACGCAGCTGGAGCTCCAGGCCATGAGGGAGTCGCTGACGCAAACTCAGGCAGAGCTGGAGCGGACGAGAGCGGAGGCAAGGGAGGAGCAGCAGAGGACGGCCTTAATGATGGCCCAGATGCAAGCAACGGTGGCGGTAAGTAATTTAAAGTACCGTAGTTCAATTTCACAACACTTAATAACATATATCTGCTAATATCTTGCAATGGCAGGCTCTTGCTCGACAAAGCGGTCAGGACATCCAGATTCCTACGCTTTCGCCACAGCAGACACCGGAGCAGGTAATATTGTCTATACCTAGGAGTTTGATTCCCTTTTCATCATGTTAAAAAGTTATTTGCATCACATTTAATCCTAATTATGATTCTTTTGCAGGGTTTCGGAACGCGTCGAGATCCCGGAGGCAGTGGAGGGGGTAGCGTGTAGACACTGGAGCAGGTGAGAAACTCTTTTTAAGTGTATCTAATCAAGCTTTAGTAGTTTTTGACCATGGTAGAAATGATTAGTATATAGTGAATAAGTTGTCAGTGCTTCCATTTAACAAAAGGGCTAGTGATTATCGCTGATGTTTCCTTCTTATGTCGAAACTGATGTTCACTGAGTTAACAAAGGGCTAGTGCTTCCATTTAACTAGTGATATAGTACATTACTTCATTTGAAACTACATCATGCTTCCTTCTTTTGTCACTGATGTTCTTGGCCTCTTATGTTATCACTGAGTTGACATTGATGCTTACTAGTGATTATGTTTCTTTTGCAGGGATCCGGAACGTGCCGAGAAGATCCCGGAGGTAATGGAGGGGCTAGCGTGTAGCCCGGTGGTTGTTGATGTTGATTGTTGCAAATTGTGTTGTTGTTGATGTTTTGAACTATATATTGAAACTGTTATGTTGTGTATGATATTATTTGTTTGTTCTGTGTTCTCGCCATCGAGCGAGGTAGTCAGTTTCTGTTTTTAAAAAAAATTCGAAAACTTAACTTACGTCGGCTATGGGCAGGCCGACGTAAGTTAGTCCAGGTTAACTTACGTCGGTCAGGCGATACCGACGTAAGTTAAACCACTAAACTTACGTCGGTTTGCCCTGGCCGACGTAAGTTACAGCACTTTACTTACGTCGGCCTGCCCAAGCCGACGTAAGTCCTCAGGCCCAGCCCAAGGTCCATCTCGGCACTTAACTTACGTCGGCTTCTGCAGACCGACGTAATTAAGTTAACTTACGTCGGTGGCCGACGTAAGTCACCTTAATTACGTCCAAATGCCTACGTCGGCTGGATGTCGACGTAATTAAGGGAAAACCGACGTAATTAAGTTATTTACGTCAGTTTAAGCCTTACTTACGTCGTCTTTGGCCGACGTAAGTGACCGTTATTCCTGTAGTGGGGAGGAAGTGTAAGACACCTTTATTCTGGAATGAGGCAGGAGAAACTCAAGTATTTGGTCCGGATGTGTTGCAAGAGGCTGAAAAGCAAGTCCAAATAATTCGTGAAAACATGAGGGCTGCCCAATCAAGGCAAAAAGGCTATGCGGACAATAGGAGAAGGAAATTAGCCTTTGAAATAGGAGATTTTGTTTACCTCAAGGTGTCACGAATGAGAGATCATAAGAGGTTTAACATAAGGGGCAAGCTTGCACCTCGTTATATTGGGCCATTCAAGATTTTGGACAAAAGAGGAGAAGTAGCGTATAAGTTGGAGATGCCAGGTCATCTTTCGGATGTCCATGATGTCTTTCATGTTTCCCAGCTCAAGAAGTGTTTGAGAGTACCGGAAGAACAAGTGCCAATGAAAGAATTGGAACTAGAGGAAGATTTGACTTATGCTGAGCAACCAATCAAAATCTTGGAAACCAAGGAGAGGGTCACAAGGAACAAGGTGATTCGATGGTGTAAAGTTCAATGGAAGCACCATGCAGAAAAAGAAGCGACGTGGGAATTGGAGGATGATATGAAGAAGGACTTTCCCTATCTCTTCTCTTCTGCGTTAAATATCGAGGGCGAGATTCATTTTAAGGGGGGTAGGTTTGTAACACCCTCATTTTCATGCATCATTCCCTGCATGCACTCATATACATGTTTAACATTGATCCACATAAAGAGGAACGGGTTTAAAATTGATTTGCCGCATTTAAAATTGATTTGGAACAAAACCGCACTTAAAATGCAGGAAAGTGCGGACTAGTCCGATCTTCCTGATTAAATTGTGTTGAATTGATTCTAAAGTTGGATCTAATGAACTCCAAACCTGTATAAACTTGCTAAAAGCTATTAGAAATAGTTAGTTATCATTAGAAGCAATATAGTAACAAGTTCTACCTTGCATTTGCATCAATCAAGCATGTCATGACATATTGAGTAATATTTGTGCACTCTTTGATTGTGTTTCTTGTCTTGTATGTTTATTGTGTGGATTAGACGGAGTTGCGCTAGAGAGTGCCGTGGAGGACCTACAGCACCAAGAGTTTGAAGGCTTTGACCCTAATCAACAGCAAGAACAAGGTAAGTGTCCTTGAAGCATATCAATCCTATTTTAAAATAAATGTTTTGTTTGCAAAACTGCATGCTTGTGTCAATTTCATGGGAATCCTATGGTAGGAAGTTGACTAACTTTGTTTAACCACCCTTGTCACCTGGAATTATGGTAGAGAGTCGGGATGGGCTTTTTACCTTTTGCTTCGCTTAATCAACTGGGTTGGGAAAACAACTATACCACTCAACTTAATTATGCATTAATGATACTATGGTTAACATGAACTGGTTTAAATGATGGGTGATCTAAACAAGCCTGGTATGTGGATGGGTTGGATGTATGGTGGTTGCTTGCTTTAGATCTAAGGACCGGTTCATGCGAGAATAAGCCAGGATTGCAGTGCCACCACGAGGCCAAGTATGGGTGCGGCGTAACTGATTAATTAGGGCTTTGCTAGTGTTGTTTGGACCATTGTGGATGCTCGGGGAAGGGGTAGTCGGATTGGGTTTGTTGATGATTGGTGGGACTACCCTGGGATCCGAATGGCTCAAGAGGGGGCCCTTGGTTGAAGATGTGCTCAGTTGGAGACATCGCTACTGGTGAAACCTCAGTGGGGTCTAAATAGGCTAGTAATCCCTTTGTAAAGGCTATTTTGTGATCTCTTGGCCATACACCAAAGGAAGTGTAATTGGCGAAAGGGAGGTTCTTTAGTCGCCGACGGGTGATGAAATCATAAACACGTGGGTAAAGCGGTACAACCTCTGTAGAATTAAATAAAACTATCATGATAGTCGTGCTCCCGGTTATGAGCACCTGGACAACTTCCATGATTAGAGGGAAATTGGGATTTGGGATGGTTATGGTCGGTATTATGGTTATGGATTAATTTCTGGTATTGAATATGGTTATTGGCAAATGCTGAAATCTGGAATTATGAATGAGGATGGTGAATTATGGATTGGTATTATGATATTACTTATGATCATGATGGGTTTATTTCACATACATGTAATATATTGCTTTTCAAATGTTTTAATGTACTTTTCATCACTTGCCATTATTATTGTCGTCATTTGAATCAGCCACATGTCATACTTTCCACACTTGCTGAGTACGACATGTACTCACTCTTGCAGTTCCCCCCCAACAGTTGCAGGTCAGGATTGGGAGTTTAATGGTGGGAATGAGGAGTTCTAGGCCATGTCTACCGTGAGCTTGCATGTGGTGTTGATTCGAGCTGCGCATATATACCCTATCGCTTATGCTGCCTAGCTGTTTAGTATGCTTAATTAGTTTATTTCCGCTGCATTAGTTGAACTTGTCATAAATATACATTGGAGCTTGTATTCGAGGATAATATGGTTTGTGTAATAAAATTTGGTTAATTAATCTTTTTTATGTGGTAATTATCTGTATATCGTTTGTGATTGCACTCGTGTATGTGTGTTGACCGTCCTGGGCACACATATGCGTTAGTTTGGTTCTTTTCGGAACCGGGCGTCACAACTACTCAAGAAGTCATCATATGAACTCCTCACCGGTAACAAGCCTAATATTTCCTATTTTCGAGTTTTCGGTTCTAAGTGCTATATTTCGAATAAGAAGCCTAGGACTTCAAAGTTCGCTTCGAAGTCCGATGAAGGTTTCTTGCTTGGTTATGATTCGAACTCTTACGCCTATCGTGTCTTCAACAAGACCTCCAGACTTGTTGAAGTAGCACATGACGTAGTGTTCAATGAAACTAACGGCTCTCAAGAAGAGCAAGTTGATCCATGTGTGCTAGATAGAGAAGAAGCTCCATGTCAAGCATTGAGAAGAATGGCGTTGGGCGATATTTGACCACAAGCGCCATCTCCAAATGCAAATGAAGATGATGAACCACAAGTGGAGTTAAACGATCAAGGGGGAGCTTCCACACAAGATCAACATCAAGAGGATGAAGATGATCAACAAGTCAATGAGGGCAACCATCTAGGGGGAGTAGAATATGATCATGAAGACTCAAGACCACAAGTGCCACACCCAAGATTACACCAATGCGTCTAAAGAGATCACCCCATTGACAACATAACAGGGGACATCCAAATGGGAGTAACTACTAGATCCTGAATTGCTAATTTTTGTGAACATTACTCTTTTGTATCCTTTTTGGAACCACGGAGAATTGAGGTTGCGTTGAAGGATCCGGATTGGGTGGTGGCGATGCAAGAAGAACATAACAACTTCAAACAGAACGAAGTGCGGGAACTCATCGAAGGACCCAAATTCAACGTCTTTGGCACCAAATGGGTCTTTCGCAACAAACAAGACGAACACCGGGTGGTGACAAGGAACAAGGCGCGACTTTGTGGACAAAGGGTATTCACAAGTCGAAGGTTTGGATTTCGATGAAACCTTTGCTCCCATAGCTAGGCTTGAATCTATTAGAATATTACTTGCATATGATACTCACCATGATTTCAAGCTCTATCAAATGGATGTGAAAAGCGCCTTCCTCAACGGACCAATCAAAGAGGAGGTGTATGTGGAGCAACCCCCAGATTTCAAGATGAAGAGTTCCCCGACCACGTCTTTAAACCGTGTAAGGCTCTCTACAGCCTCAAACAAGCTCCTAAAGCTTGGTATGAGTGCCTTAGAGATTTCATAATTGAAAATGGTTTAAAAATTGGCAAAGCTCATTATACTTAATTCACGAAGCATTTGGATAATGATCTCTTTGTTTGCCAAATTTATGTTGATGACATTATCTTTGGTTCAACTAACAAATCTATTTGTGAAGAATTTAGTAAGATTATGACAGATAGGTTTGAAATGTCTATGATTGGAGAGCTGAAATACTTCTTGGGATTCCAAGTGAGGCAACAAAAGGAGGGGACGATCATAAGACAAACTAAGTATACTCAAGACATATTCAAGAAGTTTGGAATGGACAAGGCGAAGCCTATAAAGACTCTCATGGCAACAACTGGAAACTTGGATCTCAATGAAGACGGAACAAGCGTGGATCAAAAGGTATATAGCTCCATGATTGGATCTCTGATTTACTTATGTGCATCTAGGCCAGACATTATGTTGAGTGTATGTTTGTGTGCAAGGTTTCAAGCCAACCCAAAAGAGTGTCATTTGACTGCTGTAAAAAGAATCTTGCGGTATTTAGTTCATACACCCAACCTAGGACTTTGGTATCGAAAAGGTTCCAAGTTTAATCTCATTGGATACTCCGATGTAGACTATGCCGGATGCAAAGTAGATAGAAAAAGTATCTCCAGTACATGCCAATTTCTAGGTAGATCCCTAGTTTCTTGGTCCTCCGAGAAACAAAACTCTATTGCCTTATCCAGGGTTGAAGTGGAGTATGTTGCAGTGGGGAGTTGTTGTGCACAACTCCTTTGGATGCGATAAACTCTAAGGGATTACGGTTACAATATGAGCCGCATTCCACTCCTTTGTGATAATGAGAGTGATATTAAGATTGCCCATAACCCTGTTGAGCACTCTAGGACCAAACATATAGACATCCGGCACCACTTTTTGAGAGACCACTCAATGAAAGGATACATAGCCATTTCCCATGTCAACACCAAAAAACAACTAGCTGATATATTTACCAAGCCACTTGATGAAAAACATTTTTGGGATCTCTGAAATGAACTGAATATCCTTGATGCTCGGAATGTGGCTTGAAAAACTGCATATCTGTATGTACTCTTCAAAATATATTGTTCGAGTTGCGAAAATCATCTCTCGCTCAATTTTCTCCAAAAACTATTTCAACTACTTGATCTTGATGAATTATGGTCATTGCTTGATTGTTGTATGCTTATTGATCATATTCATCAAGATTACTTGATTGTTTTGGCCCCCATGTTTTCTTTATAAGAACCTTTGAATATATACGAATGGGCTAAACTAATTTGTTCTTGTGACCACGGACTAGTCTGTGGTTATCCGGACTAGTCCGCTCACTGCAGACTAGTCCGCAGAGTGTCCGGTAGTCCGTACTAGTCCGGCCAACCACGGACTAGTCCGATTTTTTGACTCCATAACCCTAGCCGCCGCCAAAACCTAATCTTCTTGATCCTCACAACTTGCCCCACACTCTCTCTCCTCGCTCGAGTGCTCCCAAGGCGATTTCCTTCGTTCTCCATCAAATCCCTCCAAGTTTGGGTGGAATTCGATCTCCGTTGCATAGGGATTGAAGACCACGGACTTGTCCGCACCTTCAACCCCTCCATCTCCAAGAATCAAGGATCTTCGGTAAAATTTCCTCCCAAACCCTGGAAATCGTGATTTTCTTCATTGTTGACTAAATAGCCTAGTTCCTCTCGGTTAATACATGCCCCCTTGTTGTATTACATTTATCTTGAACTAATTTTTCATTGGGAATTACCATTTGTCGTCTAGTTAGGGTTTGAGGTGATGAACACTAGACTAGTCCGGTCCATGTACGGACAAGTCCGATCCCCTGGCCTAGTCCGTACCTGTATACCGGACAAGTCCGATTTTTAACTGATCTCAACCCTTATTTCTCATTCCTCAATGCACCTCCTTGCCATCAATTCTTATCCATACATTGTGCAATGCTCTCTCAGGACAATGTCAATAAGAACATCTCCGACATTGAAGATGAGATGGAACAAGACTTGTTGCAGTGCACTTCAGAGTCTCGCACTCAAAAGAGGGAGGAGCGTTCCTCCGAGCCTGCACCTTCTTCACCTCAGGTGCGACGCAAGGTGCTCGCCAAGAAGCCTGCGTCCAAGGCCAAGGACGCAGCTGGCTCTAGCTCGGCGGCTCTGCACCAAGTGAAGGGCAAAGAAAAGTGAATTTCTTCAGGCCCCGTCGGCCCACTAAAGATGCATGCTCCAATGCAGGGAAACAGAGATCCCTCCGAGGAGACGTTCAACGGCAAAGGAAGCGACACTGCTTCCAAACTCAGATTTGTTGATCGCTACAGCCATTCCAAGAAGGTTGCTGATGCTAGGTTTTGGAGCAATTTTCATGCAGACTTCTACAGCTTGGTTTACCTTACCATGAAGGCTCCGGTGGTCTGCAACTAGTGGATCAACTGTAATTACTTTGAGAAGAAGAGCTGTTCAGCACTTGATGAGGTTATAAATGCAGTGGAGAGGCATGGACTGAAGGAGTTGTTTGCCTACAGATTTAACTGGAATGATGAGATCATTGCTCAGTTCTATGCCACTTGTTTCCTTGCCTGTGATGAGGAGGAAATGGTGACTTGGATGACTCATGGATCCAAGTACACTATCACTTATGATGATTTTGCAAGACTCCTTCACCTAGAAGATACCGGCGACAATGAGTTGACTATCGACAACATTGCTGTCTTGGGAAAGGATAAAATGGACTTCCTCTATGATACTACTCTGAAGTTCAATCCCCCTCAACCAACAACATGAAGCCCTTCTTTATGGTTCTCAACAGTGTGTTGAGGAAGAAAATAGCACCAAAAGATGGGGATGCAGGAAGTGTCCAAGGTTACTTAAGGACCTTGATGAAAGTGATAAGCAAGATCAGGAAGTTTGACATCTTTGACTATATCTGGAATGATATGGTCAACATCTCTTGCACGCCGAATAGATTCTGTAGCTATGCCCCCTACTTGATGTTCATGACTGAGAAGGTCAGAGGGATCTAGTTCATGAAGGATGTGGAGCACACTCCTTTGAGGCCCCAGAAGCCTCCCCAAGCCACTGCGTAAGTTGCTCCATCCCCTGCATCCAGTGAAGAAGCTCCGAGGAGAGCTAGAGGAGATGAGAGGACTGCTCCCACCACTAGGGCCCCTCCCCAAAAACAGTCTCCTAGTGGAATCTTTAAGTACTTAGCAGCAAACTATGTCTCATGCAAGAAGGACGAAGTGAATACTCACAAGCTGAACAAGGCGAGGAAGGCAGATATGAGATATGTCAAAGAAAATGTCAAGCATATTTGCCAGAAGCTGGAGATCGATCCTATTGGATCCCCAGTCATCTCTGAAGATTCAGCCTCTAATTTCACTGAGCTCGGACCTTTGACTCCCTCCGAGCTTGCCTACTTTGGCATTGGGGGCACTTCGAGTGGTTCTGCTCCTCCTCCTCCACAATCGGAATATTAAGATGAGGAGAGAACCGACAGCGAGGATGAGCTACTAGATCTCTTCTCTCCTTCTTTTTGTTGTCTTGATGCAAAAGGCGGAGAGATTGAGGGGGAGTCACTAGATCCTAGCTGTAGGTTGAGAGATGAGTGCTTCATTTGTCTATCTCTTTATGTCTCTTTGGGTTGTAAAACTTGAATTCTGTTATCTCTATTTTTAAGTATTGTGGTGTGATGGAATGACTATGCTTATGCTCATGTTATGAAATTTGTGATTTTGCTTTGAAGTTGACATATATGCTCTAAATTGGTATTTTCATGTCAGTCACTTCATTCTCATCACGATTATTGCTCACACTCACGTAGTTTTACACCCCACCATAAAGAGTGCACATATGACCTATGTTTTCATTTCATAACTTGTACCTAATCCATTGTACACACTTTATGAAAATTTTGTATTTTTATCATATTTTGTGAAATCTCAATTGGTTGTCACCATTCACCAAAAAGGGGGAGATTGAAGGTGCATCAAGGCATCCCTTATGGGTTTTGGTTCATTTATGACAAGCAAATGAGATCCTAACCAAATTGTTGAGATGAGCGCAGGTCTTAAAAGTAATTATGAAGAAAGCACGAAAAGAAAGGAGATTGAGGATCTATATGGAAAAGAGCTCAAGAGCTAAATAGATTAGATCATTGTTGTGGGGACCGGAATCCCGACATCTGAGGATCTCACTGGGTGGTTTCGTGCGATGCGACACCCAACAATATACAATAATAGAAACTGAATAAAATACAAGACGAAGTCCTTTGATTATAATATAGCGGAAGTTTTACAATACTAGTAGAAGGAAAGAAAAATATATATCATAGCTACGCTCTCAGCTCTAGCTATGCAAAAGCAAAGTTATCCATACCTTGGATACTTTGCACTAGCAACACTTAAATTACAGTGGCATGCAGGGTTCCCACTCGGCTGTACACCCTGGAGGGGGTGCAGCCTCATCATCAAACCCTTCATCAATTGTATAACCTGCAAAAACTCGTTAACTGCAAACGTGAGCATAAGGCTCAGCAAGACTAACCCATCTCACTAGACATATGCAAGGGGACACTAAACGTAGGTAAGGAATAGCATAAATAGACTCGCCTATAAGTGGATCCTTATAATCATGTTTTAAGTAGCAAATGACATTCTTCAAGCATGGCACATCATGGACTCCACAATCAAACAAGAAACGCTTTGCTGATGATATGACATGCCCAAAGCACATAATGCTACTACAGGTAAAGTATGGGGAAACTGTAAACTTTCAATTATACTATCTCTAAGCCATTCAAGGTTGCAAAACAATTATAATTCAACACAATTTATTTCTCTTACTTCTTCAGTATTTACTACATTGCCGCTCAGTGAACAAGTGGTACTCTATTACAACGAGGGACGGTGATTGTAATCAGGACACACCCGGACAACACGACACATACGTCCTTCGTATGTGTCAGCGAGCACACCTGTACCTACATAACATTACAGTACTAGGCGTATATGGCCACCTTTCACAAGAAACCCGAACGCCGAACCCATCTCACCTCCGCAAATAGAAGGTCTTCGCACGGAACACCTCATGTGTCCGCCGACCGATTTACACCTTATTGTCCTCAGCCCACCCCTATCGATGGTGAGTTAGTGGGCCTCGACACCCCAATTATAGAGTTACATCAGTTTACTGGATTCCATATGTCCATTATGTTGTCGGTACAATTCAAGTTTGCCTGAAGGGGCTGCATACGGACGGGCCTTAATCGACACAGGCAGGGCTATGCGACCGAGACTCTATTCTCGCCGCTTCCTATCCATCCCCTGCCCGGTCTCAATTTTTTGATATTATGCCATTAACCAATCCTGTGAGATATGTCCTACATTTCTCGCAAGTAGATTCCAACGACTCGACTTACTGGATTTCCTATACATTAGCAAAGCAGTTACTACAGGTCAAACTGTAACTCGTTCCAACCAATCCCTGGGATTTTTGGTCATGCAGGTAGGGTATCAATCATCCTAAACGTAATGCACAATTCATATACTACTCATCATAGTGATAAAGTAAAATTTTATAAACGACTTAAATGCAAACTGGGGCTTGCCTTGTTGCAGGTCAAAGTCTGAGTTAATATTGGGAAGGTGCTCTTCCAAGGCTTCTGGCTCCTACTCGACTTCGGTCACTATACGATATGCATAGAATACGTATATGAATGACTTTGAAAAATAATTCTTACCAAGACCATGATTGAATTTATGGTGTCCACTATGTGATAATGATCTATTTGGCTTTGGAACTTTGAAGGTGGATACTAGGTAATATGAGAGATGCTCTTGCAAAGAACGGGAGATGATCAAAGTAGGTTGTTGTCTCCAAAATTATGGCAAGCAATTATCTTCCAAAAATTTTAGAGAAGAAACTGTAGCTTGAACATATCTAGCAGTTGATAATCAAGATAGAGGAAATTGTCCTGGTTCTAGCAAAATTTGTTTCATAATTTTCTAAGCTCTGGTGAAGGAGTTATTGTATTTTTAAGTTGGCAAGAATTTCTGGATTTATTTTATAATTGAATTTTTAGCCTTATAATCATTATTTAGTTTGTAACTGAATTAGGACTAGGATAGTAGGTCAATTAAATCCAAGATTTCTACAGGAGCTAGTGTATGACTAAATAAAGACTCACTCCAAACTTGGGACATAATAAAGCAACTGAAAATCTGTGAAAATTCAATAACTGAAAAATATAATTGAACTATACAGAGGGTTAAACAGGTGCAATGGCTCCCAAACTTTTTCTGGTAGTCAAGAATCGGACAATAAAATTTTTTGTGAATTTTGGAGATTTTTCCAGTGGCTATCTTATCTGGAAAAATTGTATTTGCTTCTTGAAAGATTATTTTCTACCGAATTTAACTGTGAGTTTCACAGAACCTAACTGGTACTGATAGAAACTAGAGCTCAAGGGCTTTCAAACAAAATTCGATTGAATAATTTTGGGAGCATCCTACAGAAAGATATTGATTTTCAAACTTTGGAAATGGTTCTGCACCAAAAGGGAAAATTCATCTTTTGAATTTGGCCCCAGTGCCCACTGGATTTAAAATCATCCAATCAGGGGCCAGCCACACCGGGGGTTATAAATTTCTCCCCGCGGCCACACGGGATCCAACGGACACAGACAGATCCGGCGCGTTGCGTTCACTGGCAGATGGGTCCCGAGTCTTGGTCTTCTTCCACCTCGGTCCACGGCGCGGGCGGCGGCGTTCTCACCGGCGCGCGGCGGCGCTTTCACTGGCGATAGCCTCTGGCCTACGGAAGGCCTCGGACTCACCGCTCCCCCACATTTTCGCACAGGGAACGCGATGGACTAGCTCCCGACGGCGAGGGATGACCGGAAAACAATTCCCGACGGCGGCGGCAGCTAGGGTTTTGGTGCAGTGGAGACCTTCGATTCCCTAGCTAAGCTTCTTGTTTGAAAGCTCGGGAAGCATCGTGGATGCATGGGGAAGGTCTTAGGAGGGTTTAGAGCTCGTGTCATCGACGGTAATACCGAAGTCGACGGCGAACCGAGCTCCATCAATGGCGGAAGGGGAAAACTTGAAGATCTTGGTAATTAGTCGATGGTTTCTTCTGATTTTTGGAGGCAAGGTGTGCTAGGCCACATAGATCATGTGCTCTAACTGGATCGAAAAGATTTCGTACATACAATCGGAATTAAACCGACGATCTAGCCTCAACGTGATAAAAGTGCTTCGGGATTTTAAAGAATACTAGAGCTAGGATACATGATAGGGATTCAAGCTTAACCAGAAGCTGCACGAGGTCAATGCGCACCTTTTTGCTACTGACTGAAGAGGATGAGGGTGCTTGTATCGACGGCGAGGTCGCGCGGCGTCGAGCGGCACTGGGTTGATCGAGGCGGCAATAATAATGGCGCGGTGCGATAAATGGGTGAGGACTCCGTCGACGGGGGGGGGGGGGGGGGCTTTTATAGGCGCCACGGCGGTAGATAAGGACGTCGGGGGGGGGGGGGGGGGGGGCAGCTGGAGGCGACCAACGCCGACGGCGAGCTGGCGCTTGCATGTATCGCGGTGTCGACCGGGGGTGAGAAACAGAGGCGGTGAAACGTTTTCACTGTCTAACCTGTGGGCCCCACCTCTCTCTCTCCCTTATCCATTCCTCAAAATTCTAGCTTAAACATTGTCCGAAAATTCCCAAAATTTACAGGTAGACTAAGAAAAATATAGGGAATTCAATTCTGCAATCAGAATTCAATTTGGACTTAGTTTGATCAAATTCAAATTCAAATTTGAATTTCCAATATGGGTATAAACTTGTTGAATTAAATAGCATCTGAGCTCCAAAAATCTCTAAACTTTGAAATCAAGTTCCCTGGACCAATAAAGGCCTTAGAAAAATTTAGGGGTTGATTTGGGCAAAGTTTAGTGCAAAGCAAATTTTTATGTCGACGTGAAATGAATCATTTGTACGTGTCCAAACAAATGGAAGATGTACTTCTAAAATCTTGAAAATTTTCTGAGAAGCTATTTAGATATTTAAGAGTCCAAGGAAAAATTTGGAGCCTTGAATTTGAATCTTTTTGGTAGGGCCTAATATGCATAGCAACAAAATCAAATAACATTGGTTTTGATTTTTATATTGCTGCCATATAATTTGCCCTAGCCAATGCAATCAATAACTTCCCCACTTTGTAGAAAGAAAACTTTTTAGTGAGGTCAAGCTTATGTGCACAATTTAGTTGCCCTCCATTTTGTTTGATAAACCACTTGTGGTTGAGCTTCTCATAAAAGGAAAAAGTGGGATTTTACATTCCTCCACCCTTAAAAGAATCTCGTCCCGAGATTACAAAGGAAGGACAAAAGATAAAGATCTACTGAACATGTGTCGCTAAAAATTCCGGATAGTTCATTTTAAGATATGTCTCACTTTCCCACATGGCTTCTTCAGCACTGTGGTTGCTCCAGAAGACTTTGTAGAAATGCAAAGTGCGCCTTCTTGTGGTGCGAGTCTTCTCATCAACGATCTGGGTTGGATGCTCGGAATACGTAAGATCTGGTTGGAGGGCTCCCAAATCCTCAATACGTATATTTGCTGGGGCGTTGAGACATTTCCGTAACTGAGAAATGTGAAACACATTATGGACCCCTGCTAGCGATGGCGGTAACTCCAATTGATATGCCACACGTCCGCATCTTTTGATTATTGCGAACGGTCCAATAAAATGTGGAGCTAGCTTCCCTTTTACTCCGAATCGATGAATTCCTTTCATCGGGGATACCCGGAGATAAACTTGATCCCCCATCTCGAAGTGAAGAGGTCGACGTCGTTTGTCCGCGTAGTTCTTCCGACGATACTGAGTGGCTTTGATATTTGTTTGAATAATGCGTACTTGCTCTTCGGATTCTTTTATTAAGTCGATGCCATATACCACTCGTTCACCAGATTCGCACCAGTTCAAGGGTGTGCGACACTTCCGGCCATAAAGAGCATCATATGGCGCCATCTGGATGCTAGCTTGGTAACCTTGTTGTACGAAAATTCCGCCAATGGTAGATGATCATGCCAATTCCTACCATGGTGGATGGCACAGGCACGAAGCATATCCTCTAGCACTTGATTCACCCGTTCGGTTTGTCCATCAGTCTGAGGATGATAAGCTGAGCTTCGAATCAGTTTGGTACCCAATGCATCATGGAGATGCTCCCAAAAGCGAGCAACGAAAATAGAGCCTCGATCTGAAATGATAGTGCGGGGTACTCCATGTAGGCACAAAATTCTGGAGATATAAAGTTCTGCATACCGCTTCATATTATAATCCACACTGACCGGTATGAAATGAGCTGATTTGGTTAATCGATCAACGATCACCCAAATTGAGTCATGCTTATGGAGAGTGGGAGGCAACCCAACAATGAAATCCATGCTGATATGCTCCCATTTCCAAGTCGGTATGCTTAAAGGTTGAAGCTGCCCAGCTATCTTCATATGGTCAGCCTTAACTCGACGACATGTATCACATTCGGATACGTATTTTGCTACTTCTCTCTTCATCCGAGTCCACCAGAACTTCTTTCTCAAGTCTTGGTACATTTTGTTACTTCCCAGATGAATGAAATACTTGGATAAATGAGCTTCATCCAGTATCTTCTTCTGAAGTTTCAGGTTTTGGGGTACCGCTATACGGTTTTTAAACCAGAGGGTAACCTCATCGTCACATCGGAAACATTTCATCTCCCCCTTCTCCATTCTTTGGCGAATGTGCGACATCCCTTTGTCCTCCTTCTGAGCTGCCATAATATCCTCATTGATAGTAGGAATGAGAGCTAGGTTGTAGAGTGCCCCATATGGAACCAATTAGAGACTTGGTTCTTCTTTTCCTACCATTAAGGTAATGGAAAGATTGTTGACATGGGACTTGCGGCTCAGAGCATCTGCGACTACATTCGCTTTGCCTAGATGGTAGTAGATCTCAATCTCGTAACCCTTGATTAACTCTAACCATCTACGCTGTCGCATATTTAAATCCTTTTGGGTGAAGATGTATTTTAGGCTCTTGTGATCGGTGTAGAGATGTACAAGGTTACCCAGTAGGTAATGTCTCCACATCTTCAATGCTAGTACCACAGCAGCGAGTTCTAGATCATGAGTCGGATAATGCTGCTCATGGTTCCGAAGCTGTAGTGATCCATAAGCGATCACTCGTCTATCCTGCATCAACACACAACCCAAACCAATTCCTGATGCATCACAATACACGTCGAACGATTTGGTTGTGTCCGGTTGAGCTAATACTGGTGCCGTTGTGAGGTGTTTTACTAATGCTTCAAAACCTGCCTCACATGCCTCAGTCCATACATACTTTGTTCCCTTCTTCAGAAGTTCTGTCATTGGTTTAGCTACATTGGAGAAACTGGGAATGAACCTCCGATAATACCCAGCTAAACCTAGGAAACTTCGAACTTCATGTACAAACTTTGGAGACTCCCATTTGAGGACTTGCTTGATCTTACATGGATCAACTGCAATCCCTTCTGCTGATATGATGTGCCCTAAAAATGGCACTTGAGTGATCCAGAATTCACACTTGCTGAACATAGCATATAGTTGGTGGTCCCGTAATCGTTGAAGCACGATACACAAGTGTTGAGCATGTTCTTCTTCGGATTTTGAATACACAAGTATGTCGTCAATGAAGACTGCGACAAACTTGTCCGATTCCGGCATAAACACCGAGTTCATGAGATACATGAAATGAGCCGGTGCATTGGTCAATCCGAAAGACATAACCAGGTACTCATACAGTCCATACCTCGTCGAGAATGCTATCTTTGGTATGTCTTCTGGTCGGATTCTGATCAGATGATAACCGGAACGAAGATCCATCTTCGAAAATACTTTAGCACCCACCAATTGATCGAAAAGGATGTCAATGCGTGGTAGTGGATACTTGTTCTTGATAGTGACAGCATTGAGGGGACGATAGTCTACACACAGTTTCAAGGTCTTATCTTTCTTCTCTACGAACAGTGCAGAACAACCTCATGGTGATGAACTTGGATGAATGAAACCCTTGTTCTCAAGTTCGGTTAACTGCTCCTTAAGTTCTGCAAGTTCCCTGGGTGCCATCTTGTAGGATGGTCTTGAAAATGGCACTTTTCCCGGTGCAAGTTCAATCTTGAATTCTATATCTCTTTTTGGGGGCATACCCGGAAGATCTTCGGGAAACACGTCCGGGTATTCACATACTACCGGAATTTTCTTAAGTTCTATAATCTCGGTATTGTGAGTAGATGAATTCACTAGAATGGCTTTCTCAAGATTGAGGACTTGAGAGGGATGGAGTGGAGAATTTAGATATATTTTTCAAGGGACCAGATCTAGAATAGTACCATGGTATTGTAACCATGCCATTCCCAAGATGACCTCAAATTTTTGATGCTCTAGTATCAGAAGTGAAACAAGATATATGGTTCCATCTAGGTTAAGTGGTATCCCAGGAACCAATTCATTTGTTACTGTTTTCCCGGCTGGAGTGCTAATCACATACGGAGTTTTTGTGGAGATTATAGGCAATTGATTTTTAATGACAAAAGACTTGCTGATGACATTGTGTGAAGCTCCGGAGTCAAAGAGTGTGACTACGGGATGATTGAAGATAGAGAACGTACCCGTGAGTACGGGTGCGCCTTCCGGAACATCCTCAATGGCGAGGTGGTGGACGTTGCCGAGTCTGGGAACTGGCTTCTTGGGCTGGTTGCGGTGTTGGTTCGCGCACTGGTATGATGATTGTACTCCGCCTTGCCTATCCTGCGGGCAGTCCTTGGCGAAGTGCCCCGTGCGTCCACACGTGAAACACGTGTACGGGGTTTGGCCAGTACGAATGGGAGGACGGAATCCTAGTGCACGTGGTGGAGGTGGAAGTGCACATGGGATCATCCCCTGCTATTGCTGCGGTCGGACCCCGGAGTTGCCGAATTGGCGACCACTGAACATTGGTGGTCATGATGGCGGTTTCCACCTCTGGCCGAATGGTGATCGATACACCATTCGATACTTCTGAGAAGCACCACTTCCGCTACCCTGCGGAGCACTCCTTTTCTTCTTGTCTGAGGACAGTTCTCGAGTAGGGTCCTCCTGCATGATCACGGTGTTGACCAGGTCATTGAAACTGCCGCGGTTGAACAAGACCAGCTTGTCCTTCATCTTGGTGTTCAGCCCCCGGTAGAAGAACTCTCGCTTCCTGTCTTCTGTGTTCACTTGGTCCTGTGCATATTGGGCCAAGTGGTTGAAGGCCTTGGAGTACTCGTAAGCACTCCTTCCTCCCTGCTTCAGCTCCAAGAACTCTTGAAGCTTACTCCTTATAATCCCGGGAGGAATATGATAGGCGCGGAACGCCTCCCGAAATTCTGCCCATCTTACGACATAGCCTGCGGGGCGTGCGGCGAGATAGTTTGCCCACCACGCTCCGGCAGAACCCTGCAGTTGCTGAGCTGCAAACAAAGCCATCTGTTGTTCAGTTACCTCAAGTAAACCGAACTTCCCTTCAATAGTGCGGAGCCAGTTGTCCGCCTCCAAAGGCTCGTCGGCCTCCATGAAGATTGGTGGATGCGTCGATGAGAAATCCGAGTAGGAACTCAGATATGACTGACGTGGTCCATCAGCGTGTCGTCCCCCTTGACGGGACGAGTGCTATACAAGAGTCCGCAACAACTCGGTTTGCTCGTCGTGCGAGCCGAGTACTACTGCGAGAACCTCTGCGAACTTCTGGGAAGTGTGGGTGGAGGTGGTGGAGGTGGCTGTGTCTGGGGCGTATTCTGCCCCGGGGGTGGTGTGTCATCCCCCTGCCCTCCACTTGAGCCTCCCACTTCCGAGGTTGTACGTGTACGCACCATGCTGCAATACAACGATTTACACCATAAGTCTCATTGCCTCAAATTCATCCTTCCATATAAGTAGTAATGCGGTAGACCATGATAGATAATATACAACATCAACATATATTGATAAAGTACAAACTTTATACAAGATATATTATCTCCGGACCAAGTTTACAGTAGTAAACTCCAAAATGATGGTTTCCCACTATGGAAATACATCTCTACCATACTTGGTCCTCTTGAGATGTCGTACACATCTGGTTATCTAGACATAACCACCACTACTCTTAATATGACACAAACATGGTCACAAAAGAAAAACACGAGCAACCATTTAACTATATGTTGCCCCGTGTTGGCAGAAATGCTGCCACATTCCCTTCAATACGTCCTACTCGACGTATTCAAGTTCCTTGGGATCTTCTTCTTTTGCTTCATCATCTGAAGGTAATTGTTCACCCATAATTAATGGTATGTTATGGGCTGGTGGATACACCACTGGTTGTAATTGTGCCTCGGCCTCAATTACATTATCCTGTAGTCCTCCTGCTTCATACTCCCAATTTTGAGCTGTCTCAATAGCAGTGTCCCGCTCTTCAGTGACTACTAACAGCTGCTCTTTCTGTTGTTGCACCTCCAATTGACTTGCTTGTAGCTCACTACGAGCTTGCTGTAGTTCAGTGCGAGTCTGTTGTTGTGCGGCACGAGCTTTCCGTATCCTAATGCGAGCATAATGTAACTGACTCTCGCACTTATCTAGCCGGTTATTTGCTGGAGCTATGAGCGAATGTAGACCTTTGTTGATAAAATCAAGGGTATCACCCCGCTCCGTCGCTTCCCGCAGAGCCTCGATTTGCTCCAAAATAATGGTGATTTGCATCGCAACTATCATATTGGAAGCAGCCGCATATGTTCCCAGGGTCGTCGTGGTTGTGTCGCCAAATGGCGTATATGCAGCAACCATACAACGTTGACACTCAAAGCCGGCCATACCACGGACTGGAATAAGGGCAAATTGAGTCCCTGCCATGGCATCTTGATGAAGCTCACAAAGCTTCATAAGTGCCTCGCTTGCAGCGACTGCCCAAGTGTCCTCTAACTGAGCCCCCTCGATGGCAACTGAGAAAGGAGCTCATCCATATCGACGTGGACTAGCCGGAACGTCCACCAAGATGGTGCACGACCGAACACCTCTGTCGATCGCTTCCCTACCCCAATAGCATGGCATCTCGGTGAAGCCAAACTGTTGGAGCACTTCCCGCAGCATACTTGGAAAGCCCGGATGACCATCGCAAGTGGAAAATACCCATCCGTCTGGTAGTAGCATCCTCACACCCGTCATCTATAGAAAGAATACTGGAACAGTGAGAAAGTTTCCAACTCTCAACAGTTTTCAGAAAATTTTTAAAACTGGAGCTGTAATCACAGTCTGTTCCAGCTGACCTTCCTGTATAATTCCACAATTTCATACAGGAAACGTCAGATCCTAACGTTGGGCTGAATACAAAAGTTGTAGTATACTTTCCAAGCTTTCCAGATTGTACTCATACAGCTACAAGTGAGCTAGGAAATAGAATCTATACAGGTTTTAAGTTGACCAATATTTTCTGGAATTTTTGACAGAACCTCCCCTGTATATGTAGTGATGTCCACAATTTATACAGGGCTATAATAATAATATTTTGAGGTAATGACAAAATAAACTTTGTATAAAATCAAGTTAAAAATCCAGAAGTAAAGGTTTAACCCCTGAAAAGTTTGTTATACAGGTATCGCGCGCGAATTCACAAATAGGTGCAAACTGTTTTAAGTTCTGGACTGCCAGAACCAAGTTTGCGACAAATGGAATTAGACACCGCTATACCCAGATTTAGATCAGGAATGCAAAATAAAGTTGATAGACGACTTCCTAAGTTTTCCATATATGTATATATGTGACTATTTCACTATCTGGATCAAGAGTTATAACTATCCAAACTAATCAGTTGAACTGACTGGTTTGCACCAGTAGTCCTGTAGTCCACTGTTTTGATTTCCAAATTTGATTTAAATCAAATTTGAATTAGGAAAAACTCTAAATATAAAACCTGTAGACTTGCCTCTGCCCTTTCTATAAATGTGTCACAATAAGGCAGAAGATGTTCCTACAGTGAGTTATGGCAATATTTCTGGAACTGGTACAATGGTTGGGTCATCCGGAGCAGTTTTAGTATACTCCAGATTTCAACGGATTATCAAGCTTTTCTGTTTTTATGGTCAACAGAAAAGTTGTAGAGATCTTCACGAGCTTTCTATCCATATATGATACTCCTATACTATCTATTAAATAACCAAGATTACAATCCGGCGAAGTCGAGCCAACTTCTGCAAGAAATCAAGAATCCTGATTTAATCTACTCTATCGAGTCAGAACCCTTTTTACGGAGTCCAAACCTACCAGCATCAGATATTTGGACTTTCCAACGCATTATGCATCCATTCTGTTGTTGGGGATGGTCTAGTATCATGTTTGATACTGACGGTACTACGTATCTCACCAAAGAAAATTCTATCGGAAATTTCCGGTTACGTCTATAGGTGGTTCCTATATCATTCTCTCGCAAACGGCTTCTACACGGTCTTCTACCGTAGTTAATGCTGCAAAAGACAAACAATCCCCTTTGACACCTTCACACCTCATGGGCGGCACGGGAAACACGACAGGCAGTCACAATAATATATATGAAAATAAATGCATACGACTCTGGTGTGAGTCGTCCTCAAGCGAGGTCATGTCTCGAGGAACATGGCTGTAAATACGTCTGTACAGCAAAGACTCCCGTACGATCCGGCTTATACACACTCGGGCATACGTGTTTCGCATGCTCCCATAGAACATGAATAGTTCTAGAGAGGCATACTATCGGGGTACACACCACCCGATGGGGGCTCCCACTAACTTTGAAGCACGCTGGGGTACCGCGTGTCATAGGTTCTCAGAAACATTGAAAGCTTCAGAGACTCCTATTATCTCCCCGTGCCAAGCCACGAAAATTTCACATACCACTCCTCGTATGCTGAGCTTACCGAGATTGCCACTCTCGGTGGCGTACCTTACCTCTTACCTGACGTCGGGGCGTCGTTACAGAATATAATAACACATAGTTAGTTTACCACCTTTTTATCTTATACTAATAATACTCCTTATAGAGGCATATAGCTAATTCCTCACTCAAATCCTAATTTTTGAAAATATGTTATTTTTCAAGTACACTGTTCCCAATGATGCTCTGATACCATGTCTGTGGGGACCTGAATCCCGACATCCGAGGATCTCACTGGGTGGTGTCGTGCGATGCGACACCCAACAATATACAAGAATAGAAAATGAATAAAATACAAGAAGAAGTCCTTTGATTATAATATAGCGGAAGTTTTACGATACTAGCAGAAGGAAAGAAACATATATATCATAGCTACACTCTCAGCACTAGCTATGCAAAAGCAAAGTTATCCATGCCTTGGATACTTTGCACTAGCAACACTCAAATTACTGCGGCGTGCAGGGTTCCCACTCGGCTGTACACCCTGGAGGGGGTGCAGCCTCATCATCAAACCCTTCATCAATTGTATAACCTGCAAAAACTCGTTAACTGCAAATGTGAGCATAAGGCCCAGCAAGACTAACCCGTCTCACTAGACATATGCATGGGTATACTAAACATAGGTAAGGAATAGCATAAATAGACTCGCCTATAAGTGGATCCTTATAATCGTGTTTTAAGTAGCAAATGACATTCTTCAAGCATGGCACATCATTGACTCCACAATCAAACAAGAAAAGCTTTGCCGATGATATGACATGCCCAAAGCACATAACGCTATTACAGGTAAAGTATGGGGAAACTGTAACCTTTCAATTATACTATCTCTAAGCCATACAATGTTGCAAAACAATTATAATTCAACACAATTTATTTTTCTTACTTCTTCAGTATTTACTACGTTGCCGCTCAGTGAACAAGTGGTACTCTATTACTGCGAGGGACGGTGATTGCAATCAAGACACACCCAGACAACACGAGACATATGTCGTTCGGAAGTGTCGGCGAGCACACCTGTACCTACATAACACTTCAGTACTAGGCATATATGGCCACCTTTCAAAAGAAACCCGAACCCTGAACCCATCTCACCTCAGCAAACAGAAGGTCTTCGCACGGAACACCTCATGTGTCCGCCGACCGATTTACACCTTACTGTCCTCAGCCCACCCCTATCGATGGTGAGTTAGTGGGCCTCGACACCCCAGTTATCGAGTTACATCAGTTTAATGGATTCCATATGTCCATTATGTTGCCGGTACAATTCAAGCTTGTCCGAAGGGGCTGCATATGGACGGGCCTTAATCGACACAGGCAGGGCTATGCGACTGAGATTCAATTCTTGCCACTTCCTATCCATCCCCTGCCCGGTCTCAATTTTTTATATTAAGCCATTAACCAATCCTGTGAGATATGTCCTACATTTCTCGCGAGTAGATTTCAACTACTCGACTTCTACCGGATTTCCTATACATTAGCAAAGCAGTTACTACAGGTCAAGCTATAACTCGTTCCAATCAATCCCTGGGATTTTTGGTCATGCAGGTGGGGTATCAATCATCCTAAACGTAATGCACAATTCATATACTACTCATCATAGTGATAAAGTAAAATTTTATAAATGACTTAAATGCAAACCGGGGCTTGCCTTGTTGTAGGTTAGAGTCTGAGTTAATATTGGGAAGGTGCTCTTCCAAGGCTTATGGCTCCTCCTTGACTTCGGTCACTATACGATATGCATAGAATACGTATATGAATGACTTTAAAAAATAATTATTACCAAGACCATGATTTAATTTATGGTGTCCACTATGTGATAATGATCTATTTGGCTTTGGAACTTTGAAGGTGGATACTAGGGAATATGAGAAATGCTCTTGCAAAGAATAGGAGATGATCAAAGTAGGTTGTTGTCTCCAAAATTATGGCAAGCAATTATCTTCCAAAAAATTTAGAGAAGAAACTGTAGCTTGAACATAGGTAGCAGTTGATAATCAAGATAGAGGAAATTGTCCTAGTTCTAGAAAAATTTGTTTCATAATTTTCTAAGCTCTGGTGAAGGAGTTATTGTATTTCTAAGTTGGCAAGAATTTTTGGATTTATTTTATAATTGAATTTTTAGCTTTTTAATCAATATTTAGTTTGTAACTGAATAGTTACTAGGATAGTAGGTCAATTAAATCCAAGCTTTTTACAGGAGCTAGTGTATGACTAAAGGAAGACTCAGTCCAAATTTGAGACATAATAAAGCAACTGAACATCTGCGAAAATTCAATAAATGAAAAAGGTTATTTAAATATACAGAGGGTTAAACAGGTTCAATGGCTCCCAAACTTTTTCTGGTAGTCAAGAATCGGACAATAAAATTTTTTGTGAATTTTGGAGATTTTTCCAGTGGCTATCTTATCTAGAAAAATTGTATTTGCTTCTTGAAAGATTATTTTCTACCGAATTTAACTGTGAGTTTCACAGAACCTAACTGGTACTGATAGAAACTAGAGCTCAAGGGCTTTCAAACAAAATTTTTTTGAATAATTTTGGGAGCATCCTACAGAAAGATATTGATTTTCAAACTTTGGAATTGGTTCTGCACCAAAAGGGAAAATTTATCTTTTGAATTTGGCGCCAGGGCCCACTGGATTTAAAATCATCCGATCAGGGGCCAGCCACACCGTGGGTTATAAATTTCTCCATGCAGCCACACGAGATCCAACGGACACAGACAGATCCGGAGCGTTGCGTTCACTGGCAGATGGGTCCCGCGTCTTGGTCTTCTTCCACCTCGGTCCACGGTGCGGGCGGCGGCGTTCTCACCGGCGCGCGGTGGTGCTTTCACCGGCGATAGCCTCTGGCCTACGGGAGGCCTCGGGACTCGCCGCTCCCCCACATTTTTGCACGGGGAACATGATGGACTAGCTCCCGACGGCGAGGGATGACCGGAAAACAATTCCCGATGGCGGCGGCGGCGGCTAGGGTTTTGGTGCAGTGGAGACCTTCGATTCCCTAGCTAAACTTCTCGTTTGAAAGCTCGGGAAGCATCGTGGATGCATGGGGGAGGTCTTAGGAGGGTTTAGAGCTCGTGTCATCGACGGTAATACTGAAGTCGACGGCGAACCGAGTTCCATCAATGGCGGAAGGGGATAACTTGAAGATCTTGCTAATTAGTCAATGGTTTCTTCTGATTTTTGGAGGGAAGGTGAGCTAGTCCACATAGATCATGTCCTCTAACTAGATCGAAAAGATTTCGTACATACAATCGGAATTAAACCGACGATCTAGCCTTAACGTGATAAAAGTGCTTCGGGATTTTAAAGAATACTAGAGCTAGGATCTATGATAGGGATTCAAGCTTAACCCGAAGCTGCACGAGGTCATTGCGCACCTTTTTGCTACTGACCGAAGAGGGTGAGGGTGCTTGTATCGACGGCGAGGTCGCGCGGCGTCGAGCGGCACTGGGTTGATCGCGACGGCGATAAAAATGGCGCGGTGCGGTGAATGGGTGAGGACTCCGTCGACAGGGGGGGGGCTTTTATAGGAGCCACTGCGGTAGATAAGGACGTCAGGGGGGGGGCAGCTGGAGGCTAATTCCTAAAATTTACAGGTAGACTAAGAAAAATATGGGAATTCAATTCTGCAATCAGAATTCAATTTGGACTTAGTTTGCATCAAATTCAAATTCAAATTTGAATTTCCAATTTAGGTATAAACCTTGTTGAATTAAATAGCATCTGAGGTCCAAAAACCTCTAAACTTTGAAATCAAGTTCCCTGAACCAATAAAGGCCTTAGAAAAATTTAGGGGTTGATTTGGGCAAAGTTTAGTGCAAAGCAAATTTTTATGTCGACGCGAAATGAATCCTTTGTACGTGTCCAAACAAATGGAAGATGTACTTCTAAAATCTTGAAAATTTTCTGAGAAGCTATTTAGATATTTAAGAGTCCAAGGAAAAATTTGGAGCCTTGAATTTGAATCTTTTTGGCAGGGCCTAATATGCATAGCAACAAAATCAAATAACATTGGTTTTGATTTTTATATTGCTGCCATATAATTTGCCCTAGCCAATGCAATCAATAACTTCCCCACTTTGTAGAAAGAAAACTTTTTAGTGAGGTCAAGCTTATGTGCACAATTTTGTTGCCCTCTATTTTGTTTGATAAACCACTTGTGGTTGAGCTTCTCATAAAAGGAAAAAGTGGGATTTTACAATTGTTTATGGAGTGTGTTGGTGAAACACACCCCAAGAACTCAATCACAAGAAAACTCACTCACTGCACTAATTTATACAAGTCCGGACTAGTCTGATAATAGCCGGACTAGTCCGATAACCCCTCTGTTCAAAATTGGACAAGTTCTCCCAGTGCAGGCTTGTTTGCACAGTACAAGTCTACACTGACCGGACTAGTCCGATATTTTAAAATCACACATTTTCCTTCATATGAGGTTCAGTTGTAAATTTGTTGTTAACCCTAATGGAGACAAATTATAGCCATGTTTATAAACTTGATCTCATCAAATCTTTTCTCATGCTTAAATTTATTAACATGAGGAATGAACTTCACCAACAAACTTAGATTGATTCTTTTGACCTCTCTTCAAAGTTTGGAATTATTTGAAGAAAGAATTCTAGGCCAATTTAATATGCAGTACCAAATAGATATTCAAATTAATATAAATATATTTGGCCCTGTCAAAATTATTCAATTCAGAGGCCATAAATTTTTCTATGGTTTTCTAATATTCCAAATGGACTTCCTGCAAAGTTTCATAAATTTCAAACTCCATTTGCTATTTTAATTGAGACACTTAGCAAATTCAAACCATGTTTTGAATTCAAATTCTGAATTCTGTTCAACTAGATTGAACATCAAGATTTGAACACACACTCATGATCAGCATAACTTGCTTGACTTATTCCCATAGTTTCACAATTTTTGGAACTCAATTGCTATTTAAAACAGTGGCACCATTGAATTTCATTCAAATTCAAATTTGAATTTGAAATTCAATTGAAACTTGCTCCAAATCCATATCCAATTGCTGAATCAAATTCTAGATATTTATTTGAGCCTCCCCGCAAAAATCTAGAATTTTTGGACAAAATTTGGTAGGAGAATGTAAGTTACAAAGAAGAGGAGTAGATAAGAGGAGGTGTGGCCCACTGTCAGCCAAAGCTCTCGAGTGAAACCCACGAGGGTGCCCTGTCTCCAGCTCGCCCCGCCGTTCAATGCCGGCAGCATGAGACACCACGACGCGCATGCATCCACCAAGTTGCTTGCCTGCTTGACGCTGTGGCGCGCTTCCCTCTCCCCTCAGTCCCTATAAATACCCCTTGGCCGTCGCCGTTGGACACCATCCCGGTTCATGCCATTTTCACCGCCCCTGTTCGACCGAGCTCTCGCCGACAATTACAGCCGTTTCTTCCCGAGCTGTAAGTAGATAAAAGGCGTGTCACAAACTCCTCTAC
This sequence comes from Tuctoria greenei, assembly GCA_036927565.1. NCBI lineage: Eukaryota > Viridiplantae > Streptophyta > Magnoliopsida > Poales > Poaceae > Tuctoria > Tuctoria greenei. Next base: position 176,875,114 of record JAYESD010000003.1, on the reverse strand, counting down.
GTAGGGCATATTTTGAAGTTTCCCAGTCGCCGCCGAGGAAGTCGCCGAGAACCTTCACTATCTCGCCGTCGAACACCAGTTCCAGACCATCTCCAGCCTCGATCCTTTAAGCAAAAAGGTTCGCAATCCTCTCTAGTTCATACTCACAGAATCTAAGCTTATGACATGAAGTGTAACTTGAGTTCTTGCTCGAGAACCGATCGGTTTCTCAATAGAACAGCAAAGCTTCACGCTTAAATTCATTTCATTCTTGCAATCATCCTTAAATCTGGTTAGAATATAGTTTCTATGTGTCCTAAGGAAGCTCCATGCCCAAAAACCCTGAAAGTTATCAACCGAGCATCTTAGATTTCAAGTTTTCGAGGCTGCAGGTTGAAAAACCGCACTTCGCCATCGAACTCAGCCTTGCCGGTGATTTCACCCCAATCTGACCCCCAAATCATACTCCTGGTGCTTCGAGGAACCTCCCAGACCTTTTTCCGAGCCTATTGAGCCATTCCCTAGCATTTCCGACGAAGGTCGAAATCCTAGCTCCGCCATCACCGTCTCGTCGCCGTCTCCGACCATCGCCGGCGTGATTGGACAACAACATCGGCTTGCGCGGTCGATTTTAGGGTTGAGCGGTCACGAGGAGGCCAAACGAAGGTCGACACACCTAATTCCGGTGAAGCACCACCGTGGTTCCGGCGAGAAGCGCCGTCGTGTCGCGAGGTAGACGAAGGCCTATGGGCCCCACTTGTTAGCGCCTATTCGAACGCCCGGGATCAGCTACAGCACTAGATCCGGTGCGGCTGCACGGTTGAACTCCGTGGCCCCCGGTGTGGCCCAGATGCGATTGGCCCATTCAAATGAAGTGGGACCGACCCCTTTTATTTCAAATTTCCAATAGGAAAATAAATCCAGATTCAATCCCAACTTAGAAAATCCATAACTTCCAGTAGAATTATCCAAAAACTCCCAAATAAATTTTGTTAGAACCAGCATGAAGAATATTGTCCAGTGGTACACTTGGAATTGTATTATAATGCATAGAAATTTATCCATAATTCAGATAAGGAAAATTCTTAAAGAATTCATTCCTACGGTTCTGTTAATTGGAAAATTCCCAATTTTGATCAGAACCCTTTAGTTAATACATTTGATCTCCATAAAAGTTTCAAGCTATTTGGACTTAAAATACTGGGTTGATCAATGTTTCAAACCTCTATGTAGTTATAAATTGAGAAAAATGGAAAAATCAATTTCCAGAAATTTACCCAAACTTGAAAAATCAAATTCTCCCTGTAGGAAGCTTATAAATTTGTGAAACTAATTTTCCTAGAACCAGTGAGACCCCCTCTACATGATACAACCCTTGGTAGCCATAATACATCTCCAAAAATTTCAACCAAAATTTAGATAAGATTATTGCTTACCATAATTGTTGAGAATAACAAACATCCTTTATCATCTCCTGTTCTTTGCAAGTGACTTCTCTATAATCTCTAGTATCCACCATAAAAATCCCAAAGTCAATTAAGATAATTTTCTTATTTTATCTTAATATACTCACCCCACCTTAAGCATATTAATTATTCACAAAATCATTTATACCTAGTATATGCATATCGTGTAGTAGCTGAAGTCGAGGAGCAGCCGGAAGCCTTGGAGGTCCAGCTGCCAGAAACTAACATAGACTCAAACCCGCATTCCCCTCAACAAAATGGAGATGCCGAAAGGAAGAACCTAACCCTCATGGATATGGCAAGAACAATGCTCGATGAATACAAGACCTCGGATTGGTTTTAGGAGGAAGCGGTCAACACCGCTTGCCATGCCATAAACCGACTCTATCTTCAATGACTACTATAACACCCTCATTTTCATGCATCATGACTTGCATGCACTCATATACATGTTTAAAATTGATCCACATAAAGAGGAATGGGTTTAAAATTGATTTGCAGCATTTAAAATTGATTTGGAACAAAACCGCACTTAAAATGCAGGAAAGTGTGCACTAGTCCGATTTTACTGAGGACTAGTCCGATTTCTCTCTGACTAAACACGGACTTGTCCGTTTTTGCTACGGACTAGTCCGATTTTGTCTCTAGAAACTTTCGGACTTGTCCGATTTTGTGCGGACTAGTTCGATATTCCAAGAATCCTTGAAAATTTGCTATGTCCTTGGATTTTTCCGGACTAGTCCGGTGTTCCAGCGGACTTGTCTGATTTCCTCTCTGTTTAAAGTCGGACTTGTCCGATTTTTGGCCAGACTTGTCCGATTTTCTCTCTGGATGACTTCGTACTAGTCCGGTCCTTTCCGGACTTGTCCGATATTTTGTGACTTCAAGTTGATCTTTTGTTTTAGGACTTGTTTCTTGGGTTTCACGTTAAGTGGGCCTAGGGACGTCGTGCCTAACTCTTTTAGAGCCCATGTGGGACTCTAAACCGGCCTCTACTCCTCTCAAACTCAAAATCCATCTAAACCTAGCCTCCACCTCTATATAAACAACCCCACCCCTTGGATTGACATCGATTTGCCACTTTTCCACCCCACCCAAACCCTAGTTCGTGGAGAGCCACCACCAAGGAGGGAGGAGAAGATCCCAATCAAGAAGAAGAAGAGGAGGAAATGAAAGAGGATCAAGATCTATACCATGTTTTGTTCCTCATCACCAATTCATCTCCAAGTTCATCACCAACCCTAGATCACCAAGATCCAAGTGCTACCTCCAAGTTTCTTGATTCATTGGAGTCCTAAACACCTGGTATACCTTCTATTCTCTTTTCCTTACGAGAATTCAACCCCTAATCTCCAGATTTACGTCGATCTAGAAAACCCTAATCTGCTGATCTCGCTGAGTGCGGACTTGTTCGGTCCCTAGCGTACTAGTCCGATCTTCCTGGTTAAATTGTGTTGAATTGATTCTAAAGTTGGATCTAATGAACTCCAAACCTGTATAAACTTGTTAATAGCTATTATAAATAGTTAGTTATCATGAAAAGCAATCTAGTAACAAGTTCTACCTTGCATTTGCATCAATCATTAATGTCATGACATATTGAGTAATATTTGTGCTCTTTTGATTGTGTTTCTTGTCTTGTATGTTTATTGTGTGGATTAGACGGAGTTGCGCTAGAGAATGCCGCGGAGGATCTACAGCACCAAGAGTTTGATGGCTTTGACCCTAATCAACAGCAAGAGCAAGGCAAGTGTCCTTGAAGCATATCGATCCTGTTTTAAAATAAATGTTTTGTTTGCAAAACTGCATGCTTGTGTCAAATTGATGGGAATCCTATGGTAGGAAGTTGACTAGCTTTGTTTAACCACCCTTGTCACCTAGAATTATGGCAGAGAGTTGGGATGGGCTTTTTACCTTTTGCTTCGCTTAATCAATTGGGTTCGGAAAACAACTATACCACTCAACTTAATTATGCATTAATGATACTATGGTTAACATGAACTGGTTTAAATGATGGGTGATCTAAGAAAGCCTGGTATGTGGATGGGTTGGATGATATGGTGGTTGCTTGCTTTAGATCTAAGGACCGGTTCATGCGAGAATAAGCCACGATTACAGTGCCACCACGAGGCTAAGTATGGGTGCGGCGTTGCTGATTAATTAGGGCTTTCCTAGTGTTGTTTGGACCATTGTGGATGCTCGGGGAAGGGGTAGTCAGATTGGGTTTGTTGATGATTGGTGGGACTACCCTGGGATCCGAATGGCTCAAGAGGGGGCCCTTGGTTGAAGATGTGCTCAGTTGGAGACATCGCCACCGGTGAAACCTCAGTGGGGTCTAAATAGGCTAGTAATCCCTTTGTAAAGGCTATTTGTGATCTATTTGCCATACACCAAAGGATGTGTAATTGGTGAAAGGGAGGTTCTTTAGTCGCCGACGGGTGATGAAATCATAAACACGTGGGTAAAGCGGTACAACCTCTGCAGAGTTAAATAAAACTATCATGATAGCTGTGCTCCCGGTTATGAGCACCTGGACAACTTCCATGATTAGAGGGAAATTGGGATTTGGGATGGTTATGGTCGGTATTATGGTTATGGATTAATTTCTGGTATTGAATATGGTTATTGGCAAATGGTGAAATCTGGAATTGTGGATGAGGATGGTGAATATGGACTGGTATTATGATATTACTTATGATTATGATGGGTTTATTTCACATACATGTAATATATTGCTTTTCAAATGTTTTAATGTACTTTTCAGTACTTGCCATTATTATTGTCGTCATTTGAATCAGCCACATGTCATACTTTCCACACTTGCTGAGTACGACATGTACTCACTCTTGCAATCCCCCCCCAACAGTTGCAGGTCAGGATTGGGAGTTTAATGGTGAGAATGCGGAGTTCTAGGCCGTGTCTACCGTCAGCTTGTCTGTGGTGTTGATTGGAGTTGCGCATATATACCCTATCGCTTATGCTACCTAGCTGTTTAGTTTGCTTAATTAGTTTATTTCCGCTGCATTAGTTGAACTTGTCATAAATATACATTGGAGCTTGTATTCGAGGATAATATTGTTTTTTGTAATAAAATTTGGTTAATTAATCTTGTTCTGAGGTAATTATCTGTATATCGTTTGTGATTGCACTCGTGTATGTGTGTTGAACGTCCTGGGCACACATATGCGTTAGCTTGGTTCTTTTTTGAACCGGGCGTCAGAAATTGGTATCAGAGCCACAGGTTGACCTAGGACACAACCTAGATAGAATGGACACTCTAGAGCACATAGGGGCACTCAGGAATCGATGTGTTTCTGCTTGGTGTGTTGTTGCTATATATATTATTTGCTTGTGTGCTTAATAGAGGATTTTGGGATGCTTTAGCATTGCCATGTCCACCTAGTCTAGTGTAGCTAGTTGTTTAGTTTCATATCCCTTGATGCATATATTTGGGGACATCTTCTAATTGTTACCTATTGCTTTTCTTCAGATGGTGAGGACTCGCAACAAGAGGGATGGCAATGATGAGGAGGAGAACAATGGAGTGCCTCAGAACAACATTGGACAAGGATCTACTCAGGGAGCTATCAAGATTGAGCAGCTATTGGCTATGCAAAACCAGCTCATGCAGACCATGATACAAACTATGGGACAGCTGCAGGCTGGCAATATCAACAATCAGCCCCACATGCCTCCACCGCCACCCCCGCCTCCTCATAACCGATTGGGAGAGTTTATGAGGACTAGGCTACCAACCTTTGCTCAAGCCGCTGACCCTATGGATGCGGATGATTGGCTCAAGTCCGTGGAGAAGAAGCTAGCTATTGTCCAATGCAGTGACCGGGAGAAGGTCTTGTTTGCTTCTCATCAACTAGTTGGAGCTGCTGCAGATTGGTGGGATGCTTATTACAATGCTCATGAGAATCAAGAGAGGATCACCTGGGCGTAATTCAAGGAGAGTTTCCGTTCTCTTTATGTGCCTGAGGGAGTTATGATTTTGAAGAAGCGAGAATTTGAGAACTGGAGGCAAGGAAGATCGAGCGTGAGTGAATATCTCAACAAGTTCACTCAACTCTCAAGGTATGCGCCCGAGGATGTTAGTCGGGACAGCCGGAAGCAATATTTGTTCATGAGAGGCTTGAACAATGAAATCCAAGTGCAACTACTCAATTGTGACTATGCCAACTTCCAGAAGCTTGTGGACAAAGCAATTGTGGTTGAGAACAAGATTTGCGAGATGGAGCAAGACAATAAGAGAAAGCCACCATATCAAGGACAGCAACAAGGAAGTAACGTGCGCCCTCGCTTTGCGCCGCCCAATGCGCCTTATTACAGCTCTTCTATTCCTGCTCAACCTCCTGGTTATGCACCACGCCCAACTCAGTCTGTGTCGCAGCACCCTGTTATGCAATCACCTAGGCCTCCAATGCCTTATGCGCCTTGTGCTAATTTTCCTGGTGCAAATGATCAAAACCAAGCTCGTCCCAATAATTCTGGTGGAGTTAAGAAGTGTTATACTTGTGGAGAAGCTGGACACTTTGCGCATCAATGTCCTAAGTCAGGCCTTGGTCAAGGAAGCAATGCACCGAGGCAAAACCCAAGACCCAATGGAGGAAAACCACAAGGGAACCGTGGACAGCAGAATTTTGCTCGTGGCAATGTGAACCATGTCTCAACGGAAGGTGCTCAACAAGCAGTTGACGTGGTCATCGGTATGTTTCTCGCAAACTCCAACCCGGCGACTATGTTATTTGATTCTGGAGCATCGCATTCATTCATTGCATCAAAGTATGTTGCCAAGTATAGTTTGCCTATCTCTCATATGAAGTTTACTCTATTGGTTAAGTCTCCTGGAGGAGAGATGAGGACAAATATAGTATCTCCAAAAGTAAGCCTTAGAATAAAGGGGTAGACTTCTCTGCCAACCTCATTGTTTTGGATTCTCAAGATTGGAGATTATACTTGGTATGGACTGGTTGAGGAAGCACAATGGAGTTATTGAGTGTGCCACGAAGACGGTGAAGTTGACCAATGAGGAATGGATCACCGTAGAATTTGAAGCATCTCAAACCATCCCGAAGCAATTGGAGTTGAATCATATGGACGGTGCTACAATTGAGGAGATTCCGGTGGTGTGTGAATTTTTGGATGTTTTTCCGGAAGAATTGCCAGGTATGCCACCTGATCGAGACATTGAGTTTGTTATTGATTTAATACCTGGAACTGCACCTATAGCGAAGTGGCCGTATAGGATGCCTCCTATGGAATTAGCGGAGCTTAAGAAGCAAATTCAAGAGAAACTAGAGAAATGTTTTATTCACCCTAGTTCTTCACCTTGGGGAGCGCCCGTGCTGTTTGTGGACAAGAAGGATGGGACTCAAAGGATGCGTGTAGATTACCGAGCTCTCAACAAGGTAACAATCAAGAAAAAGTACACCATGCCACGCATAGAAGACTTGTTTGATCAGATCAAGGGTGCTTGTGTCTTCTCTAAGATTGATATGAGGTAGGGATATTTTCAAATGAAGATTAGACCATCGGACATACCCAAGACAGCTTTTAGAACACGGTATGGATCTTATGAGTACACCATGATGTCTTTTGGATTGACCAATGCACCTTACTACTTTATGTACCTTATGAATAAGGTCTTCATGGAGTACTTGGACAAGTTCGTTGTGGTATTTATTGCTGACATTATGATCTACTCGAAGGATGAGAGGGAACATGAGGAACACTTGAGGCTTACATTGCAGAAATTGAGGGAGCATCGATTGTATGCCAAGTTCAACAAGTGTCAGTTTTGGTTGAGAGAGGTGCCCATTTTTGGGTCATATAATCTCAGGAGGAGGAGTATCGGTTGAACCCGGAAAAGTGAGAGACGTGTTGAAGTGAAAACCGACGCAAAACGTCAAGGAAATAAGAAGTTTTCTTGGGATGGCTGGATATTACCGTAGATTCATCAAGGACTTTTTCAAGATAGCCAAGACCATGATGGAATTGCTAATGAAGTGGAAGGCTTTCAATGGACTCAATCTTGTCAAGAGAGTTTTGAGGAGTTGAAGAAGAGGTTGACAACAGCCCCAGTTTTGGTACTGCTGGATGTGAGCAAGAGTTTTGACATTTATTGCGACGCATCGAGACAAGGACTTGGATGTGTATTGATGCAAGGAGGTCAAGTGGTCGCCTATGCATCAAGACAATTGAAGAAATATGAGCAGAATTACCCCATGCACGATTCGGAACTCGCGGCCGTGGTACACGCATTGTAGATTTGGAGGCACTATATTCTTGGACATAGGTGTGAAATTTATACGGATCACAAGAGTCTTAAGTATATTTTCACACAAATGGATCTGAATTTGAGGCAACGGAGATGGTTGGAGCTCAGCAAAGATTATGATTTTGGGATCAACTATCATCCGGAAAAAGCCAATGTAGTGGCCGATGCTTTGAGTAGAAAGGGAGTAAGTCATCAACTCACAGTTTGAGAGTTACCATCCGAGTTATGCAAGGAGTTTAAACGGTTGAACCTCGAGTTTGTAAATGAGATGGAGATGATGGAGTTAAACCCAACCTTGGAGCAAGAAATTAGAGAAGCACAGGCCACGGATGAAGGGATCAAGGAAATCAAGGACAGGACCGAAGAAGGGAGAGAATTCAGATTTGATGAAGATGAACATGGTACCTTATGGCTTGGAAAGAGAATCATTGTGCCTAATATAAAGCATATTCGGGAGACAATATTAAAGGAGACACATGACTCACCTTACTCGATCCATCCTGGTTGTACAAAGATGTACAAAGACTTAAAGGCTTGCTAATGGTGGGATAGCATGAAGAAGGACATAGCTGAATATGTGGCATTGTGTGATGTGTGTCAACGAGTCAAGGCGGAACATCAGAGGCCAGCTGGATTATTGCAACCATTGAAGATTCCAGGATGGAAGTGGGAAGAAATTGGAATGGAATTCATAGTTGGGTTACCACGTACTCAGTCCGGGTATGACTCTATTTGGGTAATTGTGGATCGCTTAACCAAGTCAGCTCATTTTTGTCCATGTGAAGGCCAAATATACAGCTGCACAATTGGCCGAAATATACATGGAGCATATTGTGTGTCGACACGGAGTCCCGAAGAAGATAGTCTCGGATAGAGGTTCTCAATTTACCTCCAGATTTTGGATAAAGTTGCATGAAGCTTTGGGAACGAGGTTGAATTTTAGTTCAGCATATCATCCTCAAACGGATGGACAAACCGAGAGGACCAATCAGATTTAGGAGGATATGTTAAGAGCTTGTGCTTTGAAGCATGGGAAAAGTTGGGACAAAAGCTTGCCATACGCAGAATTTTCATACAGTAATAGTTACCAAGCAAGTTTGAAGATGTCACCGTATGAAGAGCTTTATGGGAGGAAGTGTAGGACACCTTTATTCTGGAATGAGGCCGGAGAAACTCAAGTATTTGGTCCGGATGTGTTGCAAGAGGCTGAAAAGCAAGTCCAAATAATTCGTGAAAACTTGAGGGCTGCCCAATCAAGGCAAAAAGGCTATGCGGACAATAGGAGAAGGAAATTAGCTTTTGAAATAGGAGATTTTGTTTACCTCAAGGTGTCACCAATGAGAGGTCATAAGAGGTTTAACATAAGGGGCAAGCTTGCACCTCGTTATATTGGGCCATTCAAGATTTTGTACAAAAGAGGAGAAGTAGCGTATAAGTTGGAGATGCCAGGTCATCTTTCAGATGTCCATGATGTCTTTCATGTTTCCCAGCTCAAGAAGTGTTTGAGAGTACTGGAAGAACAAGTGCCAATGAAAGAATTGGAACTAGAGGAAGATTTGACTTATGCTGAGCAACCAATCAAAATCTTGGAAACCAAGGAGAGGGTCACAAGGAACAAGGTGATTCGATGGTGTAAAGTTCAATGGAAGCACCACGCAGAAAAAGAAGCGACGTGGGAATTGGAGGATGATATGAAGAAGGACTTTCCCAATCTCTTCTCTTCTGCATTAAATCTCGAGGGCGAGATTCATTTTAAGGGGGGTAGGTTTGTAACACCCTCATTTTCATGCATCATTCCCTGCATGCACTCATATACATGTTTAACACTGATCCACATAAAGAGGAACGGGTTTAAAATTGATTTGCCGCATTTAAAATTGATTTGGAACAAAACTGCACTTAAAATGCAGGAAAGTGCGGACTAGTCCGATCTTCTTGATTAAATTGTGTTGAATTGATTCTAATGTTGGATCTAATGAACTCCAAACCTGTATAAACATGTTAAAAGCTATTAGAAATAGTTAGTTATCATTAGAAGCAATATAGTAACAAGTTCTACCTTGCATTTGCATCAATCAAGCATGTCATGACATATTGAGTAATATTTGTGCACTCTTTGATTGTGTTTCTTGTCTTGTATGTTTATTGTGTGGATTAGACGGAGTTGCGCTAGAGAGTGCCGCGGAGGACCTACAGCACCAAGAGTTTGAAGGCTTTGACCCTAATCAACAGCAAGAGCAAGGTAAGTGTCCTTGAAGCATATCGATCCTATTTTAAAATAAATGTTTTGTTTGCAAAACTGCATGCTTGTGTCAATTTGATGGGAATCCTATGGTAGGAAGTTGACTAACTTTGTTTAACCACCCTTGTCACCTGGAATTATGGTAGAGAGTCGGGATGGGCTTTTTACCTTTTGCTTCGCTTAATCAACTGGGTTGGGAAAACAACTATACCACTCAACTTAATTATGCATTAATGATACTATGGTTAACATGAACTGGTTTAAATGATGGGTGATCTAAACAAGCCTGGTATGTGGATGGGTTGGATGTATGGTGGTTGCTTGCTTTAGATCTAAGGACCGGTTCATGCGAGAATAAGCTAGGATTGCAGTGCCACCACGAGGCCAAGTATGGGTGCGGCGTAACTGATTAATTAGGGCTTTGCTAGTGTTGTTTGGACCATTGTGGATGCTCGGGGAAGGGGTAGTCGGATTGGGTTTGTTGATGATTGGTGGGACTACCCTGGGATCCGAATGTCTCAAGAGGGGGCCCTTGGTTGAAGATGTGCTCAGTTGGAGACATCGCTACCAGTGAAACCTCAGTGGGGTCTAAATAGGCTAGTAATCCCTTTGTAAAGGCTATTTTGTGATCTCTTGGCCATACACCAAAGGAAGTGTAATTGGCGAAAGGGAGGTTCTTTAGTCGCCGACGGGTGATGAAATCATAAACACGTGGGTAAAGCGGTACAACCTCTATAGAATTAAATAAAACTATCATGATAGTCGTGCTCCCGGTTATGAGCACCTGGACAACTTCCATGATTAGAGGGAAATTGGGATTTGGGATGGTTATGGTCGGTATTATGGTTATGGATTAATTTCTGGTATTGAATATGGTTATTGGCAAATGGTGAAATCTGGAATTATGTATGAGGATGGTGAATTATGGACTGGTATTATGATATTACTTATGATCATGATGGGTTTATTTCACATACATGTAATATATTGCTTTTCAAATGTTTTAATGTACTTTTCATCACTTGCCATTATTATTGTCGTCATTTGAATCAGCCACATGTCATACTTTCCACACTTGCTGAGTACGACATGTACTCACTCTTGCAGTTCCCCCCCAACAGTTGCAAGTCAGGATTGGGAGTTTAATGGTGAGAATGAGGAGTTCTAGGCCATGTCTACCGTGAGCTTGCATGTGGTGTTGATTGGAGCTGCGCATATATACCCTATCGCTTATGCTGCCAAGCTGTTTAGTTTGCTTAATTAGTTTATTTCCGCTGCATTAGTTGAACTTGTCATAAATATACATTGGAGCTTGTATTCGAGGATAATATGGTTTGTGTAATAAAATTTGGTTAATTAATCTTGTTTTGTGGTAATTATCTGTATATCGTTTGTGATTGCACTCGTGTATGTGTGTTGACCGTCCTGGGCACACATATGCGTTAGTTTGGTTCTTTTCGGAACCGGGCGTCACAACTACTCAAGAAGACATCATATTTACTCCTCACCGGTAACAAGCCTAATATTTCCTATTTTCGAGTTTTCAGTTCTAAGTGCTATATTTCGAATAAGAAGCCTAGGACTTCAAAGTTCGCTTCAAAGTACGATGAAGGTTTCTTGCTTGGTTATGATTCGAACTCTTACGCATATCGTGTCTTCAACAAGACCTCCGGACTTGTTGAAGTAGTACATGACGTAGTGTTCAATGAAACTAACGGCTCTCAAGAAGAGCAAGTTGATCCATGTGTGCTCGATAGAGAAGAAGCTCCATGTCAAGCATTGAGAAGAATGGCGTTGGGCGATATTCGACCACAAGCGCCATCTCCAAATGCAAGTGAAGATGATGAACCACAAGTGGAGTTAAACGATCAAGGGGGAGCTTCCACACAAGATCAACATCAAGAGGATGAAGATGATCAACAAGTCAATGAGGGCAACCATCTAGGGGGAGTAGAATATGATCATGAAGACTCAAGACCACAAGTGCCACACCCAAGAGTACACCAATGCGTCTAAAGAGATCACCCCATTGACAACATAACCGGGGACATCCAAATGGGAGTAACTACTAGATCCCGAATTGCTAATTTTTGTGAACATTACTCTTTTGTATCCTTTTTGGAACCACGGAGAATTGAGGTTGCATTGAAGGATCCGGATTGGGTGGTGGCGATGCAAGAAGAACATAACAACTTCAAACGGAACGAAGTGTGGGAACTCATCGAAGGACCCAAATTCAACATCTTTGGCACCAAATGGGTCTTCCGCAACAAACAAGACGAACACCGGGTGGTGACAAGGAACAAGGCGCGACTTTGTGGATAAAGGGTATTCACAAGTCGAAGGTTTGGATTTCGATGAAACCTTTGCTCCCGTAGCTAGGCTTGAATCTATTAGAATATTACTTGCATATGATACTCACCATGATTTCAAGCTCTATCAAATGGATGTGAAAAGCGCCTTCCTCAACGGACCAATCAAGGAGGAGGTGTATGTGGAGCAACCCCCGGATTTGAAGATGAAGAGTTCCCCGACCACGTCTTTAAACCGCGTAAGGCTCTCTACAGCCTCAAACAAGCTCCTAAAGCTTGGTATGAGTGCCTTAGAGATTTCATAATTGAGAATGGTTTAAAAATTGGCAAAGCTCATTATACTTAATTCACGAAGCATTTGGATAATGATCTCTTTGTTTGCCAAATTTATGTTGATGACATTATCTTTGGTTCAACTAACAAATCTATTTGTGAAGAATTTAGTAAGATTATGACAGATAGGTTTGAAATGTCTATGATTGGAGAGCTGAAATACTTCTTGGGATTCCAAGTGAGGCAACAAAAGGAGGGGACGATCATAAGCCAAACTAAGTATACTCAAGACATACTCAAGAAGTTTGGAATGGACAAGGCGAAGCCTATAAAGACTCTCATGGCAACAACTGGAAACTTGGATCTCAATGAAGACGGAACAAGCGTGGATCAAAAGGTATATAGCTCCATGATTGGATCTCTAATTTACTTATGTGCATCTAGGCCAGACATTATGTTGAGTGTATGTTTGTGTGCAAGGTTTCAAGCCAACCCAAAAGAGTGTCATTTGACTGCTGTAAAAAGAATCTTGCGGTATTTAGTTCATACACCCAACCTAGTCCTTTGGTATCCAAAAGGTTCCAAGTTTAATCTCATTGGATACTCCGAAGTAGACTATGCCGGATGCAAAGTAGATAGAAAAAGTATCTCCAGTACATGCCAATTTCTAGGTAGATCCCTAGTTTCTTGGTCCTCCGAGAAACAAAATTCTATTGCCTTATCCAGGGTTGAAGTGGAGTATGTTGCAGCCGGGAGTTGTTGTGCACATCTCCTTTGGATGCGATAAGCTCTAAGGGATTACGGTTACAATATGAGCTGCATTCCACTCCTTTGTGATAATGAGAGTGATATTAAGATTGCCTATAACCCTGTTGAGCACTCTAGGACCAAACATATAGACATCCGGCACCACTTTTTGAGAGACCACTCAATGAAAGGATACATAGCCATTTCCCATGTCAACACCAAAAAACAACTAGCTGATATATTTACCAAGCCACTTGATGAAAAAAATTTTTGGGATCTCTGAAATAAACTCAATATCCTTGATGCTCGGAATGTGGCGTGAAAAATTGCATATTTGTATGGACTCTTCAAAATATATTGTTCGAGTTGCGAAAATCATCTCTCGCTCAATTTTCTCCAAAAACTATTTCAACTACATGATCTTTATGAATTATGGTCATTGCTTGATTGTTGTATGCTTACTGATCATATTCATCAAGATTACTTGATTGTTTTGGCCCCCATGTTTTCTTTATAAGAACCTTTGAATATATACGAATGGGCTAAACTAATCTGTTCTGGTGACCACGGACTAGTCTGTGGTTATCCGGACTAGTCCGCACACTGCAGACTAGTCCGCAGAGTGTCCGGTAGTCCGTACTAGTCCGGCCAACCACGGACTAGTCCGATTTTTTGACTCCATAACCCTAGCCGCCGCCAAAACCTAATCTTCTTGATCCTCACAACTTGCCCCACACTCTCTCTCCTCGCTTGAGTGCTCCCAAGGCGATTTCCTTCGTTCTCCATCAAATCCCTCCAAGTTTGGGTGGAATTCGATCTCCATTGCATAGGGATTGAAGACCACGGACTTGTCCGCACCTTCAACCCCTCCATCTCCAAGAATCAAGGATCTTCGGTAAAATTTCCTCCCAAACCCTGGAAATCGTGATTTTCTTCATTGTTGACTAAATAGCCTAGTTCCTCTCGGTTAATACATGCCCCCTTGTTGTATTACATTTATCTTGAACTAATTTTGCATTGGGAATTACCATTTGTCGTCTAGTTAGGGTTTGAGGTGATGAACACTAGACTAGTCCGGTCCATGTACGGACAAGTCCAATCCCCTGGCCTAGTCCGTACCTGTATACCGGACAAGTCCGATTTTTAACTGATCTCAACCCTTATTTCTCATTCCTCAATGCACCTCCTTGCCATCAATTCTTATCCATACATTGTGCAATGCTCTCTCAGGACAATGTCAACAAGAACATCTCCGACATTGAAGATGAGATGGAACAAGACTTGTTGCAGTGCACTTCAGAGTCTCGCACTCAAAAGAGGGAGGAGTGTTCCTCCGAGCCTGCACCTTCTTCACCTCAGGTGCGACGCAAGGTGCTCGCCAAGAAGCCTGCGTCCAAGGCCAAGGACGCAGCTGGCTCTAGCTCGGCGGCTCTGCACCAAGTGCAAAGAAAAGTGAATTTCTTCAGGCCCCGTCGGCCCACTGAAGATGCATGCTCCGAGGCAGGGAAACAGAGATCCCTCCGAGGAGACGTTCAACGGCAAAGGAAGCGACACTGCTTCCAAACTCAAATTTCTTGATAGCTACAACCATTCCAAGAAGGTTGCTGATGCTAGGTTTTGGAGCAATTTTCATGCAGACTTCTACAGCTTGGTTTACCTTACCATGAAGGCTCCGGTGGTCTGCAACTAGTGGATCAACTGTAATTACTTTGAGAAGAAGAGCTGTTCAGCATTTGATGAGGTTATAAATGCAGTGGAGAGGCATGGATTGAAGGAGCTGTTTGCCTACAGATTTAACTGGAATGATGAGATCATTGCTCAGTTCTATGCCACTTGTTTCCTTGCCTGTGATGAGGAGGAAATGGTGACTTGGATGACTCATGGATCCAAGTACACTATCACTTATGATGATTTTGCAAGACTCCTTCACCTAGAATATACCGGCGACAATGAGTTCACTATCGACAACATTGGTGTCTTGGGAAAGGATAAAATGGACTTCCTCTATGATACTACTCTGAAGTTCAATCCCCCTCAACCAACAACATGAAGCCCTTCTTTATGGTTCTCAACAGTGTGTTGAGGAAGAAAATAGCACCAAAAGATGGGGATGCAGGAAGTGTCCAAGGTTACTTGAGGACCTTGATGAAAGTGATAAGCAAGATCAGGAAGTTTGACATCTTTGACTATATCTGGAATGATATGGTCAACATCTCTTGCACGACGAATAGATTCTGTAGCTATGCCCCCGACTTGATGTTCATGACTGAGAAGGTCAAAGGGATCTAGTTCATGAAGGATGTGGAGCACACTCCTTTGAGGCCCCAGAAGCCTCCCCAAGCCACTGCGTAAGCTGCTCCATCCCCTGCATCCAGTGAAGAAGCTCCGAGGAGAGCTAGAGGAGATGAGAGGACTGCTCCCACCACTAGGGCCCCTCCCCACAAACAGTCTCCTAGTGGAATCTTTAAGTACTTAGCAGCAAACTATGTCTCATGCAAGAAGGACGAAGTGAATACTCACAAGCTGAACAAGGCGAGGAAGGCAGATATGAGATATGTCAAAGAAAATGTCAAGCATATTTGCCTGAAGCTGGAGATCGATCCTATTGGATCCCCAGTCATCTCTGAAGATTCAGCCTCTGATTTCACTGAGCTCGGACCTTTGACTCCCTCCGAGCTTGCCTACTTTGGCATTGGGGGCACTTCGAGTGGTTCTGCTCCTCCTCCTCCACAGTCGGAATATGAAGATGAAGATGAGGAGAGAACCGACAGCGAGGATGAGCTACTAGATCCCTTCTCTCCTTCTTTTTGTTGTCTTGATGCAAAAGGCGGAGAGATTGAGGGGGAGTCACTAGATCCTAGCTGTAGGTTGAGAGATGAGTGCTTCATTTGTCTATCTCTTTATGTCTCTTTCGGTTGTAAAACTTGAATTCTGTTATCTCTATTTTTAAGTATTGTGGTGTGATGGAATGACTATGCTTATGCTCATGTTATGAAATTTGTGATTTTGCTTTGAAGTTGACATATATGCTTGAAATTGGTATTTTCATGTCAGTCACTTCATTCTCATCACGATTATTGCTCACACTCACGTAGTTTTACACCCCACCATAAAGAGTGCACATATGACCTATGTTTTCATTGCTTAACTTGTACCTAATCCATTGTACACACTTTATGAAAATTTTGTATTTTTATCATATTTTGTGAAATCTCAATTGGTTGTCATCATTCACCAAAAAGGGGGAGATTGAAGGTGCATCAAGGCATCCCTTATGGGTTTTGGTTCATTTATGACAAGCAAATGAGATCCTAACCAAATTGTTGAGATGAGCGCAGGTCTTAAAACTAATTATGAAGAAAGCACGAAAAGAAAGGAGAATGAGGATCTATATGGAAAAGAGCTCAAGAGCTAAATAGATTAGATCATTGTTGTGGGGACCAGAATCCCGACATCCGAGGATCTCACTGGGTGGTGTCGTGCGATGCGACACCCAACAGTATACAAGAATAGAAACTAAATAAAATACAAGACGAAGTCCTTTGATTATAATATAGCGGAAGTTTTACAATACTAGCAGAAGGAAAGAAAAATATATATCATAGCTACGCTCTCAGCACTAGCTATGCAAAAGCAAAGTTATCCATACCTTGGATACTTTGCACTAGCAACACTTAAATTACGATGGCATGCAGGGTTCCCACTCGGCTGTACACCCTGGAGGGGGTGCAGCCTCATCATCAAACCCTTCATCAATTGTATAACCTGCAAAAACTCGTTAACTGCAAACGTGAGCATAAGGCTCAGCAAGACTAACCCATCTCACTAGACATATGCAAGGGGACACTAAACATAGGTAAGGAATAGCATAAATAGACCCGCCTATAAGTGGATCCTTATAATAATGTTTTAAGTAGCAAATGACATTCTTCAAGCATGACACATCATGGACTCCACAATCAAACAAGACATGCTTTGCTGATGATATGACATGCCCAAAGCACATAATGCTACTACAGGTAAAGTATGGGGAAACTGTAAACTTTCAATTATACTATCTCTAAGCCATTCAAGGTTGCAAAACAATTATAATTCAACACAATTTATTTCTCTTACTTCTTCAGTATTTACTACAAAGTATGGGGAAACTGTAAACTTTCAATTATACTATCTCTAAGCCATTCAAGGTTGCAAAACAATTATAATTCAACACAATTTATTTCTCTTACTTCTTCAGTATTTACTACATTGCCGCTCAGTGAACAAGTGGTACTCTATTACCACGAGGGACGGTGATTGTAATCAGGACACACCCGGACAACACGACACATACGTCCTTCGTAAGTGTCAGCGAGCACACCTATACCTACATAACATTTCAGTACTAGGCGTATATGGCCACCTTTCACAAGAAACCCGAACGCCGAACCCATCTCACCTCCGCAAATAGAAGGTCTTCGCACGGAACACCTCATGTGTCCATCGACCGATTTACACCTTACTGTCCTCAGCCCACCCCTATCGATGGTGAGTTAGTGGGCCCCGACACCCCAGTTATAGAGTTACATCAGTTTACTGGATTCCATATGTCCATTATGTTGTCGGTACAATTCAAGTTTGCCTGAAGGGGCTGCATACGGACGGGCCTTAATCGACACAGGCAGGGCTATGCGACCGAGACTCTATTCTCGCCGCTTCCTATCCATCCCATGCCCGGTCTCAATTTTTTGATATTATGCCATTAACCAATCCTGTGAGATATGTCCTACATTTCTCGCAAGTAGATTCCAACTACTCGACTTACTGGATTTCCTATACATTAGCAAAGCAGTTACTACAGGTCAAACTGTAACTCGTTCCAACCAATCCCTGGGATTTTTGGTCATGCAGGTAGGGTATCAATCATCCTAAATGTAATGCACATTTCATATACTACTCATCATAGTGATAAAGTAAAATTTTATAAACGACTTAAATGCAAACCGGGGCTTGCCTTGTTGCAGGTCAAAGTCTGAGTTAATATTGGGAAGGTGCTCTTCCAAGGCTTCTGGCTCCTACTCGACTTCGGTCACTATACGATATGCATAGAATACGTATATGAATGACTTTGAAAAATAATTATTACCAAGACCATGATTTAATTTATGGTGTCCACTATGTGATAATGATCTATTTGGCTTTGGAACTTTGAAGGTGGATACTAGGTAATATGAGAGATGCTCTTGCAAAGAACGGGAGATGATCAAAGTAGGTTGTTGTCTCCAAAATTATGGCAAGCAATTATATTCCAAAAATTTTAGAGAAGAAACTGTAGCTTGAACATATCTAGCAGTTGATAATCAAGATAGAGGAAATTGTCCTGGTTCTAGCAAAATTTGTTTCATAATTTTCTAAGCTCTGGTGAAGGAGTTATTGTATTTTTAAGTTGGCAAGAATTTCTGGATTTATTTTATAATTGAATTTTTAGCCTTATAATCATTATTTAGTTTGTAACTGAATTAGGACTAGGATAGTAGGTCAATTAAATCCAAGATTTTTACAGGAGCTAGTGTATGACTAAGTAAAGACTCACTCCAAATTTGGGACATAATAAAGCAACTGAACATCCGTGAAAATTCAATAACTGAAAAAGATAATTGAACTATACAGAGGGTTAAACAGGTGCAATGGCTACCAAACTTTTTCTGGTAGTCAAGAATCGGACAATAAAATTTTTTGTGAATTTTGGAGATTTTTCCAGTGGCTATCTTATCTGGAAAAATTGTATTTGCTTCTTGAAAGATTATTTTCTACCGAATTTAACTGTGAGTTTCACAGAACCTAACTGGTACTGATAGAAACTAGAGCTCAAGGGCTTTCAAACAAAATTTGTTTGAATAATTTTGGGAGCATCCTACGGAAAGATATTGATTTTCAAACTTTGGAAATGGTTCTGCACCAAAAGGGAAAATTCATCTTTTGAATTTGGCCCAGTGCCCACTGGATTTAAAATCATCCAATCAGGGGCCAGCCACACCGGGGGTTATAAATTTCTCCACGCGGCCACACGGGATCCAACGGACACAGACAGATCCGGCGCGTTGCGTTCACTGGCAGATGGGTCCCGAGTCTTGGTCTTCTTCCACCTCGGTCCACGGCGCGGGCGGCGGCGTTCTCACCGGCGCGCGGTGGCGCTTTCACTGGCGATAGCCTCTGTCCTACGGGAGGCCTCGGACTCACTGCTCCCCCACATTTTCGCACAGGGAACGCGATGGACTAGCTCCCGACTGTGAGGGATGACCGGAAAACAATTCCCGACGGCGGCGGCGGCTAGGGTTTTGGTGCAGTGGAGACCTTCGATTCCCTAGCTAAGCTTCTCGTTTGAAAGCTCAAGAAGCATCGTGGATGCATGGGGAAGGTCTTAGGAGGGTTTAGAGCTCGTGTCATCGACGGTAATACCGAAGTCGACGGCGAACCGAGCTCCATCAATGGCGGAAGGGGAAAACTTGAAGATCTTGCTAATTAGTCGATGGTTTCTTCTGATTTTTGGAGGCAAGGTGCGCTAGGCCACATAGATCATGTGCTCTAACTGGATCGAAAAGATTTCGTACATACAATCGGAATTAAGCCGACGATCTAGCCTCAACGTGATAAAAGTGCTTCGGGATTTTAAAGAATACTAGAGCTAGGATACATGATAGGGATTCAAGCTTAACCAGAAGCTGAACGAGGTCAATGCGCACCTTTTTGCTACTGACTGAAGAGGATGAGGGTGCTTGTATCGATGGCGAGGTCGCGCGGCGTCGAGCGGCACTGGGTTGATCGAGGCGGCAATAATAATGGCGCGGTGCGATAAATGGGTGAGGACTCTGTCGACGGGGGGGGGGGGCTTTTATAGGCGCCACGGTGGTAGATAAGGACGTCGGGGGGGGGGGGGGGGGGGGGGCAGCTGGAGGCGACCAACGCCGACGGCGAGCTGGCGCTTGCATGTATCGCGGTGTCGACCGGGGGTGAGAAACAGAGGCGGTGAAACTTTTTCACTGTCTGACCTGTGGGCCCCACCTCTCTCTCTCCCTTCTCCATTCCTCAAAATTCTAGCTTAAACATTGTCCAAAAATTCCCAAAATTTACAGGTAGACTAAGAAAAATATAGGGAATTCAATTCTGCAATCAGAATTCAATTTGGACTTAGTTTGATGAAATTCAAATTCAAATTTGAATTTCCAATATGGGTATAAAACTTGTTGAATTAAATAGCATCTGAGCTCCAAAAATCTGTAAACTTTGAAATCAACCTCCCTGGACCAATAAAGGCCTTAGAAAAATTTAGGGGTTGATTTGGGCAAAGTTTAGTGCAAAGCAAATTTTTATGTCGACGTGAAATGAATCATTTGTACGTGTCCAAACAAATGGAAGATGTACTTCTAAAATCTTGAAAATTTTCTGAGAAGCTATTTAGATATTTAAGAGTCCAAGGAAAAATTTGGAGCCTTGAATTTGAATCTTTTTGGTAGGGCCTAATATGCATAGCAACAAAATCAAATAACATTGGTTTTGATCTTTATATTGCTGCCATATAATTTGCCCTAGCCAATGCAATCAATAACTTCCCCACTTTGTAGAAAGAAAACTTTTTAGTGAGGTCAAGCTTATGTGCACAATTTAGTTGCCCTCCATTTTGTTTGATAAACCACTTGTGGTTGAGCTTCTCATAAAAGGAAAAAGTGGGATTTTACATTCCTCCCCCCCTTAAAAGAATCTCGTCCCGAGATTACAAAGGAAGGACAAAAGATAAAGATCTACTGAACATGTGTCGCTAACAATTCCGGATAGTTCATTTTAAGATATGTCTCACTTTCCCACGTGGCTTCTTCAGCACTGTGGTTGCTCCAGAAGACTTTGTAGAAACGCAAAGTGCGCCTTCTTGTGGTGCGAGTCTTCTCATCAATGATCTGGGTTGGATGCTCGGAATACGTAAGATCTGGTTGGAGGGCTTCCAAATCCTCAATACGTATATTCGCTGGGGCGTTGAGACATTTCCGTAACTGAGAAATGTGAAACACATTATGGACCCCTGCCAGCGATGGCGGTAACTCCAATTGATATGCCACACGTCCGCATCTTTTGATTATTGCGAACGGTCCAATAAAATGTGGAGCTAGCTTCCCTTTTACTCCGAATCGATGAATTCCTTTCATCGGGGATACCCGGAGATAAACTTGATCCCCCATCTCGAAGTGAAGAGGTCGACGTCGTTTGTCCGCGTAGCTCTTCTGACGATACTGAGCGGCTTTGAGATTTGTTTGAATAATGCGTACTTGCTCTTCGGATTCTTTTATTAAGTCGATGCCATATACCACTCGTTCACCAGATTCGCACCAGTTCAAGGGTGTGCGACACTTCCGGCCATAAAGAGCATCATATGGTGCCATCTGGATGCTAGCCTGGTAACCTTGTTGTACGAAAATTCCGCCAATGGTAGATGATCATCCCAATTCCTACCATGGTGGATGACACAGGCACGGAGCATATCCTCTAGCACTTGATTCACCCGTTCGGTTTGTCCATCAGTCTGAGGATGATAAGCTGAGCTTCGAATCAGTTTGGTACCCAATGCATCATGGAGATGCTCCCAAAAGCGAGCAACGAAAATAGAGCCTCGATCTGAAATGATAGTGCGGGGTACTCCATGTAGGCACAAAATTCTGGAGATATAAAGTTCTGCATACCGCTTCATATTATAATCCACACTGACCGGTATGAAATGAGCTGATTTGGTTAATCGATCAACGATCACCCAAATTGAGTCGTGCTTATGGAGAGTGGGAGGCAACCCAACAATGAAATCCATGCTGATATCCTCCCATTTCTAAGTCGGTATGCTTAAAGGTTGAAGCTGCCCAGCTGTCTTCATATGGTCGGCCTTAACTCGACGACACGTATCATATTCGGATACGTATTTTGCTACTTCTCTCTTCATCCGAGTCCACCAGAACTTCTTTCTCAGTCTTGGTACATTTTGTTACTTCCCAGATGAATGGAATACTTGGATAAATGAGCTTCATCCAGTATCTTTTTCTGAAGTTTCAGGTTTTGGGGTACCGCTATACGGTTTTTAAACCAAAGGGTAACCTCATCGTCACATCGGAAACATTTCATCTCCCCCTTCTCCATTCTTTGGCGAATGTGCGACATCCCATTGTCCTCCTTCTGAGCTGCCATAATATCCTCATTGATAGTAGGAATGAGAGCTAGGTTGTAGAGTGCCCCATATGGAACCAAGTAGAGACTCGGTTCTTCTTCTCCTACCATTAAGGTAATGGAAAGATTGTTGACATGGGACTTGCAGCTCAGAGCATCTGCGACTACATTCGCTTTGCCTAGATGGTAGTGGATCTCAATCTCGTAACCCTTGATTAACTCTAACCATCTACGCTGTCGCATATTTAAATCCTTTTGGGTGAAGATGTATTTTAGGCTCTTGTGATCGGTGTAGAGATGTACTAGGTTACCCAGTAGGTAATGTCTCCACATCTTCAATGCTAGTACCACAGCAGCGAGTTCTAGATCATGAGTCGGATAATGCTGCTCATGGTTCCGAAGCTGTAGTGATCCATAAGCGATCACTCGTCTATCCTGCATCAACACACAACCCAAACCAATTCCTGATGCATCACAATACACGTCGAAAGATTTGGTTGTGTCCGGTTGAGCTAATACTGGTGCCGTTGTGAGGTGTTTTACTAATGCTTGAAAACCTGCCTCACATGCCTCAGTCCATACATACTTTGTTCCCTTCTTCAGAAGTTCTGTCATTGGTTTAGCTACATTGGAGAAACTGGGAATGAACCTCCGGTAATACCCAGCTAAACCTAGGAAACTTCGAACTTCATGTACAGACTTTGGAGACTCCCATTTGAGGACTTGCTTGATCTTACATGGATCAACTGCAATCCCTTCTGCTGATATGATGTGCCCTAAAAATGGCACTTGAGTGATCCAGAATTCACACTTGCTGAACATAGCATATAGTTGGTGGTCCCGTAATCGTTGAAGCACGATACACAAGTGTTGAGCATGTTCTTCTTCGGATTTTGAATACACAAGTATGTCGTCAATGAAGACTGCGACAAACTTGTCCAATTCTGGCATAAACACCGAGTTCATGAGAACATGAAATGAGCCGGTGCGTTGGTCAATCCAAAAGACATAACCAGGTACTCATACAGTCCATACCTCGTCGATAATGCTGTCTTTGGTACGTCTTCTGGTCGGATTCTGATCTGATGATAACCAGAACGAAGATCCATCTTCGAAAATACTTTAGCACCCACCAATTGATCGAAAAGGATGTCAATGTGTGGTAGTGGATACTTGTTCTTGATAGTGACAGCATTGAGGGGACGATAGTCTACACACAGTTTCAAGGTCTTATCTTTCTTCTCTACGAACAGTGCAGAACAACCTCATGGTGATGAACTTGGACGAATGAAACCCTTGTTCTCAAGTTCGGTTAACTGCTCCTTAAGTTCTGCAAGTTCCTTGGGTGCCATCTTGTAGGATGGTCTTGAAAATGGCACTTTTCCCGGTGCAAGTTCAATCTTGAATTCTATATCTCTTTCTGGGGGCATACCCGGAAGATCTTCGGGAAACACGTCCGGGTATTCACATACTACCGGAATTTTCTTAAGTTCTATAATCTCGGTATTGTGAGTAGATGAATTCACTAGAATGGCTTTCTCAAGATTGAGGACTTGAGAGGGATGGAGTGGAGAATTTAGATATATTTTTCAAGGGACCAGATCTAGAATAGTACCATGGTATTGTAACCATGCCATTCCCAAGATGACCTCAAATTTTTGATGCTCTAGTATCAGAAGTGAAACAAGATATATGGTTCCATCTAGGTTAAGTGGTATCCCAGGAACCAATTCATTTGTTACTGTTTTCCCGGCTGGAGTGCTAATCACATACGGAGTTTTTGTGGAGATTATAGGCAATTGATTTTTAATGACAAAAGACTTGCTGATGACATTGTGTGAAGCTTCGGAGTCAAAGAGTATGACTACGGGATGATTGAAGATAGAGAACGTACCCGTGAGTACGGGTGCGCCTTCCGGAACATCCTCAATGGCGAGGTGGTGGACGTTGCCGAGTCTGGGAACTGGCTTCTTGGGCTGGTTGCGGTGTTGGTTCTCGCCCTGGTATGATGATTGTACTCCGCCTTGCCTATCCTGCGGGCAGTCCTTGGCGAAGTGCCCCGTGCGTCCACACGTGAAACACGTGTACGAGGTTTGGCCAGTACGAATGGGAGGACGGAATCCCAGTGCACGTGGTGGAGGTGGAAGTGCACATGGGATCATCCCCTGCTATTGCTGCGGTCGGACCCCGGAGTTGCCAAATTGGCGACCACTGAACATTGGTGGTCGTGATGGCGGTTTCCACCTCTGGCCGAATGGTGATCGATACACCATTCAGTACTTCTGAGAAGCACCACTTCCGCTACCCTGCGGAGCACTCCTTTTCTTCTTGTCTGAGGACAGTTCTCGAGTAGGGTCCTCCTGCATGATCACGGTGTTGACCAGGTCGTTGAAACTGCCGCAGTTGAACAAGACCAGCTTGTCCTTCATCTTGGTGTTCAGCCCCCGGTAGAAGAACTCTCGCTTCCTGTCTTCTGTGTTCACTTGGTCCTGTGCATATTGGGCCAAGTGGTTGAAGGCCTTGGAGTACTCGTAAGCACTCCTTCCTCCCTGCTTCAGCTCCAAGAACTCTTGAAGCTTACTCCTTATAATCCCTGGAGGAATATGATAGGCGCGGAACGCCTCCCGGAATTCTGCCCAGCTTACGACATAGCCTGCGGGGCGTGCGGCGAGATAGTTTGCCCACCACGCTCCGGCAGAACCCTGCAGTTGCTGAGCTGCAAACAAAGCCATCTGTTGTTCAGTTACCTCAAGTAAACCAAACTTCCCTTCAATAGTGCAGAGCCAGTTGTCCGCCTCCAAAGGCTCGTCGGCCTCCATGAAGATTGGTGGATGTGTCGATGAGAAATCCGAGTAGGAACTCAGATATGACTGACGTGGTCCATCAGCGTGTCATCCCCCTTGACGGGATGAGTGCTGTACAAGAGTCCGCAACAACTCGGTTTGCTCGTCGTGCGAGCCGAGTACTGCTGCGAGAACCTCCACGAGACTTCTGGAAAGTGTGGGTGGAGGTGGTGGAGGTGGCTGTGTCTGGGGCTTATTCTGCCCCGGGGGTGGTGTGTCATCCCCCTGCCCTCCACTTGAGCCTCCCACTTCCGAGGTTGTACGTGTACGCACCATGCTGCAATACAACGATTTACACCATAAGTCTCATTGCCTCAAATTCATCCTTCCATATAAGTAGTAATGCGGTAGACCATGATAGATAATATACAACATCAACATATATTGATAAAGTACAAACTTTATACAAGATATATTATCTCCGGGCCAAGTTTACAGTAGTAAACTCCAAAATGATGGTTTCCCACTATGGAAATACATCTCTACCATACTTGGTCCTCTTGAGATGTCGTACACATCTGGTTATCTAGACATAACCACCACTACTCTTAATATGACACAAACATGGTCACAAAAGAAAAACACGAGCAACCATTTAACTATATGTTGCCCCGTGTTGGCAAAAGTGCTGCCACATTCCCTTCAATACGTCCTACTCGACGTATTCAAGTTCCTTGGGACCTTCTTCTTTTGCTTCATCATCTGAAGGTAATTGTTCACCCATAATTAATGGTATGTTATGGGCCGGTGGATACACCACTGGTTGTAATTGTGCCTCGGCCTCAATTACATTATCCTGTAGTCCTCCTGCTTCATACTCCCAATTTTGAGCTGTCTCAATAGCGGTGACCCGCTCTTCAGTGACTACTAACAGCTGATCTTGCTGTTGTTGCACCTCCAATTGACTTGCTTGTAGCTCACTACGAGCTTGCTGTAGTTCAGTGCGAGTCTGTTGTTGTGCGGCACGAGCTTTCCGTATCCTAATGCGAGCATAATGTAACTGACTCTCGCACTTATCTAGCCGGTGATTTGCTGGAGCTATGAGCGAACGTAGACCTTTGTTGATAAAATCAAGGGTATCACCCCGCTCCATCGCTTCCCGCAGAGCCTCGATTTGCTCCACAATAATGGTGATTTGCATCGCAACTATCATATTGGAAGCAGCCACATATGTTCCCAGGGTCGTCATGGTTGTGTCATCAAATGGCGTATATGCACAACCATACAACGTTGCCAATCAAAGCCGGCCATACCACGGACTGGAATAAGGGCAAATTGAGTCCCTGCCATGGCATCTTGATGAAGCTCACAAAGCATCATAAGTGCCTCGCTTGCAGCGACTGCCCAAGTGTCCTCTAACTGAGCCCCCTCAATGGCAACTGAGAAAGGAGCCCATACATATCGACGTGGACTAGCCGGAACGTCCACCAAGATGGTGCACGACCGAACACCTCTGTCGATCGCTTCCCTACCCCAATAGCATGGCATCTCGGTGAAGCCAAACTGTTGGAGCACTTCCCGCAGCATACTTGGGAAGCCCGGATGACCATCGCAAGTGGAAAATACCCATCCGTCTGGTAGTAGCATCCTCACACCCGTCATCTATAGAAAGAATACTGGAACAGTGAGAAAGTTTCCAACTCTCAACAGTTTTCAGAAAATTTTTAAAACTGGAGCTGTAATCACAGTCTGTTCCAGCTGACCTTCCTGTAAAAGTCCACAATTTCATACAGGAAACGTCAGATCCTAACGTTGGGCTGAATTCAAAAGTTGTAGTATACTTTCCAAGCTTTCCATATTGTACTCATACAGCTACAAGTGAGCTAGGAAATAGAATCTATACAGGTTTTAAGTTGACCCATATTTTCTGGAATTTTTGACAGAACCTCCCCTGTATATGTAGTGATGTCCACAATTTATACAGGGCCATAATAATAATATTTTGAGGTAATGACAAAATAAACTTTGTATAAAATCAAGTTAAAAATCCAGAAGTAAAGGTTTAACCCCTGAAAAGTTTGTTATACAGGTATCACGCGCGAATTCACAAATAGGTGCAAACTGTTTTAAGTTCTGGACTGCCAGAACCAAGTTTGCCACAAATGGAATTAGACACCGCTATACCCAGATTTAGATCAGGAATGCAAAATAAAGTTGATAGAGGACTTCCTAACTTTTCCATATATGTATATATGTGACTATTTCACTATCTGGATCAAGAGTTATAACTATCCAAACTAAACAGTTGAACTGACTGGTTTGCACCAGTAGTCCTGTAGTCCACTGTTTTGAGTTCGAAATTTGATTTAAATCAATTTTGAATTAGGAAAAACTCTAAATATCAAACCTGTAGACTTGCCTCTGCCCTTTCTATAAATGTGTCACAATAAGGCAGAAGATGTTCCTACAGTGAGTTATGGCAATATTTCTGGAACTGGTACAATGGTTTGGTCATCCGGAGCAGTTTTAGTATACTCCAGATTTCAACGGATTATCAAGCTTTTCTGTTTTTATGGTCAACAGAAAAGTTGTAGAGATCTTCACGAGCTTTCCATCCATATATGATACTCCTATACTATCTATTAAATAACCAAGATTACAATCCGGCGAAGTCGAGCCAACTTCTGCAAGAAATCAAGAATCCTGATTTAATCTACTCTATCGAGTCGGAACCCTTTTTACGGAGTCCAAAGCTACCAGCATCTGATATTTGGACTTTCCAACGCATTATGCATCCATTCTGTTGTTGGGCATGGTCTAGTATCATGTTTGATACTGACGGTACTACGTATCTCACCAAAGAAAATTCTATCCGGTATTTCCGGTTACGTCTATAGGTGGTTCCTATATCATTCTCTCGCAAACGGCTTCTACACGGTCTTCTACCGTAGTTAATGCTGCAAAAGACAAACAATCCCCTTTGACACCTTCACACCTCAAGGGCGGCACGGGAAACATGACAGGCAGTCACAATAATATATATGAAAATAAATGCATACAACTCTGGTGTGAGTCGTCCTCGAGCGAGGTCATGTCTCGAGGAACATGGCTGTAAATATGTCTGTACAGCAAAGACTCCCGTACGATCCGGCTTATACACGCTCGGGCATACGTGTTTCGCATGCCCCCATAGAACATGAATAGTTCTATAGAGGCATACTATCGGGGTACACACCACCCGATGGGGGCTCCCACTAACTTTGAAGCACGCTGGGGTACCGCGTGTCATAGGTTCTCAGAAACATTGAAAGCTTCAGAGACTCCTATTATCTCCCCGTGACAAGCCACGAAAATTTCACATACCACTCCTCGTATGCTGAGCTTACCGAGATTGCCACTCTCGGTGGCGTACCTTACCTCTTACCTGACGTCGGGGCGTCGTTACAGAATATAATAACACATAGTTAGTTTACCACCTTTTTATCTTGTACTAATAATACTCCTTATAAAGGCATATAGCTAATTCCTCACTCAAATCCTAATTTTTGAAAATATGTTCTTTTTCAAGTACACTGTTCCCAATGATACTCTGATACCATGTCGTGGGGACCTGAATCCCGACATCCGAGGATCTCACTGGGTGGTGTCGTGCGATGCGACACCCAACAATATACACGAATAGAAAATGAATAAAATACAAGACGAAGTCCTATGATTATAATATAGCGGAAGTTTTACGATGCTAGCAAAAGGAAAGAAACATATATATCATAGCTACACTCTCAGCACTAGCTATGCAAAAGCAAAGTTATCCATTCCTTGGATACTTTGCACTAGAAACACTCAAATTACGGCGGCGTGCAGGTTCCCACTCGGCTGTACACCCTGGAGGGGGTGCAGCCTCATCATCAAACCCTTCATCAATTGTATAACCTGCAAAAACTCGTTAAGTGCAAATGTGAGCATAAGGCTCAGCAAGATTAACCCGTCTCACTAGACATATGCATGGGGACACTAAACATAGGTAAGTAATAGCATAAATAGACTCGCCTATAAGTGGATCCTTATAATCGTGTTTTAAGTAGCAAATGACATTCTTCAAGCATGGCACATCATGGACTCCACAATCAAACAAGAAAAGCTTTGCCGATGATATGACATGCCCAAAGCACATAATGCTATTACAGGTAAAGTATGGGGAAACTGTAACCTTTCAATTATACTATCTCTAAGCCATACAAGGTTGCAAAACAATTATAATTCAACACAATTTATTTTTCTTACTTCTTCAGTATTTACTACGTTGCCGCTCAGTGAACAAGTGGTACTCTATTACTGCGAGGGACGGTGATTGCAATCAAGACACACCCAGACAACACGACACATACGTCGTTCGGAAGTGTCGGCGAGCACACCTGTACCTACATAACACTTCAGTACTAGGCGTATATGGCCACCTTTCACAAGAAACCCGAACACTGAACCCATCTCACCTCCGCAAACAGAAGGTCTTCGCACGGAACACCTCATGTGTCCGCCGACCGATTTACACCTTACTATCCTCAGCCCACCCCTATCAATGGTGAGTTAGTGGGCCTCGACACCCCAGTTATCGAGTTACATCAGTTTACTGGATTCCATATGTCCATTATGTTGCCGGTACAATTCAAGCTTGTCCGAAGGGGCTGCATATGGACGGGCCTTAATTGACACAGGCAGGGCTATGCGACTGAGCTTCAATTCTTGCCACCTCCTATCCATCCCCTGCCCGGTCTCAATTTTTTTATATTCAGCCATTAACCAATCCTGTGAGATATGTCCTACATTTCTCGCGAGTAGATTCCAACTACTCGACTTCTACCGGATTTCCTATACATTAGCAAAGCAGTTACTACAGGTCAAGCTATAACTCGTTCCAATCAATCCCTGGGATTTTTGGTCATGCAGGTGGGGTATCAATCATCCTAAACGTAATGCACAATTCATATACTACTCATCAAAGTGATAAAGTAAAATGTTATAAACGACTTAAATGCAAACCGGGGCTTGCCTTGTTGTAGGTCAGAGTCTGAGTTAATATTGGGAAGGTGCTCTTCCAAGGCTTATGGCTCCTCCTTGACTTCGGTCACTATACGATATGCATAGAATACGTATATGAATGACTTTAAAAAATAATTATTACAAGACCATGATTTAATTTATGGTGTCCACTATGTGATAATGATCTATTTGGCTTTGGAACATTGAAGGTGGATACTAGGGAATATGAGAAATGCTCTTGCAAAGAATAGGAGATGATCAAAGTAGGTTGTTGTCTCCAAAATTATGGCAAGCAATTATCTTCCAAAAAATTTAGAGAAGAAACTGTAGCTTGAACATAGCTAGCAGTTGATAATCAAGATAGAGGAAATTGTCCTAGTTCTAGCAAAATTTGTTTCATAATTTTCTAAGCTCTGGTGAAGGAGTTATTGTATTTCTAAGTTGGCAAGAATTTTTGGATTTATTTTATAATTGAATTTTTAGCTTTTTAATCAATATTTAGTTTGTAACTGAATAGTTACTAGGATAGTAGGTCAATTAAATCCAAGCTTTTTACAGGAGCTAGTGTATTACTAAAGGAAGACTCAGTCCAATTTTGAGACATAATACAGCAACTGAACATCTGTGGAAATTCAATAAATGAAAAAGGTTATTGAAATATACAGAGGGTTAAACAGGTTCAATGGCTCCCACACTTTTTCTGGTTGTCAAGAATAGGACAGTAAATTTTTTGTGAATTTTGGGGATTTTTCCAGTGTCTATCTTATCTCGAAAAATTGTATTTGCTTTTGGAAAGATCATTTTCTAGAGAATTTAAATCTGAGTTTCACAGAACCTAACTGGTACTGATAGAAACTAGAGCTCATGGGCTTTCAAACAAAATTTGTTTGAATAATTTTGGAGCGTCCTACAGAAAGATATTGATTTTCAAACTTTGGAAATGGTTCTGCGCCAAAAGGGAAAATTTATCTTTTGAATTTGGCGCCAGGGCCCACTGGATTTAAAATCATCCGATCAGGGGCCAGCCACACCGTGGGTTATAAATTTGTCCATGCAGCCACACGAGATCCAACGGACACAGACAGATCCGGCGCGTTGCGTTCACTGGCAGATGGGTCCCGCGTCTTGGTCTTCTTCCACCTCGGTCCACGGTGCGGGCGGCGGCGTTCTCACCGGCGCGCGGTGGTGCTTTCACCGGCGATAGCCTCCGGCCTACGGGAGGCCTCGGGACTCGCCGCTCCCCCACATTTTTGCATGGGGAACACGATGGACTAGCTCCCGACGGCGAGGGATGACCGGAAAACAATTCTCGACGGCGGCGGCGGCGGCTAGGGTTTTGGTGCAGTGGAGACCTTCGATTCCCTAGCTAAACTTCTCGTTTGAAAGCTCGGGAAGCATCGTGGATGCATGGGGAAGGTCTTAGGAGGGTTTAGAGCTCGTGTCATCGACGGTAATACTGAAGTCGACGGCGAACCGAGCTCCATCATTGGCGGAAGGGGATAACTTGAAGATCTTGCTAATTAGTCGATGGTTTCTTCTGATTTTTGGAGGGAAGGTGCGCTAGTCCACATAGATCATGTCCTCTAACTAGATCGAAAAGATTTCGTACATACAATCAGAATTAAACCGACGATCTAGCCTTAACATGATGAAAGTGCTTCGGGATTTTAAAGAATACTAGAGCTAGGATACATGATAGGGATTCAAGCTTAACCAGAAGCTGCACGAGGTCATTGCGCACCTTTTTGCTACTGACCGAAGAGGGTGAGGGTGCTTGTATCGACGGCGAGGTCGCGCGGCGTCGAGCGGCACTGGGTTGATCGCGACGGCGATAAAAATGGCGCGGTGCGGTGAATGGGTGAGGACTCCATCGACAGGGGGGGCTTTTATAGGAGCCACAGTGGTAGATAAGGACGTCAGGGGGGGGGGGGGGCAGCTGGAGGCTAATTCCTAAAATTTACAGGTAGACTAAGAAAAAAATGGGCAATTCAATTCTGCAATCAGAATTCAATTTGGACTTAGTTTGCATCAAATTCAAATTCAAATTTGAATTTCCAATTTGGGTATAAACCTTGTTGAATTAAATAGCATCTGAGGTCCAAAAATCTCTAAACTTTGAAATCAAGTTCCCTGAACCAATAAAGGCCTTAGAAAAATTTAGGGGTTGATTTGGGCAAAGTTTAGTGCAAAGCAAATTTTTATGTCGACTCGAAATGAATCCTTTGTACGTGTCCAAACAAATGGAAGATGTACTTCTAAAATCTTGAAAATTTTCTGAGAAGCTATTTAGATATTTAAGAGTCCAAGGAAAAATTTGGAGCCTTGAATTTGAATCTTTTTGGCAGGGCCTAATATGCATAGCAACAAAATCAAATAACATTGGTTTTGATTTTTATATTGCTGCCATATAATTTGCCCTAGCCAATGCAATCAATAACTTCCCCACTTTGTAGAAAGAAAACTTTTTAGTGAGGTCAAGTTTATGTGCACAATTTTGTTGCCCTCCATTTTGTTTGATAAACCACTTGTGGTTGAGCTTCTCATAAAAGGAAAAAGTGGGATTTTACAATTGTTTATGGAGTGTGTTGGAGAAACACACCCCAAGAACTCAATCACAAGAAAACTCACTCACTACACTAATTTATACAAGTCCGGACTAGTCTGATAATAGCCGGACTAGTCCGATAACCCCTCTGTTCAAAATTGGACAAGTTCTCCCAGTGCAGGCTTGTTTGCACAGTACAAGTCTACACTGACCGGACTAGTCCGATATTGTAAAATCACACATTTTCCTTCATATGAGGTTCAGTTGTAAATTGGTTGTTAACCCTAATGGAGACAAATTATAGCCATGTTTATAAACTTGATCTCATCAAATCTTTTCTCATGCTTAAATTTATTAACATGAGGAATGAACTTCACCAACAAACTTAGATTAATTCTTTTGACCTCTCTTCAAAGTTTGGAATTATTTGAAGAAAGAATTCTAGGCCAATTTAATATGCAGTACCAAATAGATATTCAAATTAATATAAATTGAATATATACTACTGTATATTTGGCCCTATCAAAATTATTCAATTCAGAGGCCATAAATTTTTCTATGGTTTTCTAATATTCCAAATGGACTTCCTGCAAAGTTTCATAAATTTCAAACTCCATTTGCTATTTTAATTGAGACGCTTAGCAAATTCAAACCATGTTTTGAATTCAAATTCTGAATTCTGTTCAACTAGATTGAACATCAAGATTTGAACACACACTCATGATCAGCATAACTTGCTTGACTTATTCCCATAGTTTCACAATTTTTGGAACTCAATTGCTATTTAAAACAGTGGCACCATTGAATTTCATTCAAATTCAAATTTGAATTTGAAATTCAATTGAAACTTGCTCCAAATCCAAATCCAATTGCAGAATCAAATTCTAGATATTTATTTGAGCCTCCCCGCAAGAATCTAGAATTTTTGGACAAAATT
The DNA here is from genome assembly GCA_036927565.1 of Tuctoria greenei. Lineage (NCBI taxonomy): Eukaryota > Viridiplantae > Streptophyta > Magnoliopsida > Poales > Poaceae > Tuctoria > Tuctoria greenei. The sequence continues at coordinate 176,841,327 of JAYESD010000003.1, read as the reverse complement.
TGGTAGGAGAATTGAAGTTACAAAGAAGAGGAGTAGATAAGAGGAGGTGGGGCCCACTGTCAGCCAAAGCACTCGAGTGAAACCCACGAGGGTGCCCTGTCTCCAGCTCGCCCCGCCGTTCAATGCCGGCAGCATGCGACACCACGACGCGCATGCATCCACCAAGCTGCTTGCCTGCTTGACGCTGTGGCGCGCTTCCCTCTCCCCTCAATCCCTATAAATACCCCTTGGCCGTCACCGTTGGACACCATCCCGGTTCATGCCATTTTCGCCGCCCCTGTTCGACCGAGCTCTCGCCGACGATTACAGCCGTTTCTTCCCGAGCTGTAAGTAGATAAAAGGCGTGTCACAAACTCCTCTACGTAGGGCATATTTTGTAGTTTCCCAGTCGCCGCCGAGGAAGTCGCCGAGAACCTTCACTATCTCGCCGTCGAACAACAGTTCCAGACCATCTCCAGCCTCGATCCTTTAAGCAAAAAGGTTCGCAATCCTCTCTAGTTCATACTCACAGAATCTAAGCTTATGACATGAAGTGTAACTTGAGTTCTTGTTCGAGAACCGATCGGTTTCTCAATAGAACAGCAAAGCTTCGCGCTTAAATTCATTTCATTCTTGCAATCATCCTTAAATCTGGTTAGAATATAGTTTCTATGTGTCCTAAGGAAGCTCCATGCCCAAAAACCCTGAAAGTTATCAACCGAGCATCTTAAATTTCAAGTTTTCAAGGCTGCAGGTTGAAAAACCGCACTTCACCGTCGAACTCAGCCTTGCCGGTGATTTCACCCCAATCTGACCCCCAAATCATACTCCTGGTGCTTCGAGGAACCTCCCCGACCTTTTTCCGAGCCTATTGAGCCATTCCCTAGCATTTCCGACGAAGGTAGAAATCCTAGCTCCGCCATCACCGTCTCGTCGCCGTCTCCGACCATCGCCGGCGTGATTGGACAACACCATCGGCTTGCGCGGTCGATTTTAGGGTTGAGCGGTCACGACGAGGCCAAACGAAGGTCGACACACCTAAGTCCGGCGAGAAGCTCCATCGTGTCGCGAGGTAGACGAAGGCCTATGGGCCCCACTTGTTAGCGCCTATTCGAACGCCCGGGATCAGCTGCAGCACTAGATCCGGTGCGGCTGCACGGTTGAACTCCGTGGCCCCCGGTGTGGCCCAGATGCGATTGGCCCATTCAAATGAAGTGGGACCGACCCCTTTTATTTCAAATTTCCAATAGGAAAATAAATCCAGATTCAAACCCAACTTAGAAAATCCATAACTTCCAGTAGAATTATCCAAAAACTCCCAAATAAATTTTGTTAGAACCAACATGAAGAATATCGTCCAGTGGTACACTTGGAATTGTATTAAATGCATAGAAATTTATCCATAATTCAGATAAGAAAAATTCTTAAAGAATTCATTCCTACGGTTCTGTTAATTGGAAAATTCCCAATTTTGATCAGAACCCTTTAGTTAATACATTTGATCTCCAGTAAAAGTTTCAAGCTCTTTGAACTTAAAATACTGGGTTGATCAATGTTTCAAACCTCTATGTAGTTATAAATTGAGAAAAATGGAAAAATCAATTTCCAGAAATTTACCCAAACTTGAAAAATCAAATTCTCCCTGTAGGAAGCTTAGAAATTTGTGAAACTAATTTTCCTAGAACCAGTGAGACCCCCTCTACATGATACAACCCTTGGTAGCCATAATACATCTCCAAAAATTTCAACCGAAATTTAGAGAAGATTATTGCTTACCATAATTGTTGAGAATAACAAACATCCTTTATCATCTCCTGTTCTTTGCAAGTGACTTCTCTATAATCTCTAGTATCCACCATAAAAATCCCAAAGTCAATTAAGATAATTTTATTATTTTATCTTAATATACTCACCCCACCTTAAGCATATTAATGATTCACAAAATCATTTATACCTAGTATATGCATATCGTGTAGTAGCTGAAGTCGAGGAGCAGCCGGAAGCCTTGGAGGTCCAGCTGCCAGAAACTAACATAGACTCAAACCCGCATTCAGGCAAGCCCCGGTTTGCATTTAAGTTCCTTATAGTGTTTTGCAGTTTTATATCACCTTATGTCTTCAGATGATTGTGCATTATGTTTAAGGTGTTTGACATCCACTTGCATGGCCCACAAATCCTATGGAGTCTTGGGTAGGTCTATGGCCCATTGAGTAGACACTGCTATGCTTATGCTCATAGGAATTCAGTAGAAGTCGAGTAGTTGGAATCTACTCGCGAGATAGGAATTTTATCACACGGGAGATTCTGGACTAAGAAAATGGTTTATGAATATGAAATTGAGACCGAGCAGTGGATAGGATGTAGTGAGTTGTGGTCTCACGTGCGTAGCCCTGCTTGTGTCGATTGAGGACCGTTTCGTGTGCGGTCCTGCTGGACAAGCTTGAATTGTACCGGCGACATACTGGAGGAATGGGCTCCAGTAAACTGACGTAGCTTGATACTGGTTTGTCGAGGCATTCCGTTCCATTTTATAGGTGTGGGTTGAGGGCAGCAAGGTGTAAATCAGCTGGTCGACACGTCAGAGTACGCCCCATGCAGTGACCTCCTGCTCGTGATGGATTGACCGGTTCGACATTTGAGTGTTCAGTGAAAGGTGGCCATATACAACTAGTACTGAATTGTTATGTAGGTACTGCTGAAAGTACTCGCTGGCATTTCCGAAAGTGCGTATGTGTCTTGTTGTTCCGGGTATGTCCTGATTGCAATCACCGTCCCTCGCGGTAATAGAGTACCACTTGTTCAATGCGCCGTGACGTAGTAAATACTAAAGAAGTCAGGAGAATTGGTTTATAAATTTCTAGGACAACCTTGTTTGGCTTAGAGATAGTACAATTAAAAGTTTGTAGTTTCTCCATACTTTACCTGTAATAGCATTATGTGCTTTGTGCACGTCATATCATCAGCAAAGCGTTTCTTGTTTGATTGTGGAGTCTATGATGTGTCGTGCTTGAGGAATGTCATGTGCTAAATAAAACATGACTATAAGGATCCACTTGTAGGCGAGTCCTTATGCTTTACTTACATATGTTAGTATTCACCATTGCATATGTCTAGTGAGACGGGTTAGTCTTGCTGAGCCTTATACTCACGTTTGCAGTTAACGAGTTTTTGTAGATTATACAACTGATGACGGGTTTATTGACGAGGCTGCACCCCCTCCAGGGTTTACAGCCGAGTTGGAACCCTGCACGCCGCCGTGAATTGTGTGTTGCTAGTGCAAAGTATCCAAGGAATGGATGACTTTGCTTTTGCACAGCTAGTGCTGAGAGCGTAGCTATGATGTATAGTTCTCTTTCCTTCCGTTAGTACTTTTTAAACTTCTGCTATGCTTGTCAATAAAGACTTGGCATTGTAAAGTTGTTCTCATTCTATTCTTGTATACTGTTGGGCGTCGGATGGCACAATACCACCCAATGAGATCCTTGGCGGTCGGGATTCCGGCCCCACAGACATGGTAGCAGAGCATCATTGGGAACAGTGTACTTGGAAAGAACATATTTTCAAAAAATTAGGATTTGATATCACCACGTACTAGTCCGATATCTTTCTGACTAAGATCGGAGTAGTCCTCCCTAGTGCGGACTAGTCCTCAACACTTTCACATCTTTGCACAAACATCGGACAAGTCCGATAGTATTCGGGCTAGTCCGATAACCTCTCTGACTAAAATCAGACAAGTCATCCAGATGTGGACTGGTCCCCGATTCACTAAGGAGATCACCACAGCCGGACTTATCCGAAAATAACCGGACTAGTCCGAACTTTTCTAGAGCCTAAATCGGACTAGTCTGCCCTATGTAGGACAAGTCCGATCATCCTGAGCCTTAGGGTTTCCTGCACGCCGCACACTGGACTAATCCAGACTCCACCACGGACTAGTCCAGACCCTCGAAACCCTAATTGTAACTTTTAGAAACATCATATAAATAGATGTGCACGGCCCTACTTTCAACTCTCTCGACTCCCAGCGCCATCACACCCCCCCAAGAGCTTAGAAAACACATCTCTCCACACAATACAATGCAAGAAAGATCAAATTCTTGAGGATTCATCTTGGATCAAAGGAGAGACACGATTCCACATGTTTAAGCTCTTGGGTTTGATCTCTAACACACTCCTGCTGTTTCATTGTTGATCTTAAGAGTGTGTTCTTGGTGGTGTTTGATTTGTAATCTTGGGGAGCCCTCAACTTGTGAGAAGGCCTCTTGAACTTGGTGATTTACCCATGTGATAGTGAAAGAGAATTGGCCTTCGTGGCGACTCGACGAGGTTAGGGTCAGTGAAGACCCGGTCCTTTCGTGGGCTCCCCAACATGGACGTAGGTTGCCTTTGTGGGAACCGAACCACGGGATAAAATCTTGTGTCAAACTTGGTCTTAAGTTTTTGATATCATATTCTAGGGTTTACTTGATCTTGTCCATCTTACATTAAAACATTGAAGTTTGTGATACACTTAATTTCATAGACTCAATACTTTCAAGTTACATACTAAATTCCATTGCGTACTGTGCTTGTATTGAAATCATTGATCTAAGTTGATCAATCTAGTCCGCACGCTTTGGACTAGTCCGCACTCTATTGAACTAGTCCGATTTCCTGGTATTTGATCAAGTTGCTAAGTGTTGCAGGTTCCGACTAAAATTCAAAAAGGCCTATTCACCCCCCCCCCCCCTCTAGGCCACATTTAGTCATCCTCCAACTCCCATGTTGCCTCTGATTCTGTTTGATGCTTATATTGAACTTTACACCATCTGATGACCTTGTTTCTTGTGACTCTCTCCTTGGTTTCCAAGATTTTGATCGCTTGCTCGGCATAAGTCAAATCTTCCTCTAGTTCCAATTCTTCCATTGGCACTTGTTCTTCCGGAACACTTAAACACTTCTTGAGCTGGGAAACATGAAACACATCATGATCATCTGAATGATGAGCTGGCATCTCCAACTTATACACTACTTCTCCTCTTTTGTCCAAAATCTTGAATGGTCCAATATATCTAGGTGCTAGCTTGCCTCTTATGTTAAATCTCTTATGACCTCTCATTGGTGACACCTTGAGATATACGAAGTCTCCCACTTCAAAGGCTAGTTTCCTTCTCCTATTGTCTGCATAGTCTTTATGCCTTGATTGAGCAGCCCTCAAGTTTTCTCGAATAATCTGAACTTGCTTCTCAGCTTCTTGCAACACATCGGGACCAAATACTTGAGTTTTTCCTGTCTCATTCAAGAATAAAGGTGTTCTACACTTCCTTCCATATAGTGCTTCATAAGGTGACATCTTCAAACTTGCTTGGTAAATATTGTTGTATGAGAATTCCGCGTATGGCAAGCTCTTGTCCCAACTTTTTCCATGCTTCAAAGCACAAGCTATTAACATGTCCTCTAAAATTTGATTGGTCCTCTCAGTTTGTCCATCCGTTTGAGGGTGATACGCTGAACTAAAACTCAACCTTGTTCCCAATGATTCATGCAATTTCTGCCAAAATCTGGAGGTAAATTGAGAACCTCTTTCTGAAACTATCCTCTTTGGAACTCCATGCAAGCATACTTACACTAACTTGTCTCCATTGAAGGTGGTTTTGACGGGAATAAAGTGAGCTAATTTTGTCAAACAATCAACAATTACCCAAACTGAGTCGTAACCGGACTAAGTATGTGGCAATCCAACTATAAAGTCCATACTGATCTCTTCCCACTTCCACTCTAGAATCCTCAATGGTTGCAATAATCCAGCTGCCTTTTGATGTTCCGCCTGAACTCGTTGGCACACATCACACAAAGTTACATATTCAGCTATGTCCCTTTTCATGCTAGCCCACAAATAACATGTCTTCAAGTCTTTGTACATCTTGGTACAACCGGGGTGAATCGAGTATGGCGAGTCATGTGCCTCCTTTAGTATTGTCTCCCGAATATGCTTCACATTAGGCACGACAATCCTTTTTCCAAGCCATAGAGTACCATACTACTACAAGGATTCTGCCCTGATGCAACGATTGTACTGCAATAAATACTAAATCGTTGCAGTAAGCTTGGTCTTTTGCCACGATACACTAGTTCGTGGCATTAGCATCTATCGCCACGGAACCCAATCATTGCATTAGGATATGTTGCCATGATTCACTAGTTTGTGGCATTAGGATCTATTGCCACGAATCTATTGCCACGATTCACTAATTCGTGGCATTTGCATCTATCGCCACGGAACCTGATTGTTACATTAGGATTTGTTCCCACGATTCACTAGTTCGTGGCATTAGGATCTATTGCCACAAATCTGTTGTCACAATTCACTAGTTCGTGGCATTAGCATCTATCGCCACGGAACCCGATCGTTGCATTAGGATCTGTCCACAATTCACTAGTTCGTGGCATTAGGATCTATCGCCATGAATCTGTTGCCCTGATTCACTAGTTCGTGTCATTAGCATACATCTCCACAGAACCCGATCCTTGCATTAGGATCTTTTACCACGATTAACTAGTTTGTGGCATTAGCATCTATAGCCACGGAACCCGATCATTGCATTAGAATCTGTTGCCACAATTCACTAGTTCGTGGCATTAGCATCTATCGCCACGGAACCCAATGATTGCATTAGGATCTGTTGCTATGATTCAATAGTTAGTGGCATTATCATCTATCGCCACTGAACACGATCGTTGCATTAGGATCTGTTGCCACGATTCACTAGTTTGTGGCATTAGAATCTATCGCCATGGAACACAATCGTTGCATTAGGAACTTTTGCCATGCATCACCAGTTCGTGGCGATAGGATCTATTGCCATGAAACACAATCATTGCATTAGGATTTGTTGCCACGAAATACCGGTTCGTGGCATTAGGATCGATTGCCATGAAACACATTCGTTGCATTAGGATTTGTTGCCACGAAATACCGATTCGTGGTGTTAGGGTCTATCGTCACGGAACACAATCGTTGCATTAGGAACTTCTGTCACGATTCACCGATTCGTGGCATTACAATCTATCGCCATGAAACACAAACGTCATGTTAGGAAAACACTATTGCCACAAATAAGAAAACATTGCACTAGACTGCTGTTGCCATCACGTAGAAAATATTGCATTAAAACACTATTGCCACAGATAAGAAATCGTTGCAATACCAAACTATTCGCCACGGATGCGAAATCGTTGCAGTACCATACTAGTTCCCACGGATCTAAAATCATTGCAATACGGTACTATTTGACACGTTTGTGGACTCGTTACCAAACTATTCGCTACGGATGCGAAATCGTTGTAGTACCACACTAGTTCCCACGGATCTAAAATCGTTGCAATATGGTACTATTCGACACGTTTGTTGACTCGTTGCAATAACATACTATTTGCCACGGACGTTAAACCGTCGCAGTACCGTACTATTTGCCACAACTGTGACATCGTTGCAATACCGTGATATTCGTTGCAATATGGTAAATCGTTGCAACACCATAACTCGTTGCAATATGGTACTATTTGCCATGGCTGTGAAAATCATTGCAATACTGTAGTATTTGCCACGAATGTGAAAATTGTTGCAATCACATACTATTACCACAAACTCAAAATCGTTGCAATACAATGCTATTCATTGCAATACATTAAATCGTCGCAATACGCTAAACCGTTGCAATAACATACTACTTGCCACGAATGTGATATCGTTACAATACCGTACTATTGCCACACATGTGAAATCGTTGCAACCACATACTATTACCACGAACTAGAAATTGTTGCAATACAATGTTATTCGTTGCAATACGTTAAATTGTCGCAATACGCTAAACCGTTGCAATAACATACTATTTGCCACGAATGTGATATCGTTACAATACCGTACTATTGCCACGCCCGTGAAATCGTGGCAACCACATACAATTACCACAAATGTGGAATCGTTGCAATACCATGCTATTTGTTGCAATACATTAAATCATCGCAATATGCTAAATCGTTGTAACAACATACTATTTGCCACGAATATGAAATAGTTGCAATACCGTACTATTTGCCACGATCGCGAACCCGTTGCAATACCATACTATTCGTTGCGATATGTTAAATCGTCACAATACATGAAAACATTGCAATAGCGTTCTATTTGCCACCGATGTAAAATTGTTGCAATACCATACTATTCGCCATGGATGACAAGGCGTCGCAATGACCTATTGCCACAGGAATTATTACGACGATTCGTAAAAACTGTTTCCACACTATTTTTCGTTGCAACAACGACCTATTGCGATGAAAAACAACCTATTGCGATGAATTTTTTCGTTGCAATAAACTGGAATCCTTGTAGTGTACTCATCCTCATCAAACCTGGATTCTCTTCCCTCTTGGGTTCTTTCTTTGATTTCTTGGATTTCCTCATCCTTTGTTTGGCCCTCTCGAACTTCTTGCTCCAAGGTTGAATTTAACTCCATCATCCCCATCTCATTCACAAATCCGAGGTTCAACCATTTGAACTGCTTACATAACTCGGATGGTAATTCTCGAATCGTGAGTTGGTGACTTACTCCTTTCCTACTCAATGCATCGGTCACAACATTAGCCTTCCCTGGATGATAATTGATTGCGAAACCATAATCCTTGATGATCTCCAACCATCTCCGTTGCCTCAAATTAAGGTCCGTTTGTCTGAAAATATACTTAAGGCTCTTACGATCCGTAAAAATTTCACATGTATGTCCAAGGATGTAATGTCTCCAAATCTTCAATGCGTGTACTACGGCTGCGAGCTCCAAATCATGTGTTGGATAATTCTGCTCATGTTTCTTCAGTTGTCTCGTGCGTAAGCAACCACTTGACCTTCTTGCATGAGCACACATCTATGTCCTTGTCTTGATGCATCACAATAAATATCAAAGCTTTTACTCACATCCGGCAACACCAAAATTGGGGCTGTAGTTAACCTCTTCTTTAGCTCCTCGAAGCTATTTTGACAAGCCTCAGTCCATCAGAAAGCTTTTCCCTTCATTAACAACTCTGTCATGGGCTTGACTATCTTGGAAAAGTTATTGATGAATCGAAGGTAATACCCGACCATCCAAAGAAAACTCTGGATTTCCTTTACACTTTGCAGTGGCTCCCACTTCAACACGTACCTCACTTTTTTGAGGTCAACCGATACTCCTCCTGTTGAGATGATATGGCCCAAAAATGACACTTCTTTTAACCAAAACTAACACCTGTTGAATTTGGTGTACAATTGATGCTTTCTTAATTTCGGCAATGTAAGCCTCAAGTGTTCCTCGTGTTCCTTCTCATCCTTCGAATAGATCATAATGTCATCAATGAACACCACTACAAACTTATCCAAGTACTCCATGAAGACCTTATTCATGAGATACATAAAGTAGGCAGGTGCGTTGGTCAATCCAAAGGACATCACACTATAATCATATGATCCATACCGTGTCTTGAAAGCGGTCTTGTGTATATCCAATGGAGTAATCTTCATTTGAATGTATCCCGACCTCAAATCAATCTTAGAGAAGACACAAGCACCCTTCATCTGATCAAAGAAGTCCTATATACTAGGCAAGGTGTACTTGTTCTTGATTGTTACGTCATTGAGATCTCGGTAATCCACACACATCCTTTGCGACCGATCCTTCTTGTCCACAAATAGAACGGGCGCTCCCCAAGGTGAAGAGCTAGGGCGAATAAAACATTTCTCTATTTGCTCTTGAATTTGCTTCTTGAGCTCTGGTAACTCCATAGGTGGCATCCTATACGGCCTCTTAGCTATAGGTGTAGTTTCAGGTATTAAATCAATACAAACTCAATGTCCTGATCAGGTGGCATACCTGGCAACTCATCCGAAAACACATCCAAAAATTCACACACCACCGGAATCTCCTCCATTGCGGCATTATCCATGTTCTTCAGGTCCAATTGCTTCGGTGCGGCTTGAGATGCTTCAAATTCTATGGTGATCCCTTCCTCATTGGTCAACTTCACCGTCTTTGTGGCACACTCAATAACTCCTTTGTGCTTCCTCAACCAGTCCATACCAAGTATGATGTCCAATCCTTGAGAATCCAAAACAATGAGGTTAGCAAGAAAATCTACCCCCCCCCCATTCTAAGGCTTACTTTTGGACATACTATATTTGTCCTCATCTCTCCTCCAGGAGATTTAACCAATAGATTAAACTTCATATGAGAGATAGGAAGACTATACTTGGCAACATATTTCGATGCAATGAATGGATGCGATGCTCCAGAATCAAATAACATAGTCCTCGGGTTGGAGTTTTCGAGAAACATACCAATCACCACATCATCCACTTGTTGAGCATCCTCCGTAGAGACATGGTTCACTTTTCCACGAGCGAAATTCTGCTGTCCACAATTTCCTTGCGGCTGTCCACCATTGGATCTTGGGTTTTGCCTCGACGCATAGCTTCCCTGACCATGACCGGACTTAGGACATTGATGTGCAAAGTGTCCAACTTCTCCACAAGTATAGCACTTCTTTGCTCCACAAGAATTATTGGGGCGAGCTTGATTATGAACATTTTCACCAGGAAAATTAGCACGAGGTGCAAAAGGCATTCAAGGCCTTGGTGCTTGCATAACAGGGCGCTGCTGCACAAACTGAGTTGGGCACGGTCCATATCCAGGGCGATGAGCAGGCGCAGAGGAGCTGTAATAAGGCGCATTAGGAGGTGCGAAGCGAGGGTGCACATTACTTCCTTGTTGTTGTCCTTGATATGGCGCCTTACTCTTATTGTCGTGTTCCATCTCACGGACCTTGTTCTCCACAACAATTGCTTTGTCCACAAGCTTCTGGAAGTTGGCATAGTCACAATTCAACAATTGCACTTGGATTTCATTGTTCAAGCCTCTCATGAGCAAATATTGCTTTCGGCTATCCCGACTCACATCTTTAGGGGCATACCTTGAAAGTTGAGTGAACTTGTTAAGATATTCACCCACGCTCGATCTTTCTTGCCTCAAGTTCTCAAAGTCTTGCCTCTTCAAAATCATAACACCCTCCGTCACATAATTGGAATGGAAGCTTTCCTTGAACTCAGCCCAAGTAATCCACTCTTGGTTCTCATGAGCATTGCATAAGGAATCCCACCAATCGGCAGCTGCTCCAACTAGTTGATAAGAAGCAAATAGAACCTTCTCCCGATTGGTCCATTGGACAATAGCTATCTTCTTCTCCACGGACTTGAGCCAATCATCAGCATCCATAGGGTCAGCGGCTTGAGAAAAGGTTGGTGGCCTAGCCCTCATAAACTCTCCCAACCGGATATGAGGAGGTGGGGGCGGTGGAGGCATGTGGGGCTGATTGTTGATGTTACCATCCTGTAGCTATCCCATAGTTTGTATCATGGTCTGCATGAGCTAGTTTTGCATGGCTAAAAGCTGCTCTATGTTGATAGCTGCATGAGTAGGTCCTTGTCCATTGTTGTTCTAAGGTGCTCCATTGTTCTCCTCCTCATCATTGCCATCCCTCTGGTTGCGTGTCCTCACCATCTGAAGAAAAGCAAGAGATAAGAATTTAGAAGACGTCCCCAACTATATGCATCAAGGGATATGAAACTAAGCAACTACCTACACTAGCCTACGTGGACATGGCAATGCTAAAGCATCCCAAAATCCTCTATTAAGCACACAAGCAAGCAATATATAGAAAACAACACACCAATCAAAAACACATCGATTCCTATGTAATCCTATGTGCTCTAAAGTGTCTATTCTATCTAGGCTGCGTCCTACAGTCAACCTGTGGCTCAGATACCAATTTGTGACTCCCAGTTCTGAAAATGAACCAAGTGAACGCATATGTGTGCCCAGGACGTTCAACACACATACACGAGTTCATTCACAATAGGATATAAAGAAAATTACCACCAAACAAGATTAATTAACCAATTTTATTACATAATTCATAATATCCCCGAATACAAGTTCTAATGAATATTAATGACAAGTTTGAACTAATGCAGCGGATATAAACTAATAAGCAAACTAAGCAAAAGGGATAGCACAACTCCAACACTCCACAGGCAAAGCAGACGGTAGACACGGCCTAGAACTCCGCACTATCGTCATTAAAATCCAATCATGACCTAAAACTGTTGGTGGGGGTATTGCAAGGTTGAGTACATGTCGTACTCAGTAAGTGTGGAAAGTATGACAAGTAGCTAATTAAAATGTCGAATATAATAATGGCTAAGTGCTGAAAAGTACATCAAAATATTTGAAAAGCAATATGTATTATACGTATGTGAAATAACGCCATCATCGATGTAATGTAATAACATAATACAAGTTCATATTTCATATCCATCACATTATGCTAGATTTCTCATTACCATTAACCATATCCAATACCATAATTCAGTACATAACCATATTATTAACCATAACCATTACCAAACCATAACCATAACCAAATTTCCCGTAATCATGTGAGGGTCAAGGTTGCTCATAACTGGGGGCACGGCTATCATGATAGTTTTAGACACACTCTATAGAGGTTGTACCACTTTACCCACGTGTTTGTGATTTCATCACCTTTCGATGACTATAGAATCTCAATTATGCCGTCTCACACTTCCTTAGGTGTGTGGCCAAGAGATCACAAAATAGCCTTTACAAAGGGATTACTAGCCTACTTAGACCCCACTAAGATTTCACCGATGGTGATGTCTCCTACAGAGCACATCTTCAACCAAGGGCCCTCTCTTGAGCCATTAGGATCCCAGGATAGTCCCACCAATCATCAACAAACCCAATCCAACTACCCCTTCCCCGAGCATCCTTAATGATCCAAATAGCACTGGCAAAGCCCTAATTAATCAGCTACGCCGCACCCATACTTGGCCTCATGGTGGCACTGTAAATCCAGGATGGTCGCTCCACGAACCGGTCCTTAGATCTAAAGCAAGCAAACCAATATAACATCCAACCCATCCACATACCATGCTTGCTTAGATCACCCATTACCATATCATAATAACCAGGTCATGTTATGCATAACCTCATAGATGCATAATTAAGTTAACTGGTATAGCTGTTTTCCCATCCAATTAATTAAGCGAAGCAAAAAGTTAAAAAAAAACTTCCAGACTCTCTACCATGAATTCCAGGTGACAAGGGTGGTTTAACAAAGCTAGTAAACTTCCTATCATAGGATTCCCATCAAATTGACACAAGCATGCAGTTTGCAAACAAAACATTTATTTCAAAACAAGATCAATATGCTCCAAGTACACTTGCCTTGCTCTTGCGATTGGTTCGGGTCAATGCCTTTAAACTCACGGTGCTGGAGATCCTCCGCGGCACTCTCTAGCGCAAATCCGTCTAATCCGCACAAAATCAAAAAGTGCACAAATATTACTCAATATGACATGACATGCATGATTAATTCAATTGTGGAGAAAAACTAGTTAATAAGTTGTTAATAATGGTCATTAATCAATTATAATGGTTATTAACATGTCTACACAGGTTTGGGGTGGATCCGATCTAAGTTAGAATTAATTCAACAGAAATTAACCAGGAAAATCGGACTAGTCCGCTAGGGAACGGACAAGTCCGCTCTTCGCAGAACTAGCGAACTAGGGTTTTCTAGATCGAAGTGAATTTGGAGATTTGGGGTTGAATTCACGTAAGAAAAATAAAATAGATGGTATACCAGGTGTCTAAGACTCCATAGAATCAAGGATCATGGAGGCAACACTTGGATCTTGGCGATCTAGGGTTGATGAAGAACTTGGAGATGAATTGGTGATGTAGAATGAAACTTGATGGAGATCTTGATCCTCTTTCATTTCCTCCTTTTCTTCTTCTTGCTCTAGATCTCCTTCTCCCTCATTGGTGGCCGCTAATCATGAGCTAGTGTTTTGGTGTGGTGGAAAAGTGGCAAATAGATGTCAAGCCAAGGGGTGGGGTCGTTTATATAGAGGTGGAGGCTAGGGTTAGATAGGTTTCGAGTTTGGGGGTGAGTAGAGGCAGATTTAGAGTCCCACGTGGGCTCCAAAAGAGTTAGGCATGACGTCCTTGGGCCCGCATAACATAAAACCAAAGAAACAAGTCGTGAAACAAAAGATCAACTTGGAGTCGCGATTCATCGAACAAGTTTGAAAAGGGCCGGACTAGTCCGAAGTTGGACAGAGAGAAATCAGACAAGTACAGACTGGATATCGTACAAGCCCGAACTTGTCCAGAGGGGAAAAACAAACAAATCTGGCCAAAAATCAGACAAGTCCGACTTTAGTTAGAGGGAAAAACGGACAAGTCTGCTGGAATATCGGACTAGTCCGGACAAGTCCAGGGACTTAGCAAATTATCAAGCAATTTGGGATACCGGACTAGTCCGCAATGGTCCAGACAAGTCCGAATGTATCTAGAGGGAAAAACAGACTAGTCTGCAGCAAAACGGACAAGTCCGATCAAAGTCAGAGAGAAAACGGACTAGCCTGCACCGAAATCGGACTAGTCCGCATTTTCCAGAATTCTTAAGTACGGTTTTTCTTCTAATTCATTTTAAACTTACTCATTTTTATGTGGATTAGTGTTAAACATGTATAAGAATGTATACAATGCATGATGCATGAAAATGAGGGTGTTACACTCAGGCAGTATTGGTGAATTTGGAAAATTGCTATGCTGATGCTGTGGAAGAGATCTGTTACCTCCGTAAGAAGCTGTTCATCATGGAGAAGCAAAAGGAAGTATGTGCCACCGTGGAGATCAATGGTGTAGAAACTTCTCCAGCACCAACATGGATGGCCAACTCACCCTAGCGTGCGCCATGTATGCCTCGCCGCCGCCGTCGTCTTCGCTGCCTCACGGCCAGGACAGCCAAAGATCACATAATTAAGTCTAGGTTTCCTTTTTAGGAGTTAGAAAAGCGTTTAGATCATCTTAGTCATGTTTAGTATGGTGTTCTGAATTTCCATGGTGTGTGCTTGTGGTTGTGTGCTTGGTGCGAGTTGTGGGACGTCAAGCGTTTTGTCCACATCCGCACGTAGTAGAGAGTTGTGGGATCATTGTCCACATCCTCTAATAGGGTTATTAATATTAATAAAGGGGTTTTTTAGTTATATATACATTGATGCATATAGCTAGGGTGTTTCTTTCCAAATTCTAAATTCTTCCGTATCTTCTATTCTTTCACCAATAGATGTCGAGGACTCACATTCAGAGGAATGCCAATGGTGAGGAGGAGAACAACAAAGTACCCCAGAACAACCAGGGACCTGCCCAGGGAGCTATCAACCTTGAGCAACTATTGGCTATGCAGAACCAGCTCATGCAGACCATAATACAGACTATGGGTGTGACACCCGATTTTGAAAAAGAACCAAGTGAACGCATATGTGTGCCCAGGATGTTCAACACACATACACGAGTGCATTCACAAAAGAGTATACAGAAAACTACCAAAGAACAAGATTAACTAACCAAATTTTATTAAGCAAACCATATTATCCACGAATACAAGTTCTAATGAATATTAATGACAAGTTCAACTAATGCAGCGGAAATAAACTAATTAAGCAAACTAAACAGCTAGGCAACATAAGCGATAGGGTATAGCGCAGCTCGAATCAACACCACAGGCAAAGCTGACGGTAGACACGGCCTAGAACTCCGCATTATCGCCATTAAACTCCCAATCCTAAACTGCAACTGTTGGGCGGGATTGCAAGGGTGAGTACATGTCGTACTCAACAAGTGTGCAAAGTATGACATGTGGCTGATTCAAATGACGAATATAATGATGGTTGAGTGCTGAAAAGTACATTAAAACATTTGAAAAGCAATATATTACATGTATATGAAATAAACCCATCATAAGCCATGTAGATATCATAATACCAATCCATACTCCATATCCATCATCATATACCAATATCCATATTCGATACCAAAATTCAATTCATAACCATCCATAACCATAATACCAACCATAACCATCCCAAATCCCAATTTTCCTCTAATCATGTGAGGGTCCAGGTTGCTCATAACCGGGAGCACGCCTATCATGATAGTTTTAGACACACTCTACAGAGGTACCGCTTTACCCACATGTTTGTGATTTTATCACCTTTCGATGACTATAGAATCTCAATTATGCCATCTCACACTTCCGTAGGTGTGTGGCCAAGAGATCACAAAATAGCCTTTACAAAGGGATTACTAGCCTATTTAGACCCCACCGAGGTTTCACCGGTGGCGATGTCTCCAACTAAGCACATCTTCAACCAAGGGCCCCCTCTTGAGCCATTCGAATCCTAGGGTAGTCCCACCAATCATCAACAAACCCAATCCGACTACCCCTTCCCCGAGCATCCTTAATGATCCAAATAGAACTGGCAAAGCCATAATTAATCAGTTACACCGCACCCATACTTGGCCTCGTGGTGGCACTGTAAATCCTGGATGGTCGCTTCACGAACTGGTCCTTAGATCTAAAGCAAGCAAAACCACCAAAACATCCAACCCATCCACATACCAGGCTTGCTTAGATCACCCATTACCATATCATATTATCCAGTTCATGTTAACCATAATCTCATAAATGCATAATTAAGGTAAGTGTCATGGTTGTTTTCCCATCCCAAATAATTAAGCGACGCAAAAAGGTAAAAAGCCCATCCCGACTCTCTACCATAAATTCCAGGTGACAAAGGTGGTTAAACAAAGCTAGTAAACTTACTATCATAGGATTCCCATCAAATTGACAAAAGCATCCAGTTTTGCAAACAAAACATTTATTTAAAAAAAGGATCAATATGCTTCAAGGACACTTGCCTTGCTCTTGGGATTGGTTTGGGTCAAGCCTTCAAACTAATGGTGCTGGAGATCCTCCGCGGCACTCTCTAGTGCAAAACCAATCCGCACAATAAACATACAAATAAGAAACACAATCAAAGAGTGCACAAATATTACTCAATATGACATGACATGCATGATTAATGCAAATGCAAGGAAGAACTTGTTAATAGATTGCTTTTAATGATCACTAAATAGTTCTAATAGCTTTTAACAATTTTATACAGGTTTGGATTTGATTAGATCAAATTTTAGAATTAATTCAATCAGAGATTAAACGGGAAAATCGGACTAGTCCGCTAGGGACCGGACAAGTCCAAACTTTGCGAGATCAGCAGATTAGGGTTTTCTAGATCGACCTGAATTTAGAGATTAGGGGTTGAATTCACGTAAGGAAAAGAAAATAGAAGGTATACCAGGTGTTTAAGACTCCAATGAATCGAGGATCTTGGGGCAACACTTCGATCTTGACGATCTAGGGTTGATGAAGAACTTGATGATGAATTGGTGATGAAGAACAAAAGCTTGGTGGAGATAATGATCCTCTTTCGTTTCCTCCTCTTCTTCTTATTGCTTGGAATCTCCTTCTCCCTCATTGATCGTAGCTCTCCACGAACTAGGGTTTGGGTGGTGTGGAAAAGTGGCAAATAGAGGTCATGACAAGGGGTGGGGTTGTTTATATAAAGGTGGAGGCTAGGGTTAGATGGATTTCGAGTTTGAAATGAGTAGAGGCTGGTTTAGAGTCCCACATGGGCTCTATAAGAGTTAGGCACGACATCCCTAGGCCCACTTAACGTGAAACCCAAGAAACAAGTCGTAATACAAAATATCAACTAGGAGTCGCGAAATATCGGACAAGTCCGAATAGGACCGAACTAGTCCGAAGTTAGTCTGAAAGAAATTGGACAAGTCTGGCCAAAAATCAGACAAGTCTGACTTTAGTCAGAGAGGAAAACGGACAAGTCCGCTGGAACACCAGACTAGTGCGGACAATTCCAGGGACTTAGCAAATTTTCAAGGATTCTTGGAACACCGGACTAGTCCGCATAAAATCGGACAAGTTCGAAAGTGTCCAGAGGCAAAATCGCACTAGTCCGCAGCAAAAACGGACAAGTCCGACCGAGGTCAGGGAGAAATCGGACTAGTCCGCACCAAAATCAGACTAGTCTACACTTTCTAGAATTTTAAGTGTGGTTTTGTTCCAAATCAATTTTAAACTCATTCCCCTTTAAGTGGATTAATGTTAAACATGTATATGAATATATGTAGGTTATGATGCATGAAAATGAGGGTGTTACAATGGGACAGCTGCAAGCTGGAAACAACAATCAGCCCCACATGCCGCCGCTGCCACTCCCGCCACACCACAGCCGTTTGGGAGGGTTCATGAGGACCAAGCCGCCTACCTTTGCTCAAGCACATATCATATGGAAGATGATGGTTGGCTGAAGTCAGTTGAGAAGAAACATGACATAGTCCAGTGCAGTGACAGTGAGAAGGTTCTTTTTGCCTCACACCAGTTGATTAGAGTTGCTGTAGACTATTGGGAATCTCTATGCAATGCCAATGAGAATAAGGAGAGAATCACCTGGGCTGAATTCAAGGAGAAGTTTCGCCCTCAATATGTGCCAGAGGGAGTTATGATACTGAGAAGACAAGAATTTGAAAACCTCAGGCAAGGAAGGATGAGTGTGAGTGAGTATCTCAGTAAATTCACTCAACTGTCCCGATATGCTCCAGAGGATATCAACACTGATAACAGGAAGCAATATCTATTCATGAGGGGTCTCAACAGTTAAATTCAAGTCAAGTTACTCAATGCCAACTATGCAAACTTTCAGAAGCTGGATGAGAAGGCCATTGTGGTTGAGAACAAGATTCGGGAGATGGGGCTAGACCACAAGAGGAAGATGCCATATCAGGGACAGCCGCAAGTAAGCAATGTTTGTCCTCGCTATGCACCACCTGTTGCACCCTATTGCAACTCGTGTGCTACTGTATACCGCCCTGCTTATCCACCATGGCCGCAACAACCACTGCAGCAACACCCGCCCATGCAAGCACCTCACTTACCTATGCAGCTTGCGCCATGCCCAAATATGCCTGCCTATGCTCAAAACCAGCATCGCCTTAACTTTGCTGGCGCCACTGGTGGAAAGGCTTGCTATGCTTGTGGTCAGACATGACATTTTGCTAATCAATACCGAAGGTCAGGTCACGGTCAGATGAACAATGTTCTGAGACAGAATCCAAGGCTTAATGAAGGATGAGCTCAAGGCAACTGGGGACCATAAAATTTCGCTCGTGGCAAGGTGAACCATGTAACTGCAGAAGAGGCCCACCAAGCTGAAGATGTCGTGATTGGTATGTTTTTCGCAAACTCGAACCCCACGACTATACAAGATTCTGTAGCATCACATTCATTCATCTCATCAAAGTATGTTGCAAAGCATAGCATGCCCATATCATACCTGAAGTATACTTTGTTGGTTAAATCTCCTGGAGGAGAGATGAGGATGAATATAGTATGTCCAAAAGTAAGTATTTCCATAAGGGGGGTAGATTTCCTCACCAACCTTATAGTTCTAAATTCACATGGCTTGGACATCATACTTGAAATGGATTGGCTAAGGAAGCATAACGGAGTAATTCAGTGTGCCACTCGAACAGTGCAACTGACAAATGAGGATGGAGTCAATATAGAATTAAAAGTAGTTCAGCCAACAACCGAGAAGGAAATGGTAAATCATGCAGAAGGAGTAAACTTGGAGAATATTCCGATTGTCCGTGAGTATCCAGATGTGTTTCCTGAGGAATTACCAGGTATGCCACCTGATCGTGACATCGAGTTCGTCATTGAGATAATACCTGGAACTGCGCTTATAGCAAAGAGGCCCTATAGGATGCCTCCTTATGAATTAGCAGAGCTTAAAAAGCAGATTCAAGAGCAGTTAAAGAAGAGTTTTATATGCACAAGCTCATTGCCATGGGGAGCGCCAGTGTTTTCATAGATAAGAAGGATGGATCCCAAAGAATGTGTGTGGATTACCGGTCTCTCAACGAGGTGACAATCGAGAATAAGTACACGCTACCTCGCATTGAGGATCGGTTGGATCAGATGAAGGGAGCCAAAATATTCTCCAAGATTGATCTTCGGTTAGGATATTTCCAAATGAATATTAGACTGTTGGACATACGCAAAACAACTTTCATGACACGGTATGGATCTTATGAGTACATGGTCATGCCATTTCGATTGACTAATGCACCTGCATACTTCATGTATCTCATGAATAAAGTTCTCATGGAGTATTTGGATAAGTTCATGGTAGTGTTCATTGATGACATTATGATCTACTCGAAGAGTGAAGAGGAGCACAAAGAGCATATAAGGCTGACGTTGAAGAAATTGCAAGAGCACCAGTTGTATGCCAAGTTCAACAAGTGCCAATTCTTGTTGAGAGAGATATCATTCCTAGGTCATGTCATATTTGGAGGAGGAGTGTCAGTCGACCCAATAAGTGTTAGAGACGTGTTAAAGTGCAAACCGCCGCAGAATGTGAAGGAAATAAGGAGTTTCCTTGGAATGACTGTGTCGGTACCCTAGAAACCGTACACCCCTTGAGGTTATAAAGATCTCAAAGGAAAGTCATCTACTTGGTTTGAAGACCCTTGAAGGGCCACATGTCATACATAACCGGACCCGCTTCTCCAACATGGTTAATCCCTGGGTCGCCACGTGTACAACCAAACCGGAGCTACCGCCCACAAGGGGGAAGCTCCGGACCATGTACCAAAATGGCACCCCTGGACTTAGCCCCTGACCGAGAGAAGCTCCGGAACTGACATGTGTCGGGCAGTCCCGGAGCTACCTGTTTCCCACAGCAAGCTCCAGAGCTGCCACGTGTCCAACCGTCGGATCTTCAGCTTTTAACCTCCGGAAGACCCCGCAACGGCTCCGGATCTTCAAAGGAGAACCAAGGACTTCAAGACCCGATTAATTGTCATTAATGCCATATTAATGACACTTAAACGGACGATCTTAACACCAGTAACGGTGCTGTCAAAGCCCGTTATAGGATCATTAAGAGCAATTAAACATGTATCAATACTAGTAACCGCCGGGGCCACATGTCGGGCCAGGCTAACCTGTAACGGCCTGCCCTTGTACTATAAAAGGACAGGCCGACGATACACATAACAGAGACACGTGCCTCATATGCTGATCACAAGCTCATATTGCTAATACAACACCAACACACCCGTGGAGTAGGGTATTACGCTCAGGTGGCCCGAACCACGTAAATTCTTGTGTCTCCTATGCCAATTCTTATTCACCTTCTTGAATCTCTGCGCGCCCACACCGAACATCAAACTCCCCTATCACTTTAGTAGTGTAGGGAGATCTGCCGGTTCCAAACCACCGACAGTTGGCGCGCCAGGTAGCGGCGCCTGAGATTTTGAGAATGGTGAACTCTGCTGCTGGATCATCCAACGGCCAACCTGCTGCTCAGGTTGTTGGAGGCAATCCCTCCAACAGGCAGCCACCAGAAGGAGCCTCAGCACCAGCAGGAGTCACACTCCCACCACCACCATCTCCTCCAGCAAATCGTGTTGGACAACGTGATGGTGCGCCGGCGTCGCTTACTGCGTCGGCAAATCATGACAACCCGGAACACGTGCTCCATGCAGCGCGTGCTCTTCTCCAACACCCACCACTTCCTGATGCATCTCGGGATGCACTGGAGCAGTGGAGGGCTGATGTGGAGCATTTGGTTGCAGCAGCAGCCGAACGCCTCAGCAACCAGGGTCCTCCTCCTTCAGGAAGAGCCTCGTCGCAGCGGTGGACTTTGTCTGGAAGACTTGGTCCGCATGTCTCCAATAGCAGGAGACGTGCTGCGTCACAACAAGTGACGTCGTTGCCCTCCGGGGCTCGACGCAATCACACGGTATCCAGGCTTTCGAATCACGACCTCCGGGCGGAGCTTGATCGCCATACCGCCAGCAGGACGGCCGAGTCCATATTGAGCGTGCCCGTGAAAGACGGGAAGCTCAGGACCTTTCTGCTCCTGAAGGAGTAGGAGGAGGCTGTTCAGCTTTGGCCATGCATCTGCGCATGGTTAGATGGCCACAGAAGTTCTGGCCTCACCTGCCGGAAAAATTCGACGGGACTGTCAATCCTGCCGAATTTCATCAGATATACTCCACTGCAATCTTGGCAGCCAGAGGAAATGAGGCCGTGATGGCCAACTACTTTCCAGTGGCCTTAACTGGGACTGCCAGGTCCTGGTTTATGAGCCTTCCACCCAACTCTATCAACAGTTGGGAGGAGCTGTGCCATCAGTTCACTGCCAACTTCGGGAGTTCATACACCCGGCAAGGCACTGAACTGGATCTTTTTGCGGTCGTGCAAAAAGGGGGAGAATCCTTGCGGTCATTCATCCAAAGATTCTCTCAGGTACGAAACACTATCCCTTCTATCTCTAGCGCCTCTGTCATTGTGGCATTTAGATAGGGCGTACGGGACAAGAAGATGATGGAGAAGCTGGCGATCAAGGAGATCACCAGCGTCATGGAACTCTTCAGCTTGGCAGATAAATGTGCCAGAACTGCGGAGGGCCGTGAAATGCACTCCAAACTAGCCGCGGAGGATCACAAGAAACCCTCCAAAGAAGAAGCCACTACCTCCGAGAGTGACAAGAAGAAAAAGAAGACCAACGGCAAGAAGAAGCCGTCGGCCGGCACATCCAACGTTGCAGCTGCTGCAGCTCCGGGTGGCCGGGGGCCACGCCCCGAGAAGCGACCTCGACCGTCTTCCGAAGACGGTGGCAAACCCAAAGTGTGGTGTCCCATTCATAAAACGGGCAGCCACAGTTTGGAAGACTGCCGGGAGGTCCAAAACCTTGTCGAGCGCTACAGCAAGCGCCGGGAAGAATCTCCTTTCCGACAGAGGGAAGGAAAGCAAAAGGTCGACGAAGCTGCGGCTGAAGAGGAGTTAGGGTTCCAGGATCCCAAAAAGGTCATGAAGGCTGTCTACACCTCCGTCGACGATGATTCTGACGTCTCTGACAACGAGCGTCGGAAGACCATGAACACCATTTTTGGAGGATCATGGGATATCACCTCCCGTCGCGTCATCAAGACCATGCGTCAGGATATGGCCGCTATAGCTCCTACAGTCAGGCCGGAACCTCACCGAAAGAGGATGGACACGGCCATCACTTTTGATGCTTCGGATTGTCCCCGGAGCATGGTTGGAGCAGGACAGTTACCCTTGATGGTATCTCCTACCATCAACAACATCCAGCTCCACCACGTCATGGTAGACGGAGGTTCGGGGCTTAACCTCATCAGCTTCGAAGCTTTGACTAAGCTTCAGCTCCGACCTTCAGATCTCCACCCCTCTCGACCTTTCTCCGGAGTAGGTCCGGGTGCCATCACCCCACTCGGAGCTATTACTCTCCCTGTTACCTTCGGGACACGGGAGAAGTACCGCACCGAGAAGTTGGTCTTTGACATTGTGCATATCAACTTACCCTCCAATGCCATCTTGGGTAGACCTGCCCTGTACAAATTCATGGCGGCAGCTCATTATGGCTATCTGGTCTTGAAGATGTCAACGCTAGTAGGCGTTCTCCGGATCCACGGAGATCGCACTGCTGGAGTAATTGCACTGGAAGAACTCCATGCGCTCACCACGGCACAAGAGGAGGACTCCAGGCAGGAGCAAGCTCCAAAACTCCCGAGCATTCGCCAACGAGGCTCGACTTCTGCACCTCGAGTGCAGCCAAGCGGCGACACCGACATTCCCATCAAAGTCGTCCAAATTGGTTCCGACGCCGCTCAAACCACCCGTATATCGGGAGGATTGAATGACAAATAGGAACTCGCGCTCATCACTTTCCTCCGGGCTAACGTCGATGTGTTTGCTTGGCAACCGTCACAAATGCCTGGGATCCCTAGGGAAGTGATTGAGCACAATCTGAAGATCTACCCCGATGCCCGGCCTGTGCATCAAAAGCCTCGGAAGCAATCCATAGAGCGGCAGAACTTCATCCGACAGGAAGTAAAGAAGCTGCTCGAAGCTGGATTCATCCGAGAAGTCTTCCATCCAAAATGGCTGGCAAACCCAGTCGTTGTGCCCAAGGCCGGTGGGAAGCTTCGGATGTGCATCGACTACACCACACTAAATAAGGCATGTCCAAAAGATCCATTCCCACTACCTAGAATAGATCAGATAGTGGATTCCACCTCCGGGTGTGAATTACTGTGCTTCCTAGATGCATATTCCGGATATCATCAAATCAGGATGTCTAGGGAAGATGAAGAGCATACTTCATTCATCACAGTAGATGGATTGTATTGTTACACAGTCATGCCCTTTGGTCTCAAGAATGCAGCTTCAACTTTTGTACGAGCTATGTACAAAACTTTTGAAGAACTTATTAGAGACATAGTGGAAGTGTACGTCGATGACATCGTGGTCAAGGTCAGAAACAAGGAGTCACTACTTAACACCTTGCAGGCTGTCTTCGACAAGCTGCGGGCCACCAGCACGAAGCTAAACCTAGACAAGTGTGTCTTTGGGGTTAGCTCCGGAAAACTTCTTGGTTTCCTGGTAAGTCACTGGGGCATAGAAGCTAATCCAGCGTAGATTAAGGCCATTGAAGACATTTGGCCACCAACCCGCATCAAGGACGTCCAAAAATTAACTGGATGTCTAGCAGCCCTCAGCCGATTCATCTCAAGACTGGCGGAACGGGCACTTCCCTTCTTCAAGTTATTGAGGAAGTCCGGACCATTCCAATGGTCCGAAGAAGCAGAAAAGGCATTCCAGGAGCTGAAACAGTTCCTCACCACCCTACCGATTCTGGTAGCTCCGAACCCTGGTGAGCCATTATTGCTTTATATTTCAGCTACTGACGAAGTCGTCAGTATGGTTCTGGTCGCGGAGAGACCAGAACTACCCCGCACTCAGGAATCCAGACCCCTCCAGGAAGGTCCAGAGGTTCCTGAAAGTGAGTCTGGTCCTAGCCCCCAGATTCAAATCCACCGGAAGTCGTTTTAGGAGACCTAGACCCCTCCGGGAGGGTCCAGGTCATTTCTGAAGGAGCTCCGGGTTCCTCCAGCCAGAACCCGGAGGTCCCCGAAGAAAATCTGGACCCTTCCGAGAGGGTCCAGGTCGATGAAGAGGAAGCTCCGGACCCCTCCGGGAGGGTCCGGACCATTCAACGCCCGGTGTACTTCATTAGTGAAGTATTACATGATGCCAAGACTCAATACCTAGAGGTGCATAAGCTGCTCTATGCAGTTCTTATTGCCTCCAGGAAGCTTCGACATTACTTCCAAGCTCACAAAGTCTCAGTGGTGACCTCCTACCCACTTCGAGCAATTTTGCATAATCCCAATTCAACTGGGAATATTGCAAAGTGGGCAGCGTAATTGGCTGAATTTGATCTTGAATTTATCTCAAGACAAGCAGTCAAGAGTCAAGCATTGGCAGATTTTGTGGCAGAATGGACTCCCTCTCCATCAAACCCTGGGGGCCCCAGTGAGCAGAAGACGGAGCATCAATCTCCAACCTTCACCGAGCCTCACTGGACCCTCTACTTCGACGGCTCCATGCAGAAGCAGGGGGCCGGAGCTGGAATCCTTCTCCTTGCACCGACTGGGGAGAGGGTGAAATACATGGTACACCTTGACTTCAAGGCAACCAACCACATGGCAGAGTATGAAGCACTCATCTACGGACAAAAGGTGGCATTGTCATACGGTGTCAGGCAACTGCTGGTCAAAGGAGATTCACAGCTCATCATCAAGCAGGTGAAGGATGAATGCTCCTGCAATAATCTCCAGTTAGCTGCTTACCTCCTTGAAGTCCATAGGCTTCAGAAGGATTTCGAAGTCCTAGATCTCCACCATGTTCAGCGTGCTCACAACGCTGAAGCCGACGAACTCTCGACGAAAGCGTCAACTGGAGCTCCAGCTCCTGACGGAACTTTTGTTCGGAGATTGTTGAAACCCACAGCTCAGCCTGCCGAACTGAGCGAAGGGGGCGAGATCAGCATCCCGAAGCTGACGGTCCCGATGGCCCTCTTACCATGGCAGCCATCAAGGGTCGTAGGTGCTGCCGGAAGCTCCGAGCAACCCAGCACGCAAGACTCAAATGCTCAAGTTAGATGCGATTCATGGATCTCGGAGATCCGGAACTACTTGAAAGACAACATCCTTGCTGACGATGATGTATCTGCTGACCGGGTAGTCAGATTGGCTAAAAGATACACGCTGGTAGAAGGGGATCTCTACCGGCGTGGTGCCAACGGCATCCTAATGCAGTGCATCACAAGGGAAGAAGGCTGCGAGCTCCTCGCAGAAATCCATGGAGGCGAGTTTGGGAACCACACGTCTTCCCGCACGCTGGTTGGTAAAGCCTTTCGGCATGGCTTCTACTGGCCTACGGCACTCCAGGATGCAACTGAGCTGGTGAAAAAATGCAAAGCATGTCAATTTCATGCAAAGCAAATTCACACTCTGGCTCAGTCCTTACAAATGATACCTCCTACATGGCCCTTCGCTGTGTTGTTGATGGACATCTTGGGACCTTTCCCAAGAGCCGTCGGAGGTTACAAGTTCCTGTACGTCGCCATTGACAAGTTCACCAAGTGGCCGGAAGCAACTCCAGTTGTGACAATCAACAAGCAATCTTCTATCAACTTTCTGCAGTCCATTGTATGCAGATTTGGAGTCCCAAACAAAATCATCACTGATAATGGGACCCAATTCACAAGCTCCGCATTCCAAGGATATTGCGAAGACCTCGGCATACAAGTTTGCTACGCCTCCGTAGCTCATCCAGCCAGCAATGGCCAAGCCGAGAGAGCAAATGCTGAAATCCTTAAAGGACTCAAAATGCGCACCTATGAGCGCCTGAAAAAACATGGAGCCAACTGGATCGAAGAGCTTCCGCCCACTCTATGGGCCAACAGGACATCTCCACCGGTCAACCGGAGAAACACCCTTCTTTCTGGTGTACGGAGCTGAAGCAATCCTTCCTCCAGAAATCACCTTGGGTTCGCTCCGGGTCCGGACCTTCGACGAAGCCGCGCAGGACCAGCTCCGGCGTGAATACCTAGACCTCCTTGAGGAGGGAAGGTGCCAAGCACCTGTTCGGAATGCCCGATATCGTCAAGCTCTACGGCGTTATCACCAACGGCATGTACACAACTGGCAGCTCGAGGAAGGCGATCTGGTGCTACGGAGAATACTATCCAGAGAAGGGTTAAACAAACTCTCCCCCGGCTGGGAGGGACCCTTCCGGGTGATTAAAATATCCCGTCCCGGAAGCGTTCGCTTGGCTACTGAGGATGGACACCTCTCCCAAATCCTTGGAACATCGAGCACCTCCGTAAGTTCTACACTTAATACCACGGAGGTGAGTCTTGAGTAACTTGAGGTGTATGTTATAGAGTCATTATACAGAGTCGGGTAGTTCCTCCGGGAGAACAGCCGGACCTTTCCCGAAAGGTCCGCAAAGTTCATGCAGCACTTGTCACAGTCTCCGGACTAAAAGTGTGGCTAACTACCTTGGGTCAAACGAGAAATGAAACACGCTTAGCTGGTTCCGTACCCTGAGAGTGTACTTGTTTCCCCTGTACCTCGGACCTATAATGAAAGACATTTTCATGTGAAATAGACTCCACGTGCATTTATTTTGTAAAGGCTCAACATTTTTATTTTTCTCTTTCTTGTCTATAATGAAGACGTGCAATTCTTAAGAAATTTTAGTCTGACCGATTTATATACGAGTCGAGTTGTATTGTCAGTTCTTTTGGATTCAAGTATCGTTCATGGCCAACTCGTCTGAAAGCCGCCAAGCCAATCTAGGGTCGGAGTGTGCTATCGACTTAGCCTGGTCAAGCACCCTAAGTACGCCACTCTACCTACACCCCGGCAGGCCGAAGTAAGGCGGGTCCGTGTACAGTTGGATCTAAAAGAAAAGACATCACATTCGGTTGTATTTAGAATCGCGTTTGACTTAAAATCTTCTTGAGAGTCATAAGCCGCGACGAAGTTATAGACAAGAAACAAATTTTACTATTTTTCTTGGCTTAAGTGTGCAGGAAAAATAAAGTCTACGTTGATGGAAGAAAGCCGGAGAAAAATAAGCTCCGACTCCCCTAAGGGGGTCAGCCGTCGATGCCGAATAAAAGATGGTGAGAAGACCTAGTAAATGGAGTCTGCTGCCAACAAACTGAGTGTTGGCAAAGGTCCCTGCCGGAGCTACTAAGCTCCGACACCCTAGAGGATTAACTATCGATGCACTACGTGTTGATAGAGACTATTGTCGGAGCTACTAAGCTCCAGCGATAGACAATGCCGGAGCTTCTAAGCTCTGACAACCTCAGGGGGCCTTCACTATCGAAGACTTTGAACCTAAATTCTGGCGGCGGGCTAGAGGGGTGCACCAGATCCGGCCATGCCTAGCCACCCTAGGGTGACGGCAGAGGGGAGGGGCGCATTGTCATTGCCGGCAGCGGAGAGCTGGGCTGGAGGGGTGCGCCAAATCCGGTAATGCCTGGCCACCTCATGGCGGCGGTAGAGGGAAGGGGCGCGTTGTCATTGCCGACAGCAGAGCTGGGCAGAAGGAGCACGCTGGCGGCGGTCGCGCCATGCCATTCCATGGCGGCAACGAATCTAGAAATCATGTCAGGTGGTCGGATCGCGTCAGGCAGGCGGGACGTGCACACCGTCAGGGAGTGCCGCGCCGAGCTGAAGATGCGCACCGGCGACGACAGCGATCGGCGGGACCGCCGATTCGGCGGCTGCCATCCACTACGGCAACAGTGAAGGCACGCCGATGGCGGGCGGCGAGTGCGCCATGGTGAGGGAGATGGGAGGAGGGAGGAGAGGGGAGCCGGCACGCCGGCGGCTACGGCGGCGGTGCCGCCACTGGAGAGAGGCGGGTGGAGAGGAGGACCTAACCTTAATCAGATACCAAATTGGAAGGGGGAGATAAATTCCATTAACCTGAGAAGGGTTTACATATAGGGTTACAATACTTGGGGGCCAATGAGCCTCACCCGAAATTACTAAAATACCCCTACCCCTATTATAAGAAGGGGGAAACATTGAAACTGTCTAACAGGTTCATCTAACACCGATAAAGTTCCACCTTTAGTTTATTTTTGTTGAATAAAGAATTCACGAAACAAGTGTGGGGGGGGCACCCCAAATCGTGAAATCCCGACGTGCAAAATTAGCTTTTCAACCTGAAACACATCACTACCAAAGATACGATTTGACACGTCGAAACGGAGCACCGCTGCACCGGAGAGGCTAGACAGTGTTCGGCCGAACCCCCTATTCAGGCTGCACTGATGTGGGCCCCACAAGGCCCTGTTTCGCTCCACAAATTCGGTTTGGATCTCCTAACCCCGAATATACGTGCTACCTTGCTGTTTGAGTTGATTTACTATTTAAAATTAAATATTTAAAATGAATCAACACAACACTTGAAATTAAAACTTGGTAGTCAAAATTTGCTTGAGCTGAAAATTTGAATACTTTATATTTTGATTCATTGCTTGTTTGTGATTTCACAATCAAAGTAGGAAAAAAACGTCATCTATGTATTTGACTAGTGTGATATGGTAAATGAGCTACTCGAGGAGATATCTCTTTGCTTGAAATTGATTTTGATAGTTGCAAAATTTGGAGTCTTGAACTTTGCCTAATTTTATCATTGGAAATTTAAATACCCACCAA
Source organism: Tuctoria greenei (assembly GCA_036927565.1). Lineage (NCBI taxonomy): Eukaryota > Viridiplantae > Streptophyta > Magnoliopsida > Poales > Poaceae > Tuctoria > Tuctoria greenei. The sequence continues at coordinate 176,811,700 of JAYESD010000003.1, read as the reverse complement.
GGCCATATGATACAATTTCTTGAAAATCGCATGCATATGCCACTATGCTTTTCATAGCACGTTGTCAAACTTGTGACCTAATTGAGTGACATGCATGAACTTTTGACTTAGAAATTCTTGTGCACCCCATTCATGAAAAATTTCTCGCATTGAGAATTTGCATCCACCATTCATCCATCCATAGAGAAACTCCATACATTATCTCTCTAGAAAAATAGAAAAAGGAGTAGAATACATGGCTACAAAAATAAAAGCATCTACTCTTCAAAAAGAGGAAGAATGCTCGAAAAAAAAAAGAAGAAAGAAAGAATAAGTAGCCATGTTTCATCCTTAGAGAGAGAAAATTCATGGACTCCATATTTATCCATTTGATTCATGTGTACAAGGATTTTCTTTGTCAAATTGTTTATGGCATAGATCCCTCATAGGATCAAGTTTTTGAATTAGTGATACTTGAATTGCAATGTGTGCCACATTTATCCCTACCAAGACCCAGATATAGCCATATTTAGCATAGGGACAAAAATTGGCAAAACATGCCAAGGTGAGGATCGAAACACATTGAGAGATATGAGAGATTCCAATTGAGAGATAAAGGCAAATGTTTCTTTGACTTTCCAAATATATCAAATTTTCAAGTGATTTCAGCAGGAGAAGATCCAAGGGAACTACATTCTAACCATTCCACTCTTCAAACACCCAAGATCGATGTGGTAGCCACATTCCAAAGAGGGAACTCATGAGTTGAGGTATAAGTTGAAATATCTAGTATTCTTATTTTCTAACTTACATCAAATTTATGACAACACATTAGTTCTTTTTCTTGCCTTCACTTGAGGATGAGCAAAGGACTAAGTGTGGGGGAGTTTGTTGACGGTCCTTAAGTGCCATATTTACACCGTCATTCACCTCATAATGTGCCCAAAAGAGAAATGCAACATAGTGGTAGGGTTAAATACTAACCAATTCCACAAAGGTTAGTATTCATTTGTATGCAGGTAAATTTATACCCAAAAATACCAAGACATGCACGGAGTAATCCATTAAATTGGATTCCAACAAATCAGGCGATGACACGTGTCAACACATAGATCAAAATGGCTCACAAACAGCAGTATATGAGGCCATCCAACGGTGTATCACCAATATTAGTGAATGGGACCCACCTGGTAGTGACCTGGAGAAAGAACAGGCCAAACGGTGCAGAGACCAGGTCAGTCAAGCCCCCTGTTTAGCCGACTTGTTCCTGCTGCCAAACTTGGTCAATCGACGTGTGTTGACTCCTCCTGGCTTCCTAGTGGCAGGGATGGCTGAATCTCCCGCATTTGGTAGCGGGAACTGACCCTCCCACCTATAAATAGCACCTCACACCTCACTTCACACACACACCAAAAGTTGAAAATAGAACACCACTCTAAGGTTTAGAGTAGTCCTAGAGGCTGCCAAGTAGAAGGAGAGTGTGGTGAAGAGTCTAGGAGGAGGAGGCTTGGGCTTGTCAAGTCCCTCTTCTACACTTGTACCCCTACAAAGGTGCTACTCAAATCAAGTAAGCCTTTGTGAATTCATCTCAAGTTTGATTTCCCATTCAAAGTAATTTGTGCAAGTAGTTACTTGTGGGTTCATTGCTTTACTTTATTAGAGGCTCCAGTTGTAGGTTTGTGTTCGAAACAACTAGAGTAGTGATTTAGAACATAAGTGTGGTACTTAAGTCAGAAATCACTAGTGAATATCTCGTAGACCCACAGATTGAAGAGGTAGGCAGTAGGTGGTGATAGTTCTATCTGTCCTTTGTAACCCTCCATGTTTGGTTATGCCATAGACTCTTGGGGAGTCGTCCTAGTGTTGCTAGGGGTAAAACCGAGCCCGAATCAAGCAGCTACCGCAAATCTCTTTGAATTAGAATCAATACTTAAATTTCTCTCTATTCCTTGCCTACCAAACAACTTTGTGTCCTTGAGTGGATTAATTTGTAAGATTAGCACGCACGTTCCTTGGATTCGATACCCTTGGAAATACTCTTTAAGGGGAATTGCTACACGATTCGTGCGCTCTCGTATTTTTATCTAATATTTAAGGAATGTCAACACCACTGACAGTCGAAAAATACCAACTTCAGTTCTTTCAAACCGCCAAATGTGTACTCAATTATTTTTTGAAGAACACCATAGTATTGCTTCACTTCTTGACTACCCTCTGTGGCTTATACGCACTCCCTTGTTTGATGTGGCTGCAAGTGGGCGATTTTCTTCTAAACTTGCCGTTCAAAAACGTTATTCGTTGATATTCTATCGGTTAAATTTACAGGCTTTCAATTGACCATGCGACATCTATTGCAAGTCATCAAAGATGTTTACATCCTTCATACACTACATATACAACAATATACAAAGTTAGCATCTTATGATAAACATATGAACTATGATTGAAGATCAAAGGAAGGATAGAAAATTACATGGTCACGGAATCAGTTCACGAAGTTTGGGTCACCTTTTATGCCATGCTGACGCAGATTATCCAATTGACTTTGCATCGATCTTCGAGAAGATGTCTAATACATATTGCCAAACACTTCAAAAGATGGTTACACTTCTTCCATGTTGAAAAACATGTAAATCATGGTGTAGTTCCTCTCTTGATCCAAAATATAATGAGAAGTGGCAACCCCAACACCTTTACCCTTCCAATGAAAAATATTAAGCTCAGTCCTAGGTTGCTCTTCTACATCATGATATCGTGTCGTAGATGCATTCACATTGTTGGCACATGAGAAATATTTGCTAGAGAAGTTTGTAATCTCTTTAGCTGCAAGTGCCTCTGCAATACACCCCTCAACTCTTGCCGTGTTGTGCACTGTAGCTCTAAGTTTTTTTAGTTCTCTTTCTTGACTATACATCTACCTGAACTGTGCAGGTCATGCTACTAACGCTTCATAAGGCAAATGCACCAGCATATGTTGCATAACATCCATAAATCCAGGCGGAAAGACTTTTTATATCTTACATATAAGCACAAAGATTTCTTTCTCCCACTGCCGCATCATCTTCTTCGATACTTCCTTAGCACATATCTACCTATAAAAGTAGCTAAGTTCAGCAAATATCTTCCACAAGTCAGGTTGAAGTAGCCACGAAACATTACCAGTACAAGTCTTTCCATCATAATATGGTAATCGTGACTCTCCATCCCATTCAGTTTAGTTGTGCTGAGATTAACACATCATTTTATGTTAGCTGCATAGCGGTCTGGAAACTTTAATGTTTTCAACCAACTAAGTATTTGCTTTGTTTCTTCTGGCTTGACACTGTATGTATCTTGTGGCCTAATTTCATTTTCACTTGTATTTGTTCTAATATCAAACCCAAGACGATCACAAAGATCAGCTAAATCTTTTCTTGCATCAAATTATCTTTGGTTTGACCGATAAATCAAAACACATGCTTATGATGCTTTCAGTGACATTACACTCCTAGTTCATCAAATCTATGTTGTGCAGTAAAAGTAGCTCCTTTGCATATGGTAGCTCCCACAGAAAAGAAATATGAGTTCAGTTGTGTTCTTTACATTACCCTTCGAGACCATCTTCTTTGGAATTTTAACTTTGCATGCCATGTCATTTTTTGTTCGCTTGTAAATCGATGAGGTGGTCCTTTTTTAACTCTTATGCCTTTCCAGAATGATTGTGTATCACTCCTGAAAGGATGGTTTGAAGGAAGGAATCATCGATGACAATCAAAGAAGCTGACTTTTTTCATACTTCAGCCTTATCGCATCAGAATCACTCATACATATGGGACAACACAATTTTCCGTGGACACACCAACTAGCCCAAATGCTATATGCAAAAAAATTATGAATTGACCATAGATACGTGGCACGTAAGTCAAATTCACATTTCATATGAAAACTATGTGTGCTGAATACATTGTCCATGAGGGTAAAAGTTTTGAATACTACCAAAACACCCTTTTTACGAGGTCTGACTCTAGGTTTGAGCTCCTGCTAGGTCCGACGATAGGTCCGGCTTGTTTTGGGTAGCTCTGGCAAGGTCCGACATAAGGTCCGACTTGCTTTGGCTAGGTCTGACTTCTTTGTCTAGGTTCGACTTGTTGTGGATAGGTCCGACTAGTTTTGGTAAGCTCCAGCGCTAGGTCCGACTAGCTTTGGTTAGCTCCAGCTCTAGGTCTTGCTAGCTTTGGTAAGCTCCGGTTCAAGGTACGATTAGCTTTGGCAAGGTTCGGTGCAAGTCTACAATGGTTCTGCTTTTGCCTTGCAATGTTTCGAACTTGCTTTACATCTATGGAAATTATGCTTAAGTATTATTTTACTAAGTTTTTGGTATGTTTTGGCAGTTATGGCTGATATCATTTTGCTATGGTTTGCAACATGCTTATGTGAGGTGCTCGTGTAAGGTGTTGTGTTTTTGGAACTAACGAGAGTCAACTCAAGGACTTGTGCTCGGAAGTATTGGTTGTTTGTTCATGTGCAGGTGTTGCTTGAGTTCAAGACATGGCTGGTGAGGGGATCTATTGGACTAGTCTTAGGGAGAAGATGAGGTTCAACAACCAAGTTCGGGAGGAATTGTGGTTGAGTTGATCAGGAGGTCGCGCAGCATGTTTCAATCAAGAATAATGCATATGAAGGTATCATGGACGTCGTGGAAGGTGTTAGGACATGTGCAAGGAGTGCATGGACGTGGATACATGGTTAAGAGGTGTTATGTATAGATGTGGACGTAAAAAATTGGTCGGAAAGGTCCAACCGACTAGGTTATAGACTCAGGCTGCGGCTGAGTCGGGTTTGACTCAAATATGAAAAGATTTGAGTTGGTTACGATAGGATTTCGTGTGGGTCACGAAGTTGATTTGTTTTAGTAATGTGGGATACGTTCCTAAGGTGTTTGGAAGTCTTAAGATTGCTTCTATCTTTGTATAGAAGAGTCTTGAGCAGATATGGAAAGTTTTGGTTGAATCTGAGTAGGACTTGAGTCCTAGTTAGGATTGGGTTGGCCTAAGGGCTGGCTATATAAGCAAGGGAGTCCAGAGCTCATAGTGCACAATTTTTGGGCTGTTCCTCTTGTGGTTTGATCAATAAAATTCGTAGTTGAAAGGAACTTTTGTTCCTTGTTCATCCGACTTGTTTTCGTCAAGTCTTTCTCATTGAGTTTCTGCACAACACTACCTTGCTTCGGTGGTTTTATCATAACTCAAGTTTTACTGATCTAATTGACGTGATTCTTTTTTGGTTGTCTTCAAAACTTGATTATCTATCATCTATGAAAATGTCAGAGTCATTGGATTTGTGGTTTTGGATCTACACGAGTTTCCTTGCAGTGTTACAGATCTGGTTTTTCTCGAGTAGAACAGATTGACCTTTGTTCAATCTTTCGATTGTAACTTGAGTTTTTCTCGATGGTTTTTAGTGATTTTTGTTTTTGTGTCTTCGTGACATGATTCTCCACAATCTATACTGGTTTTGTCATGATTGATCACGTTTAGATTGGTCGCACACATGATTTCTTAACAAATTGATGTTCTACCGAGGGGTTTTTGTTGCTTCCGCTGAAAAAGTTTTCATCTACCATTCACTCCCCCCTCTAGTAGCTTTTCATGTTCTCTTCGATCCTACAATTGGTATTAGAGCAACGGTGCTCTAATCTTTGTGATTTGCACGTGTTTTTGACTAATCATCATGGAGAAATACTCCGCAAAACCTTGAGTCTTTAGTGGTATTGATTTTTAGGTTTGGAAGGCACATATGGAAGCTTTCCTCCAGGCACAAGGCTTCGCGATATGGGAAAAGGTGTACAAGCATTACGACATGTCATCAAACGATGAAGTCACGGCTACAAACATGAAGATATCGACAACAACAACAATAAGGTTCGCAACTTGATCATACAAGGATTAACTCAAAGCGACTTTGATCGTGTTGCTCACCTCCGATCTGCATATGATGTGTGGAAAGCACTCCGCGACTACCTTGAAGGATCCAACACGATTAAGGAGGTAAGACAAGACATGTTCAAAAAGGAGTACATGTGCTTTGAGATGCAACCAGGTGAGTCCATCGACAATCTCTTTGCTCGCTTTAATAAAATTATCAGCAACTTGCGTAGCGTCAATGTTAATTGTTAGATGCTGAGAATGCAAGGCAATTACTAAGTGCATTAGACATGTCAATTTGGTAGATGAAGGTCACATCTATTCGTGAATCTACTGGCATGAGTACACTTACTTTATACGTTCTATATTCTAACTGTAAACTCATGAAATTGACATAATCTCATGTAAGAACCCCAATAAGTCTCTTGCATTTGTTTCTAAATGTGACATGCCTAGCTCCGGCCAATCTTCATCTTGTGGAACACTTGCTTTGTTGTCCTCTCTAACCCTTGAACATATTGAATAGTTTCTAGAGGATGAACTTGCACTCATCTCTACTCTGTTCCCAAAAGCATTGCAAAATGTGAGAACTAGAAGGAGAGGAAGTGTCGGACCTCAACAGTACTTTGAATGTGGTAAGACAGAACATTTTTGCATGGATTGCCCTAACCTTTCAGGTGCTACTTCCCATGATGAAAAGCAAACAAGGACAAATCACTCCTCTGCAAACAACAACAAGAAAAAAGGGTTTTACAGGACGCCAATTGGTGAATAGTTTTATCTCCGCACTTCAAGAACTAGGCTTGATTGATGTGGACATCAGAACTGATGAAGATAGAGATGATTTGGCAAACTTATGTTTCATGGCGGGCAAGTCAAGATCAAGTATGGAGGAGGCTGAACACAACATCGAAAATGAAGAGGTATGTCCTACTTGCAAAGAAATGTGTGATGCTATTTCTCGTGCCACTGTTATAGTTAAGAAAAAGGACAAAAAGCTTAGGGACAATGCTGTTAAAATTGAGTCACTAGAATCTGAAATTAATCATTTGAAATCTTTGATTCCTAGTGATGATTCTTGTTCCTCATGTGATTTAATATATGAACAATTGTCCTCTTTGAGAAGTGTACACATCTCCACACTTGATAAAGTTGAACTTGAAATTGAAAAGAACAAAAAGATTGCTGCACTTAATGATAAAACCTTGAAAGATGCTTGTTGTTCTACAATTAATTTGTATTGTTCTACTTGTGATGATCTTGATAAGAAACTACATGATGCTATCCGTTTTGAACAATGCTTTACATGCTCATGAAGTTAAAAATTGTTCTAATTGCAAATTAAAAGGAAAAAACTTCATGTGAAGATCTCCTTGATCTGTCCAATAAATTTGATGACATGCATAGGACATTAGATCGGTTTTGTAATGCAAATAAGAACCTAAACTTGTCCCTGAATTCCTTCAAGTCTTGCAATGATAAAACTGGTTTAGGTTCTGATTCTCATGCTCATGCTAAGCCACATCCACCTAAAACTATAAATTCATTAGGGAGTGGTTTGATTCAAATAGTTTCTAAACATAAAGAAGTGGTTTTCAAATCTGCTGGGATGTTGTCTCATTCAGTTTCTAATAAACATGTTGCTTGCTCATCTAGACATGAACACAAAGTCAAATTTCATTGTACCTACTATGGTAGAGATGGTTATGTTATAGATTTTTCTTATAGACTAGCTAAATAACATAAAAAGGAAAGAATGATTGCTAGATCTCATAACTTTCATGAAAAATTTGTTGCACATGCTAAACAGAATGATAGGAACATTCAACCTAATGTAATGAGCCAAAAACATACAAAGTTCGCTCCCACACCTACTGTTTTCCATGCTACACATGTAACACCTCGTATGTCAGTAGTTGGGTACAAAAATCCTTAAGCTTTGGCTCATAAATCTACTGTTTTATCTCATCTTTCGCGTGTTATTCCTGCTCGATGTCGTGTGACTCAATACTGGATTCCTAAATGCCTTTTGACAAACCCCAGTATCGAGTCATCGACACATTGTGCTTCTATGTAGGTTACACGCTTGAGGAAGGAGAACATTTGGATTGTGGATTCGGTAACAAAGAATTAATTTCCTCCCTCTCTTTTGTGTCACGTGTAGAGAATGTTACTTTTGCCGATAATTCTTCAATCCTATAATTGTTAAGGGTTCGGTTAGAGTAAATCATAACTACACTTTGAAGGATGTGGCACATGTCAAAAAATTAAAATACAACTTTCTTTCTGTTTCACAATTGCTAGATGAAAATCTAGAAATTATTTTCAATAAAAATTGCTGCAAAGTTATAGGTTCAAATAGTGAGCTTATTTTTAACATGCCTCGGTTTGGAAGAGTTTTTAAAGCTGATTTTGATATGTCTTCTTCTAAGCATAGGTGTCTAGTTGCTAATGATTCCAAAGACTTATATTCTTGGCATCGTAGACTTGGTCACGTAGGCTTTGATCATCTCACCCGTGTTAGTGCTCCTGATCGCATACGTGGGCTGCCTAAGCTGAAAGGGACAAAGAAATTGTGTGCTATTCTTGTATACATGCTAAGATGGTTGCAGGTTCACATGTTCCTCTCATAATAACCATGACAACATAATCAGGTCAACTTTGGCATCTTGACACCGTAGGACCTTCACGTGTTCAATCTTTCGAAGGTAAATGGTATGTTCTTAAGATTGTTGATGATGTTCTAGATACTCTTGGGTTTACTTTATGGCATATAAGAATGAAGCTTTTAGTCACTTTAGAACTTTATTTCCTTCATTATCAATTGATCACCCAGGATCTTTAAGAGCAATAAGAAGTGTTAATGGAAATGAATTTAAAAATCAATCATTTGATCATTTTTGTGTTGAACAAGGAATAGATCATCAATTTTATTCACCATATGTACATCAACAAAACGGTGTTGTAGAGAGAAAGAATATAACCTTAGTTGAGATGGCTAGGACTATGCTTGATGAATATCAAACTCTTAGAAAGTTTTTGGCAGATGCAATTGCAACCGCTTGTTATATTTCAAATCGTGTTTTCTTGCGTGCTAAGCGAGGAAAAACACCATATGAGCTTTGGCTTGGACATAGGCCTAGTGTCACAAACTTTAGGGTCTTTGGTTGCAAATGATTTATTAATAAACATGGCAATCTTGATAAATTTAAAGCTAGATCTGTTGATGGCATGTTTCTTGGTTATCCACCTCATACTAGAGGCTACCGTGTGCTTTTACTTGACACTAACAAAACTGTGGAGACTTGTGAGGTTTCTTTTGACAAAGCAAGCCCAGGTACTAGCTCAAATATTTCAGGTCCTGATCCATATCCGCAGGGGGAGAGTATTTTCGTTGAAGATGAGGAAGAAGAGGTGCTGCTGCCCGAAAATTCAGCAGCTAATGACATTGTTCCAGCTCCTGATTTTGATTCACAACCAGCACCGATGACCACCATTGCTGGTCCAGATCATCCTCAAGTCACAAGCTCATCGATTTGTGATGAACATGAAGAAGAAGAAGCTTGTGAAGTGTCCACTCCCCTCCGGGTTCTCAAAAGTCATCATCCACAACAAATTATTTGAAGCTTGCACGAACGAGTCACACGGTCCAGCTATGATGAGTTCAGAATTTGGGATGAGAATGATGGGAGAACTCACATACTTATTGGGGTTGCAAATCAAGCAAACCAAAGAGTATACTTTTGTGCATCAAATGAAGTATACAAAAGACCTTCTTAAGTGCTTAAAATGGACAAAAGCAAGCCTCTTCGGAAAACAATGGGTACAGCAACAACACTTGAACTTGATGAGAATGGTGAACCCGTGGATCAAAAAGAATATAGAAGCATGATCATATAACTTTTGTACCTCACTATATCAAGACCGGACATACAATTCAGCGTATGCCTTTGTGCATGATTTCAAGCTTCCCCACGTGCTTCACATCGTCAAGTCATCAAAAGAATTCTCAGGTACTTACATAAAACTCAAGAATTTGGCGTTTTTCTTCCTTCTTCCTCAACTGTTACTTTGAAAGCTTTTTCAGATGTGTATTTTGGGGGTTTTAGGATTGATAGGAAAAGTACTTCGTGTGCTTGTCATTTTCTTGGTAATTCTCTTGTTGCTTGGTCCTCTAGAAAACAAAACTCAGTTGCACAATCAACAGTCGAATCTAAATATGTAGCTGCTGCTAGAGCTTAAGGACTATGGAGTTGATCTAGATAGTGTTCCACTGTTTTGTGATAATACTAGTGCCATTTGCATTGCTAAAAATCATGTGCAACATTCGAGAACAAAGCACATTGACATTAGGTATCACTTTCTCTGTGATAATGTTGAAAAAAGGAAACATTGTGCTTCACCATGTAGATACCAAACAACAATTGGCTAATATTTTCACAAAACCTTTGGATTTCACTCGTTTTTGTTTCATTCGTAGTGAAATAAGGTTATGCATCCTCATGTCTTAAATTGAGGGGGAGTTTTTGAAACTTGGGTCTATGTGTGAATCTGAATTTAAAATAATATGAGAATAGTATTTCATACATATATGACTTTGTGATTCCTTTTACATGCTGAAAGTTCTTACTACATTACTCATGTTATAAAATTTTGTAGTTTTTACCATGACTAGTAATTGGAATAATTACTTACACTAAATCTAGTCATGACCGAACTTTCTTGCTGTTTTGATTTTGTTGCATGCCCACAAGTGCTTTTAATAAAGAAAAATTAATCAATCAACTATCAACATGTTGAGTTTTATGATCAAATATAAATAGAGAAAGATCAAGAGAATATGCATGCATCACACTTCTTCTTTTGAGATGGCTTATCATTTCACTTAGATATGAACTTAGAAGAAGTTGTGTATGACTAAAACCATGACCTTAAGCTTCTGATTGTCAAATGACATCGGCTTTGCTTGGTTGGTTAGAATAAGGAAGATGCAGCATATAATCTCTTGCAAATGTTATATGATCAAAATTTGTGCTTTAAATGATGATCAAAAATAATAAAAATGTAGCAACAAGTGTCATGCTTTCGAGTCTTGAAATAGTTAAAGTTTGTGAGATCATGACTTGCTTAAATTGAAAAATTACACTTGATCTCTAGCATGACTTACACTACTTTATGTAACTCATTGATGTGATAGTGTAAGTTACTTTATAGTATGATTTGGATGAGCTTTGCTTCATATGTATATGTTATAATATGCTCATAACAATTAAAATTTCTCTTTTGGACCTTGCTGATTACATTGTCAAAGGGGAAGAAATTGATCATGCATTGCACATATTCACAAGTATTTTTAGCACAATTCTTCTCAGGGGGAGAATTTTTTTCTTCTCATTTTATTTCTAATTTACAAAAGGGGAGAAATATGTATAGGGGGAGAATTTTCTTTTCAAAACTTTTCATTTAAATAAGCCAATGTTCAGATTCCAAGTGGTGTTGCCAATGCATTCATCAAGGGGGAGATTGTGAGACATATGTGTGATGAATACATTGGCTATGACGATAAAAATTTTGAATACTGCCAAAACACCCTTTTATCAAGGTCCGACTCTAGGTCCGAGCTCTTGCTAGGTCTGACGATAGGTCCGGCTTGTTTTGGGTAGCTCCGGCAAGGTTCGACGTAAGGTTCGACTTGCTTTGGCTAGGTCCGACTTCTTTGTCTAGGTCCGACTTATTTTGGTTAGGTCCAACTTGTTGTGGCTAGGTCCGACTAGTTTTTTCAAGCTCCGACGCTAGGTCCGACTATCTTTGTTAGCTCTGGCGCTAGGTCCTGCTAGCTTTGGTAAGCTCCGGTTCAAGGTCCGGTTAGCTTTGGCAAAGTCTGGTGCTAGTCAATAATGATTCTACTTTTACCTTGCAATGTTTTGAACTTGTTTTACATCTATGGAAAGTATGCTTAAGTATTCTTTTACTATGTTTTTGGTATGTTTTGGTCATTATGGCTGTTATCATTTTGCTCGAGTTTGCAACATGCTTATGTGAGGTGCTCACGTAAGGTGTTGTGTTTTCAGAACTAATGAGAGTCAAGTCGATGACTTGTGCTTGAAAGTATTGGTTGTTTGTTCATGTACAAATGTTGCTTGAGTTCAAGACATGGCTGGTGATAGGATCTATTGAACTAGTGTTAGGGAGAAGATGAGGTTCAACAACCAAGTTCGGGAGGAATTATGGTCGAGTTGATCGGGAGGTTGCACATCATGTTTGAATCCAGAACAATGCTTATGAAGGTCTCATGGACGTTGTTGGAAGGTGTTGGCACGTGTGAAAGGAGTGCATGGACATGGCTACATGGTTTTGAGGCGTGATGAAGAGATGTGGATGTAAAAAATTGGCCAGAAAGGTCCAACCGACTAGGTTATGGACTCAGGTTGCGACTAAGTCGGGTTTGACTCAAATATGAAAAGATTTGAGTTGGTTACGATAGGATTTCTTGTGGGTCACGAAGTTGAGTTGTTTTAGGAATGTGGGATACATTTTTAAGGTGTTTGGAAGTCTTAAGATTGCTTCTATCTGCGTATAGAAGAGTCTTGAGCAGATATGGAAAGTTTTGGTTGAATCTGAGTAGGATTTGAGTCCTAGTTAGGATTGGGTTGGCCTAAGGGCTGGTTATATAAGCAATGGAGGCCAGAGCTCGTGGTGCATGATTTTGGGGCTGTTCCTCTTTTGGTTTGATGAATAAAATTCGTAGTTGAAAGAAACTTTTGTCCCTTGTTCGTACGACTTGTTTTTGTTAAGTCTTTCTCGTCGAGTTTCTGCACAACACTACCTTACTTCGGTGGTTTTATCATAACTCGAGTTTTTCAGATCCAATTGACATGATTATTTTTTGGTTGTCTTTACAACTTGATTATCAATCATCTATGAAAATTGCACGGTCATTGGATTTGTGGTTTTGGATCTACACGAGTTTCATTGAAGTGTTGCATATTTGGTTTTTCTTGGGTAGAACAGATTGACCTTTGTTCAATCCTTCGATCATAACTTGAGTTTTCCTTGACGGTTTTTTGTGATTCTTGTTGGTGTGTCTTCATGAATTGATTCTCCACAATCCATATTGGTTTTGTCACAATTGATTATGTTTAGATTAGTTGCACACACATTTCTTTTAAAAGATCATTTTCTGCCAAGAGGTTTTTGTTGCTTTCGCTGAAAGAGTTTTAATCTACCATTCACCCCCCTCTGGTAGCTTTACACGTGCTCTTTGATCCTACACTATCATATGCCTTTACACCTTGTCACGGCTCTTTCAGCTCTTCAATCAACGGTTGCATAAACACATTGATTTTCTTGCGTGGATGTTTAGCACCAGGAATGTCCGCCGCGAGGAATATGTATCCTTCTTTCATGCACATTTTGGGAGGGAGATTGTAGAGTATGATAAAAACAGGCCAACAAGAGTATGGGCTGTTACTGGTGCTGAATGGAGTGAAACCCTCTGTTGACAACTTAAGACGAATATTTATCTTATAAACTCCGGATCAAAACGGTTTAAGGCTTGACAAGCCGTGCTATCCGAAGGATGCGCCATAACATATTTGTCATCGTTCTCATGTATCCCTTCAGAATGTTACCTCATCTGCTTCACTGTTTCTTGAGACAGAAAAATCATTTAAGCCTTGACGTGATAGGCATGTAACGAAGTTGTTTGATCGGTACTTCTATAGTTATTTGCTCTCCATCATCACTCAGAACGTCCACATATATAGATTTCTTACAATGCATACAATGAGTATCGTTCTTGTGTTCCTTTCAAGACATCATGCAATTATTCTCGCACGCATCAATCTTCTCATAATTCGTGCTCAAACCTGCAAAGAGCTTCCTAGATTGATATAGATCTTTCAGCATCTTATGAATTGGTGGAAGGAGATCAATGATCACCTTGATGATACCAATGTATCTATTGTTTGCAAAATTGTACTTGGACTTCATCGCCATACGTCGTGTGACCTCCTGCAAAACGATCACATTGGTGCTCTCATGCACTTTTTCATCTAATGTGGCAAGAAGCTTGTGAAACTTCTTCACCTCCTCCGGTTGTGACTAGTCTTTGTACTCTTTGCCAATGTCTGCTATCGTATCAACCATCTGATCTTCATTCTCATTTATGTCTGACTCATCATCGTGCTCTATCTCCCCATGCTCGCGCCACACCAGGTAGTTGAGCATAAATATATGCTTGCAAAGATGCAGCTACACTTCAGACTTATCCAGACATCAATGATTTCGACACTTGCTATACGGACACTTCACAACACGAGCACCACTAGCAAATGCATGGCTCAGGAAAGCATTTGCGATATGACCCTGTTCCTTAGTGTGCACACCAGTTGAACTTCATCCATCATACATTTCCTTATGGTCATCACACATTCTAAAACTACAAAAAATAAATATATGTTAATGAACATACATGGTTACTTTATAGCTTGTTTAATATCACGACTCTACATTTATTGTAAAGGATGTGTCCCAAACCCGCCCAAGTGTGACCGAGTGGGTGTGCTTATGAAGAGACGTGTGGTCCGAGTCCGGACAAAATTTCGGCAGCATAACCCTGTTGTTCTCCAACTGCACGCCCGAAAATGGTAGAGAAGAGAACATCACGGTTATGCCGTCAAAATCTCATCCAGATTCAGATCTGCGTCTCATCACAAGCCACGTCCCCTCGATCACTCCCAGGATGTCCAAAAAGGGACAATTCCGAATCTACACGTCTCACATGCGTGACACATGTGAGATGGGCCGGTTCGAAACGAGTAACGCATATTGTATAGGTTACGTTAACTTCCATTTTTGATTAATTTACAAGAGAGAGGTAAGAACGTGAGAGAGAAGGAAGGAACGGTCAAACGGCTTTACAAGTTAGTTGTCGTACTTTATGCTCCGTCGGGTCCCGCTGTCCATGCACGAAAGCTTGTCGTACTCACTCTCGCTTTTCGCCACCGTGCTCGCCTATACATATAAGTTCCTACTGATTAAACACTAACCAACTAAACTAAACTCATATCACTTAAACATAAACAAACATCTACTACAAAATTATTAAATTCTACAAATATTCAAT
This sequence comes from Tuctoria greenei, assembly GCA_036927565.1. Classification (NCBI taxonomy): domain Eukaryota; kingdom Viridiplantae; phylum Streptophyta; class Magnoliopsida; order Poales; family Poaceae; genus Tuctoria; species Tuctoria greenei. Next base: position 176,796,691 of record JAYESD010000003.1, on the reverse strand, counting down.
TAAACACATAGACTAACTACATTCGAAAGACTATTGGATCCTACACATATTAAAACTAACATATATATATATATATGATAATCAAGTTCACATAGACATATATGGATCAAATGCAATGTAAAATTGCATAAGAAATGCTTGAGACATACAATGTACAATGTATCACACCAATGCAATCACACAATAATGCATATGAATCACACACTAATGCATTGAAACATACACAATATATAGCAATATTACAAGTTTAGATTTTAACCTTGTGAGGCTGCACGGTCGGAGCGTCGAGCAGCGGATGGGCGGTGAGGCGGCGCAATGGACGGGGCGGCGAGGCAGTGAGCGGCGAGCGGAGGAGGAGCGGGATGGGGCGGCGAGCCACCGGAGGACAGACGAACGAGGTGGCGAGCCACCAGACGGGGCAGCGAGCAGCGCCGGAGGAGGAGCGCGGGCGCGCGCAAGGGCCGGCGGACGAAGGGGAGGGGCCGCGCAACGGATGCGCCGAAAGGGGCGGCATGGCGGCACCGGAGCAGAGCAGTGGCGCACGGGCGTTGGTGGAGCAAGACGGGGGCGGTGCACGTGTGTGGTAGGTTTTTTATCTTGTACACATGCAATGCGGATGTAAGCAGGAGTAAAGTCATCGGGACCCCGGAGACGACGGCTCTAGTTAAGGCGCACGGAGCCCACGTTACTGCCGTCAGCCTGGGAGCATCCATCGATGACTCTAAGTAAGGAGCATGGGGCCCACGTTGTGGCCGTCGGCCTAGGAGCTGGCACCGATGCTTTTAGCATTCGGGCAGGAACATTTTTTGGGAGTGCGGGGCTCGCCTTATATCCGTCGGCTTTCGGGCTTCGATCGGCGAAAGTAACTTATATCTTTCGGCCTTGCTGCTGTTACCAACAACCATAATTTAAGCCGTCGGTCACCAGCGTGACACCGACAGCTATAACGTGATCACCGTCGGTACCCAAAACCGACGAATGTAACCGATTTAAAGATCGTCAGCTCGAAGATTATACTTTTCTTAACACTTCTTTGCTAGATTTCTTTAGTTCCCTCCGCCTCTCTCAGAACAGCTTTGATGCTCCCAATCTCGTCTTGCGATTGGCTCACGCGCGAGTCTCACAATGTTACTAGCGAAGCCACCACAATAGGGCTCTTAGCCGAGATGCAGGCCGTGGAGTGCGCCACGCAAGATCTCAATAGCCTGATCGAGGAGATCGCCGAGGAGGAGGTCGCAGAGGCGATCGTCGGCGAGGAGCGTAGGCGGGAGGTGATGGAGCGTGCTGAGGAGCTTGCGGGATGTGCCGGGTGCTGGAGGTCAAACCTGGCACTGCTGGAGCGGCAGGTTCGCCTTCCGCGCAAAGGTCGTGCGCTGCATGGACAATTCCTGAAGTTATCTCTTTTAATTAGATTGCTTCGTCGGGGATCCTTGGATTATTATTTGTTCCCCTCTTCTATACTGTACCATTCTTTGATTCGCACTGCCTTACCTGTTGTGTAGATGCTGACACCTTGGATTAGTTTGCCTATTGTTATTGATGCTGAAGAGCACTGAGAAACTGCATGAACTCATTTGTTGTGTGTTCTTGGACCTTGACTTCCCTTTCGTTTTGGTTCATCCGTTCTTGTTTCGAACCGTATGTTGCTCCTAGTAGTACAGAGTAGGGGTGGAAATTCGGTTAGCCAAATAATTCAGCTCGGTTTTTCGACTTTTTTCCAAAACTCGGTTTTTGAAAAATGGAAACCGAAATATAATACACAAAAGGAGAAACCGCCCCACCGTTAACCGGGAACTTAGGTTCGATTTCCAGTTACAAACAAAAACCAGACCAAAACCTATGCTTGAACTGCTCATGGGAGGCAGGGGCTCGGGCCTACCGACAGTGTGGTGGCTGTCAAGAAAAGCCGCACGTGGCTTCGGAGGCGAGGCAGGGCAACCCGGCTCGCGGGGCGATGGCGGCATTGGCGAGTCGGGTGGCATCGATGGCGAGTTGCGGCTCACGGAAAGGCGGCGAGGTGGCTCAACGGGCGGCGGCGTAGCGGTGGCCAGCGCTGTTGTCTGGTGTGGATGCAGCGAGCGAATACTGCACGTTATAGGTGTGGCGGCGACGTCCACACTCGTGAGGAAGAAAGGGCAGGGAACAGGAAACTTAGGGTTGCTGCTGGCTTTTTATGTGGGCCGTTACTAGATGTGAGGTGAAGAGCCGCTCGTGGATTTATTTTCAATTGCAGCGGGTTAGCTCGGTTAATACGTTTAACCGAAAAAAATCGAAAACTGAAAAATAGTTCGGTTTTCACATACTGACAACCGAATTTTGCTCTGGTTAGCCCGGTTTCCGGTTAATTCGTTTTCAATTCATGTTAATTCGATTTCAGTGTTCGGTTTTTTATCCATCCCTAGTATGTAGTAGAGGTCAGAAAGAAGCTACGTCATGGACGCGAGCAGATTGAATGAGAAGGCAGAAGACAAAGGAGAATGTGGGACGTTTCTGAAACACCCTCATTTTCATGCATCATGCATTGCAGAAGTTCATATACATGTTTAACATTAATTGATATAAAAAGGAACAAGTTTAAAATGATTTAGGAGTAAAACCGCACTCAAAAGTTCTGAGAAGTGCGGACTAGTCCGGTTTTGGTACGGACTAGTCCGATTTCTCTCTGACCTCGCTCGGACATGTCCATTTTTGGGCGGACAATTCCGGTTTTTGCCTCTATACAGTTCCAAACTTGTCCGGTCCAATGCAGACTAGTCCGGTATTCCAGATCCTTGGAAATTTTGCTAAGTCCCGGACTTGTCCGGTATTCCAGCGGACTTGTCCGTTTTTCCTTTGACTAAAATCGGACTTGTTCGGTTTTGGCCAGACTTGTCTGTTTTTCCTCTAACCGAGTTTAGACTTGTCCCTTTTAGTCCGAACTTGTCCGATATCTCTCTGACCAACTTTGGACTAGTCCGGCCCTTTTCGTACTTGTCCGATAAATCGCGATTCTGAATTGATCTTTTGTTTCATGATGTGTTTTTGGGTTTTACCTTAATTGGGCCTAAGGATGTCGTGTCTAACTCTTTTTGGAGCCCATGTGGGACACCACATCAGCTTCCACCCTCCTCAAACTCGAGATCCATCAAACCCTACCTCTCCACCTCTATATAAACAACCCCACCCCTTGACATTATATCCTTTTGCCTCAATTGAAAGACCCCTTGACGCACCAAGGAGGGAGAAGGGGATCCCGAGCAAGAAGAAGAAGAGGAGGAAACGAAAGAGGATCAAGTAATCAAGATCTCCACCAAGTTTTAGTTCTTCATCAACAATTTTGATGAGTAGGTTTAGGCCCAATCTTCTGAAAGGTAAGTCGATTGGGGTGGAGAACTCGACATTGATGATCCGCGGCACTCGAGCAGTTCGAATACCCTTACAATCACAACACCATTGCTCCGTTGGTTATCAACTGTGCGTCACATGCTTGAACTCGCCAAGAAGGCTAATCCCTGCAAGTGAACCGAGAACACAAGCAAGAACGTAGAAGACACGATCTGAAATTGAGAAGTTGGGGTCTCACAAATAGTAAAATGGCAAAATTGTTATTCTAAGAAAAACCCACCGAATATGACTGGCGGCTGTAGTTTTTAAAGGCTAGGGTTCGGCCAATACACGATTAGACGCGTCCCTAATAGACTCATACGGGATACAAGGCCCAATTCGGTGGCGCGGCACCGGACAGAAATCTGGACTCGACTTTTTTTTACGATTCCCAATGACACCGGAGGAATTTTGAGGTGGGACCAGAGCCATTGGAAATTTTATCTTCTCCTCTTTCTGTGCATATGTAGTACATCGAAAACGGAGTCTGTATGCATACTGGGCGTCCGTTTTAAGGTGAATTGCTCTTGGACTCCGAGTTGAAAACTGCTTCCATCAACTTGTGGACATCCCAGCTGGTTCTCCACGCTCCCAAGGCCTCTTTTCTTCACTTGTTGATCTTCTCCATTATTCCTAATAACAATTAAATCATCACATAGCAATCTATTCTCAAACTCACAAGCAAAAGAAGTTAAGAGCAAGTTCACCTGCTGATTTATTAACCGTGCTCGTGCTCTTGTGATTGGTCATTGCATTTCAATGTGCGTCTCCGCTGTTGTGATGTCCTCATCATCCTCCCCCTCTTGAATTGGAGTCGTCCTTGACTCAAGTTCATCTTCTTCTCCCAAGTACGGTCGCAAATCTGAAATGTTAAATGTAGGACTAACCCCAAAATCGGGAGGCAATTCAAGCTTATATGCATTATCATTAATATTTTCAACTATCTTAAAAGGACCAGCAGCTCGTGGCACAAGTTTAGATTTTCTCAAGTCAGGGAATCGCTCTTTTCTCAAATGTAACCACACCAAATCACCCGGTTCAAGTTTTACTTCTTTTCTACCTTTACTCCTTGCAATCTTATACTTCTCATTCATCTTTTCAATATTTTTTTTTTATTTCATGCATCTTAAGAATGAATTCAGATTGTTGTGTATCATCCAAATTTATAGTTTTAGAAGGAGGCAAAGGTAGTAAATCAATAGGAGCACGGGAATTGAAACCATACACTACATGGAATGGACTTACCTTTGTCGTGGAGTGAACGGATCTGTTGTGAGCAAATTCTATATATGCTAAACACTCCTCCCGCAACTTCAAATTTGTTTTCAAGACAGCCCGCAACATAGTGGATAAAGTACGATTAACTACCTCGGTTTGTCCATCCGTTTGTGTGTGACATGCAGTTGAATATAGCAACTTGGTTCCCAATTTATACCACAAAGTTCTCAAAAATGACTTAAAAATTTTGCATCATGATCAGAAACAATGGTATTTGGCACACCATGTAAACAGACAATTTCCGTCATAAATAAATCAGCAATGTGTGAGGCATTATCATTCTTATGACAAGGCATAAAGTGTGCTATTTTGGAGAAACGATCAACAACTACAAAAAATACTATCCCCCCTCTTAGTCCTAGGCAATCCCAAAACAAAGTCCATAGAAATATCCTCCCAAGGTACACTCGGAACAGGAAGAGGCATATAAAGACCATGCGGGTTAAGGCGAGACTTAACTTTATTGCAAGTAGTGCATTGTGACACGTAACGCTCGACGTCACGCCTCATCTTCAGACAAAAGAAGTGTGTGGACAGCACATCTTCAGTTTTTTTCACTCCAAAATGTCTATCAAACCTCCTCCATGTGCTTCTTGCAAAAGTAATCAACGAACGGAGCTAGCTGGAACGCATAGCTTGTTAGCACGATAGAGGAGACCCTCTCACAGCACATATTTATTCAAAGTTCTTCCTTCTCTACAATTTTCAAAAGCATATTTGAAGTCCAAATCAGTAGGATAAAATGCTTTTATTGTTTCCAAACCAAAGATTTTATGATCAAGTTGGGACAGCATAGTATAACGTCTAGATAATGCATCGGCAATGACATTTTCCTTCCCTTTCTTATGCTTAATGATCTATTGAAACGAATCTATTAACTCAATACATTTGGCATGTCGATTATTCAGATTGGTTTGACACTTAAGATACTTCAATGATTCATGATCGGAATGTATGACAAACTCCTTAGACCAAAGATAATGTTGTCAAGTTTGTAATACTCGTACTAAAGCATACAATTCCTTATCATAAGTAGAATAATTCAGAGAAGGACCATGAAGTTTTTCACTAAATAAAGCAATGGGTTTACCTCCTTGTATGAGAACGCCTCCAATACCAATGCCGCTTGCATCGCATTCTAGCTCAAAGGTCTTGTCAAAATCAGGAAGTTGTAGCAATGGTGCTTGTGTAAGCTTCTATTTGAGAGCATCAAAAGCTTGTTGCTTTTGTTCGCCCCATCGAAACAGCACCCCCTTCTTCGTTAGCTCATGTAGAGGTGCTGAAGTCCCGCACAAAACGGCGATAAAAACCTACAAGACCAAGAAAACTACGAACCTACATGACGGTTGTTGGGACTTGCCAGCTAGTGATCGCTTCAATTTTTGCCTCATCCATCTCAATACCCTGCGAGAAAATGACATAGCCAAGAAAAGAGACTCGATTGGTGCAAAAGATGCACTTTTCGAGGTTACCAAACAAACGTGTATCCCTCAAAACAGTAAAAACAGCACGTAAATGATCAAGATGTTCATCATATGACTTGCTTTAAATGAGGATATCATCGAGGTAAACCACCACAAATTGTCCAATGAAAGCACGTAAAACCACGTTCATTAATCGAATAAAGGTGTTGGGTGCATTAGTTAAACCAAATGGCATGACTAACCACTCATAAAGTCCAAATTTGGTTTTAAATGCAGTTTTTCATTCATCTCCTAGTGCCATTCTAATTTGGTGGTAACCACTACGCAAGACAATTTTTGTGAACATGATAGCACCACTCAATTCATCAAGCATGTCATCTAAGCAAGCAATAGGATAACGATATCGAATGGTGATGTTATTAATCGCTCGACGATCAACACACATGTGGCAACTACCATCTTTCTTAGGAACCAAAAGAACAGGAACGAAACAAGGGCTAAGGCTTTCACGAATGTACCCACGGTCCAAAAGATCTTGGACTTGTCGCTGATTTTCTTTAGTTTCCTGTGGATTCGCCCTGTATGTTGCACGATTTGGCAAACTTGCTCCTGGAATCAAATCGATCTTGTGTTCAATGCCTCTCATCAGTGGTAAGCCAGGGGGTATCTCAGAGGGAAACTGATATTCACCGAATTTGGTTCGGCGAAGGGTGGCCCAATATTCACGACAGGAGGCTCAAGAACAAGATAACTTGCTGTAGGAACAGCGTGGATAACTAGCTTTATACCTGACCAAGGTTGGATGCGACCAAGCGACGGGGAGAGAGACATCGAAACCGTGAAGACTTCGACTTGATCTCCGAACGACCGCAGAACCACAACCGGAGCTAATCCACACAAGATGGGGCAGCCGTACTGGAACCCACAGAGCACGAATTAGTGGATCTCAGAGAGATATCTCCACAAGTTCAAGAAGAACAAGGAAGAACAAGGGTTGAGTAAGACACTCAAGCAGCTCGGCTGCAAATATCACTGGAATAATCTTAATTCATCAAAAAGTTATCCTTGGCTTAAAAAAAGAATGGTATTTATTCCAACAACTAGTCTAAAAATATATGTGAACTGAAAAAGCCACGTGGGAAGGTGGAAGGCCAACTGGCTTGATCATTCATGCAGTGGTCATCAATTTCCCGCATGTCTTGTGGCCTTTTGAGTGGTCCTCTATGTTTTAATCATAACTCCACCTAGGGACATCCAAAAGACATGGGACCAAATGCGTTGGAAAGCTAATTTGATAACCTTTCACACCATGTGTAGCATGCTTCACGAAATATTGTAGAGTGATACAGTTTCTCACGGAAACTTAGATATCAGGCTGACTATTGATCTTCTGAACAGTCTGCACCAAAAGCACTCGGCTGCCAAGCTGGGAGCTCTAAAACACTCGGCACTTAGTGGCATTAGAAAGTTGACTTCAACAACTTTCCAACAAGTACTCATGGACCTTCACAGCTTCTATGAATCAAGAGATATGACTGTTTCTTCATGACATTTCTACCAGGCCGAACTGGTTCGACGTAGTTCTCCTCTCTGGTTCAGTCTCGGCATGTCCTTGTCATCCTCCTTGGTGAACCTGAGTAATAGAAACATGTACGATTTAGGAAGTATATAATTCTCATTAATAAATGGAATTTCACAAAGTAGCGCGTGCACCTCTTGTTGTAGCTGTTTAGCTCAGCTACAAGTAATTGGTCCATCGAAAACATGAGCTTGTGCAGCTTGACTTGATGATTGTTCTATCTTGCTTGATGTAGCCGGTATACTTGATGGTGTGGTCGGCGTGGGCATATCATCCTCCCCCCTTGAAAAAGAGTCGTCCTCGACTCTTCCAATCCAAAGAATGGAGAGAGGTTGGACACATTGAAACTGGTACTTACACCATAAGTACTTGGCAGATCAATTTCATAAGCGTTGTCATTGATCTTGTGTAGAACTTCGAATGCTCTGTCAGCCCGGGGTTGCATCTTGCTTTTGCGCAGCTCTGGAAAATGATCCTTTCGAAGGTGCACCCAAACCAAGTCCCCTGGTTCAAACAACACCTTCCTGCGACCCTTGTTAGCGTGCTTCTCATACCTCTTGGTCATCTTTTCAGTATTGGCCCGAACCCTATCATGAATGTTCTTGTCAAATTCAGCTCGCTTGCTTGCATCGAAGTTCACACGTTCCTGCATGGGTAAAGACAAAAGATCTATGGGAGCAGTGGGTGTGAATCCATATACAATTTCAAATGGACAAAATCTAGTGGTCGAGTGTACTACCCTATTGTATGCAAACTCAACATGTGGCAAGCTTTCTTCCCATAGTTTCAGGTTCTTCTTAAGGACAGATCGGAGCAACATTGATAGTGTTCGATTCACAACTTCAGTTTGGCCCTCCGTTTGCGGATGACATGTTGTGGAGAACAATAGTCTTGTCCCAAGTTTGCCCCACAATGTCTTCTAAAGGTATCTCAAGAACTTGGTGTCACGATCCGACACAATGGTGCGTGGCATTCCATGTAGTCGCACGATTTCCCTAAAAAATACTTCAGCAATACAGGAAGCATCGTCGCTCTTGTGGCAAGGAATAAAATGTGCCATTTTGCTGAAACGATCAACCACGACAAAAATTGAATCCCTTCCCCTTTTGGTCCGTGGTAACCCAAGAACAAAATCCATTGAAATGTCCTCCCAAGGTGCATTAGGAATAGGAAGAGGAGTATATAAACCATGAGGGTTCAGACGATACTTAGCTTTGTGGTAGTTTTTGCAGCGAAGAACATGTCTCTCTACATCTCGTCGCATTTTTGGCCAAAAGAAATGGTCGGACAGCACTTGCTCCGTCTTCTTGGCTCCAAAATGGCCCATAAGTCCACCTGCATGAGCTTCCTGCACGAGTAAAAGTCGAACAGAGCAATCTGGAATACAAAGTTTGTTAGGGCGAAATAAAAATCCATGATGCACATGATACTTTTCCCATCCTTTGCCATTACGGCACTTGGCATATGGTTCAGCAAAGTATGAATCAGTGGCATATAATTCCTTTATACTTTCCAATCCGAGAATTTTAGCATCAAGTTGTGTGAGCAAAGCATGACGTCGAGATAAAGCATCAGCTACAATATTGTCTTGACCTTTCTTATATTTGACGATATAAGGAAAGGACTCAATAAATTCACTCCACTTAGCATGTCATTTATTCAGTTTTAGTTGTCCCTTAATATGTTTCAATGATTCATGGTCTGAATGTATTACAAATTCTTTAGGATAAAAGTAGTGTTGCCAAGTTTCCAAACTCCGAACGAGAGCATATAATTCTTTATCATAAACTGAATAATTCAAAGTCGGACCACTTAGCTTTTCACTGAACAATGCAATTGGTCTCTTTTCTTGCATCAGCATGCCTCCAATCCCAACTCCACTTGCATCACATTCAATTTCAAATGTCTTGTTGAAATCAGGAAGTGCAAGGATTGGGGATGTTGTGAGCTTCTTCTTTGACTCTTCAAAAGCCTTTTGTTGTGCTTCTCCCATTTGAAAGGTACGTCTTTCTTGGTCAGCTCATTGATTGGAGCACCGATCGAGCTGAAATCCTTCACGAAGCGCCGGTAGAAACCAACAAGTCCAAGGAAGCTTCTCACTTGGCTCACGTTCTGTGGAGGCGTCCATTCGTGTACAGCCTTGACATTCTCAGCATCCACCTCCACGCCTTGTCCTGAAACAACAAAACCAAGGAAAACTACCTTGTCGGTGCAGAAGGTGCACTTCTCAAGGTTAGCGTACAATTTTTGTTTATGCAGGACAGCAAGCATGCTCTGGATATGTGCAACATGTTCTTCAAGAGTCTTGCTGTAGATTAGGATGTCATCAAAATAAACCATAAAAAATTTACCAATGAAAGTTCTAAGCACATGATTCATTAATCGCATAAATGTACTAGGTGCATTGGCTAAACTGAAGGGCATCACTAACCATTCATACAATCCAAATTTTGTTTTAAAGGCTGTTTTCCACTCATCTCCTTCTTTCATACGAATCTGATGATAGCCACTTCTTAAATCAATTTTAGTGAAAAAATTAGCACCACTAAGTTCATCAAGCATATCATCTAAGCAAGAAATGGGATGCCTATATCTTACTGTGATGTTGTTAATTGCGCGGCAATCCACACACAGTCTCGAAGACCCATCTTTCTTAGGCACTAAAAGAACAGGGACAACACATAGGGAACGACTTTCCTGTACATACCTTTTTTTCATCAATTCCTCCACTTGTCGCTGAATTTCTTGTGTCTCCTCTGGGTTGGTGCGGTATGCAGCCCTGTTCGGAAGTGATGCACCAGGAACCAAGTCAATTTGATGCTCGATCCCTCTCTTAGGTGGCAGTCCTGGTGGTACTTCGTCCGGAAAGACATCTTCATATTCCTGCAAGACATTCAAAAGAGTACTCGATAGGGTAGAGGGTAAGGCATTAGTAGAAATAAAAGTGTCCTTGTACATAAGTACAAAGAACATGGCATTGGGTTCACTCAATGCTTTGATATCCCCCTTCCTAGCCATCATTACTAAACCCTCTTTTCCAGGTTTCTGGGTTCCTTGCAGCTGTGGGGTTTGATTTGGCTCTGGACACTCTTCCTTACTATTTCTGTGGCTCACTCGCAAGTGGTGCTCGCTCTCGTGCTGTTTCTTCCTGATATCATCCTTCAAAATTTCTTTCGGTGTCAAAGGAAGCAAGGAAATTTGCTCTCCTTTGTACACGAAAGACAGCTTGTTGGTCCTTTCAAAAATCTGGACATCACGATCATATAGCCATGGTCGACCGAGTAGAAGCTGGCAGGCTTGCATAGGCACCACGTCGCACTCCACATGATCATTGTATTTACCAACAGAGAATGGTACAGTCACAGTATGACTGACACGTAGCGCACCATAATCATTAAGCCACTGCATCTTGTATGGACTAGGATGATGTCGTGGTTTCAGTCCCAATCTGTCCACCAATTCTTGGCTTGCAATATTGTTGCAGCTGCCATTATCAACGATGATGCGACACACCTTATCTTTGATTAGTCCAAGGGTATGGAACAAAGTATGTCACTGCATGTTGTCTTCCTTTTTTGCTGTTACACTAAGCACTCGTAGAGAAATAAAGCAATTATGTTCTCCTTCTTCAGGTTGGATCTCATTCCCTTCCTCCTCAATTTCTTCATCACATATCGGTCCAGCATCTTCCGGATCACTCTCGGATTCTCATTCACATTTCTCATTCAACAACATGGCCCTCTTGCTTGGGCATTGGGCAGCAATGTGCCCACGACCGTGGCATTTATGGCATACAATTTCTCTGCTTTGAGAAGAAGATGTAGCTCCCGAGACATTGCTGTGGGTTGCTCAACTTGCAGCAGGTCGCTACTGAGTTTTTGGTGATGACGCGGTGGAGGCTACCATCTTCAATGGAACAAATGATTGAGAAGACATGGCTGCAGCCCCTTGAGATCGTCCACCACCATAGGAAGTACTTGACTGCTGTTTGCGCCATGGGGCAGCAATAGAATAACTGCCATAAGATTTTCCACGTGACTCTTGCTGAATCTTCTTCTCTGTTCGCATAGCTTAGTCAACAAGATCCTGCAATGTACAATATGGAAACATCTCCACAAAACCAGAAATTTCTTCATTAAGACCTCCTAGAAATCTTGCCATTGTTGACTCTGCATCTTCTCTTATTCCAGCCCACACCAACAGTAGCTCCATCTCCTTGAAATACTCATCAACTGATCTCTTCCCTTGCTTTAACATTTGCAACCGGTTCCTGAGATCACGCTGATAGCTAGATGGCACGAATTGCCTTCTCATCACTTGCTTCATCTCCTCCCATGTATTGATATATCCACGTCCCAAATCACGTTGATTCTCCAGCACTTGGTTCCACCAGGTGAGAGCATATCCAGAGAGTTCCACCGAAGCAAGATTCACACGGCGCTGAGCCGAAAGATTATGTACTTGGAATATTTGATCACACTGCTCAGCCCATTCAAGAAATTCATCAGGATTCTCCTTTCCAGTAAACATTGGAATACTCAATTTGACACGAGCGATGCTATCTGGGTTGTCATGAGGACGTCGACCACGATGGTATTCCCTTTCTTCAAAATCAGCAGGCCAGCGATGATGACGCCGATCAAACCTGCCACCTTGACTGAAAGGATTTTCATCATCATGAGATCCTTCTTCATGATCATGATCTTCAAACTCTTCGTCTTCAAAATGCACATGGCGACCATTAGCATTGCTCCTATATGCGCGACCCCCACCATGGTAATTATTAAAATCAGCATGGCAACCACCACCAGATCCGTCAGGGCCATCTCCGAAGCGATTGAATCCATGGCCGAAACTAGAATTCTCATCGCCGGACTCCTCTCGATGACGGTCCTCTTGATCACGACATACTCGTGAGGAAGAAAGGCAGGGAGACAGGAAACTTAGGGTTGCTGCTGGCTTTTTATGTGGGCCGTTACTAGATGTGAGGTGAAGAGCCGCTCGTGGATTTATTTTCAATTGCAGCGGGTTAGCTCGGTTAATACGTTTATCCGAAAAAAATCGAAAACTGAAAAATAGTTCGGTTTTCACATACTGACAACCGAATTTTGCTCTGGTTAGCCCGGTTTCCGGTTAATTCGGTTTCGATTCAGGTTAATTCGATTTCAGTGTTCGGTTTTTTATCCATCCCTAGTATGTAGTAGAGGTCAGAAAGAAGCTACGTCATGGACGCGAGCAGATTGAATGAGAAGGCAGAAGACAAAGGAGAATGTGGGACGTTTCTGAAACACCCTCATTTTCATGCATCATGCATTGCATAAGTTCATATACATGTTTAACATTAATTGATATAAAAAGGAACAAGTTTAAAATGATTTAGGAGTAAAACCGCACTCAAAAGTTCTAAGAAGTGCGGACTAGTCCGGTTTTGGTACGGACTAGTCCGATTTCTCTCTGACCTCGCTCGGACATATCAATTTTCGGGCGGACAATTCCGGTTTTTGCCTCTATACAGTTCTAGACTTGTCCGGTCCAATGCAGACTAGTCCAGTATTCTAGATCCTTGGAAATTTTGCTAAGTCCCCAGACTTGTCCGGACTTGGCCGGTATTCCAGCGGACTTGTCCGTTTTTCCTTTGACTAAAATCGGACTTGTCCGGTTTTGGCCAGACTTGTCTGTTTTTCCTCTGACCGAGTTTAGACTTGTCCCTTTTAGTCCGAACTTGTCCGATATCTCTCTGACCAACTTTGGACTAGTCCGGCCCTTTTCGTACTTGTCCGATAAATCGCGATTCTGAATTGATCTTTTGTTTCACGATGTGTTTTTGGGTTTTACCTTAATTGGGCCTAAGGATGTCGTGTCTAACTCTTTTTGGAGCCCATGTGGGACACCACATCGGCTTTCACCCTCCTCAAACTCGAGATCCATCAAACCCTACCTCTCCACCTCTATATAAACAACCCCACCCCTTGACATTATATCCTTTTGCCTCAATTGAAAGACCCCTTGACGCACCAAGGAGGGAGAAGGGGATCCCGAGCAAGAAGAAGAAGAGGAGGAAACGAAAGAGGATCAAGTAATCAAGATCTCCACCAAGTTTTAGTTCTTCATCAACAATTTTGATGAGTAGGTTTAGGCCCAATCTTCTGAAAGGTAAGTCGGTTGGGGTGGAGAACTCGACATTGATGATCCGCGGCACTCGAGCAGTTCGAATACCCTTACAATCACAACGCCACTGCTCCGTTGGTTATCAACTGTGCGTCACATTCTTGAACTCGCCAAGAAGGCTAATCCCTGCAAGTGAACCGAGAACACAAGCAAGAACGTAGAAGACACGATCTGAAATTGAGAAGTTGGGGTCTCACAAATAGTAAAATGGCAAATTTGTTATTCTAAGAAAAACCCACCGAATATGACTGGCGGAGGCTAGGGTTCGGCCAATACACGATTAGACGCGTCCCTAATAGACTCATACGGGATACAAGGCCCAATTCGGTGGCGCGGCACCGGACAGAAATCTGGACTCGACTTTTTTTACAATTCCCAATGACACCGGAGGAATTTTGAGGTGGGACCAGACCAATTGGAAATTTTGTCTTCTCCTCTTTCTGTGCATATGTAGAACATCGAAAACGGAGTCCGTATGCATACTGGGCGTCCGTTTTAAGGTGAATTGCTCCTGGACTCCGAGTTGAAAACTGCTTCCATCAACTTGTGGACGTCCCAGCTGGTTCTCCACGCTCCCAAGGCCTCTTTTCTTCACTTGTTGATCTTCTCCATTATTCCTAATAACAATTAAATCATCACATAGCAATCTATTCTCAAACTCACAAGCAAAAGAAGTTAAGAGCAAGTTCACCTGCTGATTTATTAACCGTGCTCGTGCTCTTGTGATTGGTCATTGCATTTCAATGTGCGTCTCCGCTGTTGTGATGTCCTCATCATCCTCCCCCTCTTGAATTGGAGTCGTCCTTGACTCAAGTTCATCTTCTTCTCCCAAGTACGGTCGCAAATCTGAAATGTTAAATGTAGGACTAACCCCAAAATCGGGAGGCAATTCAAGCTTATATGCATTATCATTAATATTTTCAACTATCTTAAAAGGACCAGCAGCTCGTGGCACAAGTTTAGATTTTCTCAAGTCAGGGAATCGCTCTTTTCTCAAATGTAACCACACCAAATCACCCGGTTCAAGTTTTACTTCTTTTCTACCTTTACTCCTTGCAATCTTATACTTCTCATTCATCTTTTCAATATTTTTCTTTTTAATTTCATGCATCTTAAGAATGAATTCAGATTGTTGTGTATCATCCAAATTTATAGTTTTAGAAGGAGGCAAAGGTAGTAAATCAATAGGAGCACGGGGATTGAAACTATACACTACCTGGAATGGACTTACCTTTGTCGTGGAGTGAACGGATCTGTTGTGAGCAAATTCTATATATGCTAAACACTCCTCCCACAACTTCAAATTTGTTTTCAAGACAGCCCGCAACATAGTGGATAAAGTACGATTAACTACCTCGGTTTGTCCATCCGTTTGTGTGTGACATGCAGTTGAATATAGCAACTTGGTTCCCAATTTATACCACAAAGTTCTCAAAAATGACTTAAAAATTTTGCATCATGATCAGAAACAATGGTATTTGGCACACCATGTAAACAGACAATTTCCGTCATAAATAAATCAGCAATGTGTGAGGCATTATCATTCTCATGACAAGGCATAAAGTGTGCTATTTTGGAGAAACGATCAACAACTACAAAAAATACTATCCCCCCTCTTAGTCCTAGGCAATCCCAAAACAAAGTCCATAGAAATATCCTCCCAAGGTACACTCGGAACAGGAAGAGGCATATAAAGACCATGCGGGTTAAGGCGAGACTTAGCTTTATTGCAAGTAGTGCATTGTGACACGTAACGCTCGACGTCACGCCTCATCTTCAGACAAAAGAAGTGTGTGGACAGCATATCTTCAGTTTTTTTCACTCCAAAATGTCCATCAAACCTCCTCCATGTGCTTCTTGCAAAAGTAATCAACGAACGGAGCTAGCTGGAACGCATAGCTTGTTAGCACGATAGAGGAGACCCTCTCACAGCACATATTTATTCAAAGTTCTTCCTTATCTAAAATTTTCAAAAGCATATTTGAAGTAGGATAAAATGCTTTTATTGTTTCCAAACCAAAGATTTTATGATCAAGTTGGGACAGCATAGTATAACGTCTAGATAATGCATCGGCAATGACATTTTCCTTCCCTTTCTTATGCTTAATGATCTATTGAAACGAATCTATTAACTCAATACATTTAGCATGTCGATTATTCAGATTGGTTTGACACTTAAGATACTTCAATGATTCATGATCGGAATGTATGACAAACTCCTTAGACCAAAGACAATGTTGTCAAGTTTGTAATACTCGTACTAAAGCATACAATTCCTTATCATAAGTAGAATAATTCAGAGAAGGACCATGAAGTTTTTCACTAAATAAAGCAATGGGTTTACCTCCTTGTATGAGAACGCCTCCAATACCAATGCCGCTTGCATCGCATTCTAGCTCAAAGGTCTTGTCAAAATCAGGAAGTTGTAGCAATGGTGCTTGTGTAAGCTTCTATTTGAGAGCATCAAAAGCTTGTTGCTTCTGTTCGCCCCATCGAAACGGCACCCCCTTCTTCGTTAGCTCATGTAGAGGTGCTGAAGTCCCGCACAAAACGGCGATAAAAACCTGCAAGACCAAGAAAACTACGAACCTATATGACGGTTGTTGGGACTTGCCAGCTAGTGATCGCTTCAATTTTTGCCTCATCCATCTCAATACCATGCGAGAAAATGACATAGCCAAGAAAAGAGACTCGATTGGTGCAAAAGATGCACTTTTCGAGGTTACCAAACAAACATGTATCCCTCAAAACAGTAAAAACAGCACGTAAATGATCAAGATGTTCATCATATGACTTGCTTTAAATGAGGATATCATCGAGGTAAACCACCACAAATTGTCCAATGAAAGCATGTAAAACCTCGTTCATTAATCGCATAAAGGTGTTGGGTGCATTAGTTAAACCAAAAGGCATGACTAACCACTCATAAAGTCCAAATTTGGTTTTAAATGCAGTTTTTCATTCATCTCCTAGTGCCATTCTAATTTGGTGGTAACCACTACGCAAGACAATTTTTGTGAACATGATAGCACCACTCAATTCATCAAGCATGTCATCTAAGCAAGGAATAGGATAATGATATCAAATGGTGATGTTATTAATCGCTCGACGATCAACACACATGTGGCAACTACAATCTTTCTTAGGAACCAAAAGAACAGGAACGAAACAAGGACTAAGGCTTTCACGAATGTACCCACGGTCCAAAAGATCTTGGACTTGTCGCTGATTTTCCTTAGTTTCCTGTGGATTCGCCCTGTATGTTGCACGATTTGGCAAACTTGCTCCTGGAATCAAATCGATCTTGTGTTCAAGGCCTCTCATCAGTGGTAAGCCAGGGGGTATCTCAGAGGGAAACTGATATTCACCGAATTTGGTTCGGCGAAGGGTTGCCCAATATTCACGACAGGAGGCTCAAGAACAAGATAACTTGCTGTAGGAACAGCGCGGATAACTAGCTTTATACCTGACCAAGGTTGGATGCGACCAAGCGACGGGGAGAGAGACACCGAAACCGTGAAGACTTCGACTTGATCTCTGAACGACCGCAGAACCACAACCGGAGCTAATCCACACAAGATGGGGCAGCCGTACTGGAACCCACAGAGCACGAATTAGTGGATCTCAGAGAGATCTCTCCACAAGTTCAAGAAGAACAAGGAAGAACAAGGGTTGAGTAAGACACTCAAGCAGCTCGGCTGCAAATATCACTGGAATAATCTTAATTCATCAAAAAGTTATCCTTGGCTTAAAAAAAGAAGGGTATTTATTCCAACAACTAGTCTAAAAATATATGTGAACTGAAAAAGCCACGTGGGAAGGTGGAAGGCCAACTGGCTTGATCATTCATGCAGTGGTCATCAATTTCCCGCATGTCTTGTGGCCTTTTGAGTGGTCCTCTATGTTTTAATCATAACTCCACCTAGGGACATCCAAAAGACATGGGACCAAATGCGTTGGAAAGCTAATTTGATAACCTTTCACACTATGTGTAGCATGCTTCACGAAATATTGTAGAGTGATACAGTTTCTCACGGAAACATGGATATCAGGCTGACTATTGATCTTCTGAACAGTCTGCACCAAAAGCACTCGGCTGCCAAGCTGGGAGCTCTAAAACACTCGGCACTTAGTGGCATTAGAAAGTTGACTTCAACAACTTTCCAACAAGTACTCATGGACCTTCATAGCTTCTATGAATCAAGAGATATGACTGTTTCTTCATGACATTTCTACCAGGCCGAACTGGTTCGACGTAGTTCTCCTCTATGGTTCAGTCTCGGCATGTCCTTGTCATCCTCCTTGGTGAACTTGAGTAATAGAAACATGTACGATTTAGGAAGTATATAATTCTCATTAATAAATGGAATTTCACAAAGTAGCGCGTGCACCTCTTGTTGTAGCTGTTTAGCTCAGCTACAAGTAATTGGTCCATCGAAAACATGAGCTTGTGCAGCTTGACTTGATGATTGTTCTATCTTGCTTGATGTAGTCGGTATACTTGATGGTGTGGTCGGCGTGGGCATATCATCCTCCCCCCTTGAAAAAGAGTCGTCCTCGACTCTTCCAATCCAAAGAATGGAGAGAGGTTGGACACATTGAAACTGGTACTTACACCATAAGTACTTGGCAGATCAATTTCATAAGCGTTGTCATTGATCTTGTGTAGAACTTCGAATGCTCTGTCAGCCCGGGGTTGCATCTTGCTTTTGCGCAGCTCTGGAAAATGATCCTTACGAAGGTGCACCCAAACCAAGTCCCCTGGTTCAAACAACACCTTCCTGCGACCCTTGTTAGCGTGCTTCTCATACCTCTTGGTCATCTTTTCAGTATTGGCCCGAACCCTATCATGAATGTTCTTGACAAATTCAGCTCGCTTGCTTGCATCGAAGTTCACACGTTCCTGCATGGGTAAAGACAAAAGATCTATGGGAGCAGTGGGTGTGAATCCATATACAATTTCAAATGGACAAAATCTAGTGGTCGAGTGTACTACCCTATTGTATGCAAACTCAACATGTGGCAAGCTTTCTTCCCATAGTTTCAGGTTCTTCTTAAGGACAGCTCGGAGCAACATTGATAGTGTTCGATTCACAACTTCAGTTTGGCCCTCCGTTTGCGGATGACATGTTGTGGAGAACAATAGTCTTGTCCCAAGTTTGCCCCACAATGTCTTCTAAAGGTATCTCAAGAACTTGGTGTCACGATCCGACACAATGGTGCGTGGCATTCCATGTAGTCGCACGATTTCACTGAAAAATACTTCAGCAATACAGGAAGCATCGTCGCTCTTGTGGCAAGGAATAAAATGTGCCATTTTGCTGAAACGATCAACCACGACAAAAATTGAATCCCTTCCCCTTTTGGTCCGTGGTAACCCAAGAACAAAATCCATTGAAATGTCCTCCCAAGGTGCATTAGGAATAGGAAGAGGAGTATATAAACCATGAGGGTTCAGACGATACTTAGCTTTGTGGTAGTTTTTGCAGCGAAGAACATGTCTCTCTACATCTCGTCGCATTTTTGGCCAAAAGAAATGGTCGGACAGCACTTGCTCCGTCTTCTTGGCTCCAAAATGGCCCATAAGTCCACCTGCATGAGCTTCCTGCACGAGTAAAAGTCGAACAGAGCAATCTGGAATACAAAGTTTGTTAGTGCGAAATAAAAATCCATGATGCACATGATACTTTTCCCATCCTTTGCCATTACCGCACTTGGCATATGGTTCAGCAAAGTATGAATCAGTGGCATATAATTCCTTTATACTTTCCAATCCGAGAATTTTAGCATCAAGTTGTGTGAGCAAAGCATGACGTCGAGATAAAGCATCAGCTACAATATTGTCTTGACCTTTCTTATATTTGACGATATAAGGAAAGGACTCAATAAATTCACTCCACTTAGCATGTCATTTATTCAGTTTTAGTTGTCCCTTAATATGTTTCAATGATTCATGGTCTGAATGTATTACAAATTCTTTAGGATAAAAGTAGTGTTGCCAAGTTTCCAAACTCCGAACGAGAGCATATAATTCTTTATCATAAACTGAATAATTCAAAGTTGGACCACTTAGCTTTTCACTGAAAAATGCAATTGGTCTCTTTTCTTGCATCAGCATGCCTCCAATCCCAACTCCACTTGCATCACATTCAATTTCAAATGTCTTGTTGAAATCAGGAAGTGCAAGGATTGGGGATGTTGTGAGCTTCTTCTTTGACTCTTCAAAAGCCTTTTGTTGTGCTTCTCCCATTTGAAAGGTACGTCTTTCTTGGTCAGCTCATTGATTGGAGCACCGATCGAGCTGAAATCCTTCACGAAGCGCCGGTAGAAACCAACAAGTCCAAGGAAGCTTCTCACTTGGCTCACATTCTGTGGAGGCGTCCATTCGTGTACAGCCTTGACATTCTCAGCATCCACCTCCACGCCTTGTCCTGAAACAACAAAACCAAGGAAAACTACCTTGTCGGTGCAGAAGGTGCACTTCTCAAGGTTAGCGTACAATTTTTGTTTATGCAGGACAGCAAGCACGCTCTGGATATGTGCAACATGTTCTTCAAGAGTCTTGCTGTAGATTAGGATGTCATCAAAATAAACCATAACAAATTTACCAATGAAAGTTCTAAGCACATGATTCATTAATCGCATAAATGTACTAGGTGCATTGGCTAAACCGAAGGGCATCACTAACCATTCATACAATCCAAATTTTGTTTTAAAGGCTGTTTTCCACTCATCTCCTTCTTTCATACGAATCTGATGATAGCCACTTCTTAAATCAATTTTAGTGAAAAAATTAGCACCACTAAGTTCATCAAGCATATCATCTAAGCAAGAAATGGGATGCCTATATCTTACTGTGATGTTGTTAATTGCGCGGCAATCCACACACAGTCTCCAAGACCCATCTTTCTTAGGCACTAAAAGAACAGGGACAACACATAGGGAACGACTTTCCTGTACATACCTTTTTTTCATCAAGTCCTCCACTTGTCGCTGAATTTCTTTTGTCTCCTCTGGGTTGGTGCGGTATGCAGCCCTGTTCGGAAGTGATGCACCAGGAACCAAGTCAATTTGATGCTCGATCCCTCTCTTAGGTGGCAGTCCTGGTGGTACTTCGTCGGAAAGACATCTTCATATTCCTGCAAGACATTCAAAAGAGTACTCGACAGGGTAGAGGGTAAGGCATTAGTAGAAATAAAAGTGTCCTTGTACATATGTACAAAGAACATGACATCGGGTTCACTCAATGCTTTGATATCCCCCTTCCTAGCCATCATTACTAAACCCTCTTTTCCAGGTTTCTGGGTTCCTTGCAGCTGTGGGGTTTGATTTGGCTCTGGACACTCTTCCTTACTATTTCTGTGGCTCACTCGCAAGTGGTGCTCGCTCTCGCGCTGTTTCTTCCTGATATCATCCTTCAAAATTTCTTTCGGTGTCAAAGGAAGCAAGGAAATTTGCTCTCCTTTGTACACAAAAGACAGCTTGTTGGTCCTTTCAAAAATCTGGACATCACGATCATATAGCCATGGTCGACCGAGTAGAAGCTGGCAGGCTTGCATAGGCACCACGTCGCACTCCACATGATCATTGTATTTACCAACAGAGAATGGTACAGTCACAGTATGACTGACACGTAGCGCACCACAATCATTAAGCCACTGCATCTTGTATGGACTAGGATGATGTCGCGGTTTCAGTCCCAACCTGTCCACCAATTCTTGGCTTGCAATATTGTTGCAGCTGCCATTATCAACGATGATGCGACACACCTTATCTTTGATTAGTCCAAGGGTATGGAACAAAGTATGTCACTGCACGTTGTCTTCCTTTTTTGCTGTTACACTAAGCACTCATAGAGAAATAAAGCAATTATGTTCTCCTTCTTCAGGTTGGATCTCATTCCCTTCCTCCTCAATTTCTTCATCACATATCGGTCCAGCATCTTCCGGATCACTCTCGGATTCTCATTCACATTTCTCATTCAACAACATGGCCCTCTTGCTTGGGCATTGGGCAGCAATGTGCCCACGACCGTGGCATTTATGGCATACAATTTCTCTGCTTTGAGAAGAAGATGTAGCTCCCGAGACATTGCTGTGGGCTGCTCAACTTGCAGCGGGTCGCTACTGAGTTGTTGGTGATGACGCGGTGGAGGCTACCATCTTCGATGGAACAAATGATTGAGAAGACATGGCTGCAGCCCCTTGAGATCGTCCACCACCATGGGAAGTACTTGACTGCTGTTTGCGCCATGGGGCAGCAATAGAATAACTGCCATAAGATTTTCCACGTGACTCTTGCTGAATCTTCTTCTCTGTTCGCATAGCTTGATCAACAAGATCCTGCAATGTACAATATGGAAACATCTCCACAAAACCAGAAATTTCTTCATTAAGACCTCCTAGAAATCTTGTCATTGTTGACTCTGCATCTTCTCTTATTCCAGCCCACACCAACAGTAGCTCCATCTCCTTGAAATACTCATCAACTGATCTCTTCCCTTGCTTTAACATTTGCAACCGGTTCCTGAGATCACGCTGATAGCTAGATGGCACGAATTGCCTTCTCATCACTTGCTTCATCTCCTCCCATGTATTGATATATCCACGTCCCAAATCACGTTGATTCTCCTGCACTTGGTTCCACCAAGTGAGAGCGTATCCAGAGAGTTCCACCGAAGCAAGATTCACACGGCGCTGAGCCGAAATATTATGTACTTGGAATATTTGATCACACTGCTCAGCCCATTCAAGAAATTCATCAGGATTCTCCTTTCCAGTAAACATTGGAATACTCAATTTGACACGAGCGATGCTATCTGGGTTGTCATGAGGACGTCGACCATGATGGTATTCCCTTTCTTCAAAATCAGCAGGCCAGCGATGATGATGCCGATCAAACCTGCCACCCTGACTGAAAGGATTTTCATCATCATGAGATCCTTCTTCATGATCATGATCTTCAAACTCTTGTCTTCAAAATGCACATGGCGACCATTAGCATTGCGCCTATATGCGCGACGCCCACCATGGTAATTATTAAAATCAGCATGGCAACCACCACCAGATCCGTCAGGGCCATCTCCGAAGCGATTGAATCCATGGCCGAAACTAGAATTCTCATCGCCGGACTCCTCTCGATGACGGTCCTCTTGATCACGACATGCTCGACATCCTCTAGCGGCGGGAAGACGCTCATCGAGGAGCCTGCCCATGGCCTCCATGAGTGAATCAGCCATGCGACACATCTCATCCCGTGAGACAGGGGTTCCCTATCACCATGGTGTCCACCATGAACACTTGAATCTGAGTCTGCCATGTTAGGAGCAGCAAGAAAAAGAAAAAGAATATATATATATATATATATATATATATATATATATATATATGTGGACACACTCGATCTCACCTCTTACTTACCCAAGTTCTTGCCTGATCTCAAGAACTGTGATAGTGCTGGTGTGACAGCTTCAACGGAGGTGGTAAAGAGGCCGTAAGGAGTACAAATCGAAAGTCCTGGTTCAGGTTTTTGGTGGATCTATAGGTGGTTGAACAAGGAGGGCTACGGTGCTACCAATCAAGTGAAAAAGATTTGCTCAAATAATAAAAAAATTGCTGCTATCAAGATTACCACCAACTTGGATATGAAAGCTGAAAATTTCAACACCCAACCGTAACACAAAATTCTTCAGAATCTTTTCACTTGTGCTCTTTTTTTTTATTATTGTATTCTTTCTTTCTTTTTTTTGACTCTTCTTTTTTTTACCACTAACAGGGGTGCTGATTACAAAAGATATAGGTAAACGGTGGTGACGAGCAACTGGAAGAACACAAACACAAGATAACAGTACCATCAAAAGGGCTATAGGTATTTTTTTTAGGCTTTGGAATATATGACAAACAAATATATGTAAAAGATAAACACATGGATGAATATGTGGATGGTGAAAACTGTAACAGATTGAAAAAAAACGTGGGAGGGTGGGTGATAAAAAAGATGAACCTATTGAGACAACGATAGCTCTGATTACCACATGATATTTACCAAATTTGGTTCGGCGAAGGGTGGCCCGATCTTCACGACAGGAGGCTCAAGAACAAGATAACTTGTTGTAGGGACAGCGCGGATAACTAGCTTTATACCTGACCAAGGTTGGATGCGACCAAGTGATGGGGAGAGAGACACCGAAACCGCGAAGACTTGACTCGATCTCCGAATGACCGGAGAACCACAACCGGAGCTAATCCACACAAGACAGGACAACCGTACTGGAACCCGCAGAGCACGAATTAGTGGATCTCAGAGAGATCTCTCCACAAGTTCAAGAAGAACAAAGAAGAACAAGGGTTGAGTAAGACACTCAAGCATCTCGGCTGCAAATATCACTTGAATAATCTAAATTCATCAAAAAGTTGCCCTTGGCTTACAAAAGGAGAAGTATTTATGCCAACAACTAGTCTAAAAATAGATGTAAACTGAAAAAGGCACGTGGGAAGGTGGAAGGCCAACTAGCTTGATCATTCATGCAGTGGTCAGCAATTCCCCGCATGTCTTCTGGCCTTTTGAGTGGTCTTCAATGTTTTAATCATAACTCCACCTAGGGACATCCAAAAGACATGGGACCAGATGCGTTGGAAAGCTAATTTGATAACCTTTCACACCATTTGTAGAATGCTTCACGAAATATTGTAGAGTGATACAGTTTCTCACGGAAACTTGAATATCAGGCTGACTATTGATCTTTTGAACTCTCTGCACCAAAAGCACTCGGCTGCCAAGCTGGGAGCTTTGAAGCACTCGACACTTAAAGCATTAGAAATTTTACTTCAACACCTTTCCAACAAGTACTCATGGACCTTCACAGCTTCTATGAATCAAGAGATATGACTGTTTCTTCATGACAGTTCTGCCAGGCCGAACTGGTTCGACGTAGTTCTACTCTCTGGTTCAGTCTTGGCGTGTCCTTGTCATCCTCCTTGGAGAACCTGAGTAATAGAAACATGTAAAATTTAGAAAGTATATAATTCTCATTAATAAATAGAATTTCACAAAGTAGCACGTGCACCTCTTGTTGTAGCTGTTTAGCTCGGCTACGGGTAATTGGTCCATCGAAAACATGAGGTGGTGCAGCTAGACTTGATGATTGTTTCATCTTGCTTGATGTAGTCGGTATATTTGATGATGTGGTTTGCGTGGGCATATCAGAAACACATCCTCAAACTCCTGCAAAAGATTAGAAATAGCAGGGGGCAATGCAATAGACAATTCATGAAGTGAAAACATGGCTTCTTTGCAAACTAAAGCATAGCACATCCCCTTAGCATCAAATAAATCAGCAAGGTCAGATTTAGTTGCGTGCAACGATGGTGATTTTAACTTAATGATTTGATGTTTTTCAGATTCTAATTTTGTTGCTTTGCCATCACGAATTTTACTCTTCTCAAAATGCACAATTTCAGCAGGAGTCATAGGGAGCAAAGTAATTTTCTTTCCCTTATGCATGAGAGTATATTTATTAGTTCTACCATGATGAATAGCATCTGTATCAAATTACCAAGGAAGACTCAATAAAAGAGAACAAGCATCCATAGGAGCGACAACAAAATCAGCAAAATCATAGTAAGAACCAATTGAAAAATGTATTATCGCTGTTTATGTTACCCGAACCTTACCGCTGTTGTTGAACCATTGAATGTGGTATGGATGAGGGTGTGCTCTTGTTGTCAAACCAAGTTTCTTGATGACGTCCGTGTTCACCAAGTTATTGCAGCTACCTCCATCAATTATAGTGTGTACACGGCAGTCCTTGACGACGAAAAACATGTGGAAGAGGTTGTGTCGTCGTAGCTTGTCGTCGGTCTGCACTTTGGAGCTCAAGACACGCTGCACAATGATGCTCCTATAGTTCTCTGTAACACCCTAAATCTTTGCATCATGCATTGCATACATGTTCATGCATTAAACATTAATGGAATAAAAGAAAGATAATACAATATAAAACATACATGTACAAATATGTGTAGCAAAAGAAGAAAAAGAAAATAAAAATATAAAACATGTATTAGGGAATAAATATAAATAAATAATATATAATATATATATATATATATAATAATATATATATATATTTATATATGAAAGAAAAGAAAAAGAAAAAAAACAAACACCCGCGCGCTGGCCAGGCCGAACCGGCCCAGCAAGTGCTGGCCTCCCGCGCGCTAGCATGGCCATGTGCCAGCGCCCCAGCACGCAACCCTCAGCCGCCCGGCCCCGCACCTGGCCCCACCCCACACCGTGCCCCGCCCCACCGCCCGCGCGACTCAGCGAGCGCCCACGCCCCGTGCACGACCGACTCGGTCGCGTGCTGACCGAGCCACCCCGCGCCGCGCCAGTTCCCAGGCCAACTCGGCCTCTGGCCCAGCGTCCCTCCCTGCAGAGCCTATAAATACGGCCAGGTGCCTCGTAAATTTTCCTCAACGCCATAATACACCACCGCCGCTAGGAAAAAGGGAGAAAAACACTAGCTCGGAAGAAAAGAACAGAGGCACCAGGAGCTGCTCTGCCAGGGGAAGAAGAGCAAAAAAAAGGGGAAGAGAAGAGGAGGGTACCGTTGTCCACCGGAGATCATCGCGTCGCCGTCGTTGTGCCGCCGGAGGACCTTGCGCCATCTACTTCGTCTACGCATTGTCCCCATCCCGCGACCTTCAAAGTAACCGCATCTACGATAGGCCGCATTTTCCGATGCAAATTCTAGCGAGCATATTGGACATAACTTGATCGTATTCGCACCATCTTTTTATTTTCAGCAACATTAATCCCTGTTAAAAACCCTGTAAACTCATATGAACACGTATGAACTAGTCGCATCTAATTAATAAACAACCGTAGTTAATTGATTATTGAATTGTGCATGCATGCATGTCATTGCATGTGGATTAATTTGTGTGCATCATATTGAATTGTATGTATTTTCTTGTATGTGTGATCACGCGTAGAGGGACGTGTTCAAGAGGCCGCATACGAGGATTTTCAAAACCAAGACTTTGAAGCGCCTGAGCAACCCCATCCGTAGAAGCAAGGCAAGTGTCCTTGATCATATTGATCCCGTTTTATTAAATGTTTTGTTTGCGAACTTGCATGCTTGTGTCAATATGATGGGAAACCCATACGTAGGAGTTTACTAGCATTGTTTGCCACCCCTTGTCGACGGGATATACATGATGAGTCAGGTATGGGTACTTTTCTTTTTGCATTGCATAGCTACATGGGTTATGGGTAACTTAAATAATGTGGTTGACAACTTTAAATATGAGAACTTGGGATGGTAATAAGATGATGATTAATTTAGCAACATGGAATTTAGGAGATCTAAGCAAGCATGGTTTTGTGGATGGGTTGGAAGATATGGTGGTTTTGCTTGCCTTAGATCTAAGGACCGGTTCATGCGAGAATATGCCAGGACAATAGTGCCACTACAAGGCCAAGTATGGGTGCGGCGTAGCTGAATAATTAGGAGCGCTGCTAGTATTGTATGGACCATTGGATGACGCAGGGAATGGGAGTTGAGGAGGACTGCCCTGGGATCCGCATGGCACACGAGGGGGCCTGTGGGTGGGAGAATGGAGATTCAAGCCTGCCGGTGAAACCTTAGTGGGCCCGTACATACTAGTAGTCCCTTTTGAAAGGCTATTTTGTGATCTCTTGGTCGCACACCAACGGAAGTGTGACAGGGCAACATAGAGGTTCTTAGTCACCGAAAGGTGATGAAATCACGAACATGTGGGTAAAGTGGTACAACCTCTGCAGAGTGTTAAAAACTATCATGATATTCGTGCTCCCGGTTAAGAGCACCTGGATGACCTACATGATTAGAATTGGACTTGGAATTTTGGGATGGTTGGTATGGTTTTGGGTTGTCACTTGAGTATTGTCGGTACATGAGAGAATATGGAATTGGCTTATGGTATAAATTTTATGGTTGGCTGGTATTAATGGATTGCGATGGTAAATAAGAATTGCTGGATTTATGGTATGATAATTATTTGGGTCATGAAGGGAAATAAACTCACATAGACATGATAGGCTGCTTTTACATGTTTATGAAATGTACTTTTCTGCAATTAGCCTTTTTATTCCAATCATTTGTTTAGCCACATGTCATCTATTTCCACACTTGCTTAGTACAACACGTACTCACCCTTGCAATCTCCCCCAACAGCTACTGGATATAATTGGGAGTACCCTGAGGATCACGCGGAGTACTAGGTTGCGTACCGCCGTCTATTGCCTGTGGAATGGAGTCGTGCTGCTTAGTTTATTTTCCGCTGCATTATTTAGAGTTTTATCATTTGTGAACTATTGGATTATAGTAATAAAGTACTTATTTAATAGTTGAGACGTGGTTAAATTCTGTATATCGTTTGTGATGCAACCGTATATGTGTGATGAACTCTCTGGGCACACATATGCATTACGCTTGGTTCATATTCGGAACTGGGTGTCACAAATTGGTATCAGAGCCGCATTGACCGTAGGACGCAAGCCTAGGTAGAATGGACCCTCTAGAGCACTTAGGAACACTCTTCTAATCTGCTATTTTCGAAAAAATTTGCTGCTGTTCTGTTTCCTTATTTTCAGCTGCAAAACGTATCGATTGCTGTTGCGTTTTTGATAAAAAATTTCAGCAGTGAGCAATATTAGGTGCTGCTGTTTTTGCCGCTTAAATTTCTGCGAAAAAAGTGTGTTTTGCTGCTTTTATGTGTGTGTAAAATTATTGTGTTGGCTGCTGCATTTTTCTCCCTCTCTTTTCATTCTTTTGGAACCGCTGCACCACTCTTTTTCCGCTATTTTAGCTGCTGTAATTTTTAGATTTGTATTCCTTTATTCTTTCCTCTAATGTATTCTTGTTTTCTATAGATGCCGATCACTAGGAGTGCAGCCCGCAAGAGCACCTGTCCACCGCCCCTTGGAAGTGAACTTAACCCCATTGAGCTTGACGAGCAGACGCAAGAGGAGGGGAACATCCAGCCCAAGGAGGAGGAAGCTAACCAGTCGAACACTATGGAGGAGGATCCGGAGGAGTATGAGCCATTTGAGGAGAAAATGGATGAGGATCCTAATGAGGAGTACTACGTGCCAGCTTCAGATGAGGAGGACAATGGAGGTGAAAATAGAGGAGGATCACAACCCGGTGCGAATGAGAATGGACACAACAGCCCCCAGTTTCCCTAAGTTGAGGAAATTTGGACTACTGGAACTGATGGAGGACATGCATCGCGGGAACTGACGGAATTCTTTTATCCCCGTTGCATGTGTACTAACTACTTCGTGAAGAGGGTCTCTCGTCCCGGACGTGACGAATGGCATGTTGAGGTTCTCATCTTCTATCTCAACAAAGTGGTCTCACGGCATTACTCTCCCACCAGGAGGTCTACTCAGAAGGATGCTATGGATGATGCTGCATGGGCGGCACTCACAAGTTTGTGCCATACTCGCCGCTTTGAGCTTGAGAACACCACGTTTGAGTTGCACCCTCAGCGGGAGAGTGGTACAGGGAGGATAATGGACCACAAGAAGCTTTAGACAATCTTACAACAATGGATAGGTCTCAAAAGACATTATTGGACATGAGCAATTGCTATGCAACCGCACAAGGGGAGATCCACTACCTTCGCAAGGAACTAGCTCGTTTGGAAGCCAACTTGGAGATGAAGGAATGTGAAGCAAGAGGAGAGCCGTGGTCGCCCAAGGGAATCTGGTCACCTACATCACCATGGCGCAACCCCATCACATCCGCGCAGCCAAGGACGCCCTCACCGCCTCACAATTAGGAAATTAGGTCTCCTATGAGTATTTTGTAATAAGAACGCTTAGAATCATACTAGTTTTAAATAGTGTGGTGTGCTGAATTTTGATTGGTGCTTGCTTGAGTGCTTGTGTGCTTAGTAGAGAGTTGTGGGATGCTTCGGCACTTGTCCACATCCTCATATAGGTCTATATTAATAAAGGATTGTTTAGTGTCACGTACCATGATGCATATAGTTGGGGCGTTTCTTTCCAAATTCTAAATTCTTCTATCTCCACCTTTCTATCGCCAACAGATGGTGAGAACTCATAACCAGAGGGATGCCAACGATGAGGAGGAGCACAATGAAGTACCTCAGAACAACGAGGGACATGCTCATGGAGCTATCAATATTGAACAACTGTTAGCTATGCAGAACCAGCTCATGCAGACCATGATACAGACAATAGGACAGCTGCAAGCTGGTAACAACAATCAGCCTCATATACCGCCACCACCCCAGCCACACCACAACCGTTTGGGAGAGTTCATGAGGACCAAGCCGCCTACCTTTGCACAAGCCACAGACCCAATGGAAGCTGATAATTGGCTGAAGTCCGTTGAGAAGAAACTTGTTATTGTCAAGTGCACCGATAGAGAGAAGGTTCTCTTTACATCACATCAACTAGTTGGAGCAGCTGTTGACTGGTGAGAAGCTCTTTGCAACGCTCATGATAATTAGGAGGCAATCACTTGGGCTGAGTTTAAGCAGAGTTTCAGTTCCCACTATGTACCTGAAGGAGTTATGATACTGAGAAGACAAGATTTTGAAAACCTAAGGCAAGGAAGGATGAGCGTGAGTGAGTATCTCAACAAATTCACTCAACTATCAGGATATGCTCCCGAAGACATCAACACTGATAGTATGAAGCAGTATTTGTTTATGTGGGGTCTCAAGAATGAAATTCAAGTCCAGTTGCTCAATACTGATTATCCAAACTTCCAGAAGCTGGTTGACAAGGCTATTGTGGTTGAGAACATGATTCGTGAGATGGAGCAGGACAACAAGAGGAAGATGCCACATCATGGACCGCAGCAAGGAAGCAATGTTCGTCCCCGCTATGCAACACCAACTGCACCATACTACAACCCATCTGCTCCTGCATACCATGCTGCTTATCCACCCCGCCCAAATCAGCCACTGCAGCAACGCCCCGCCATGCAAGTGCCTCGCTATCCTGTGCCACCTGCGCTGCACCCTAACATGGCGGCAAATGCTCAAAACGAGTTGCGCCCAAACTTCCCTAATGCTACGGGCGGTAAGACATGCTATGTGTGTGGAGAGCCCGAGCACTTTGCAATTCAATGCCCCAGAAGAAACTATGGACCGATGAACAATGCACCAAGGCCAAATTACCCGCAACCAAATGGAGGAGCACCACAAGGCCACCGTGGACAGCAGAATTTTGCTCGTGGCAATGTGAATCATGTCTCTACTGAGGAAGCCCAGCAAGCTGATGACGTCATGATTGGTATGTTCCTCGCCAACTCCAACCCCGCGACTATTTTATTTGATTCGGGAGCATCTCATTCATTCATCTCGTCAAAGTATGTTGCCAAGTACAATTTGCCTATATCTCATATGAAGCAAACTATGCTAGTAAGTTCTCCTGGCGAAGAGATGAGTACAAATATAGTATGTCCGAAAGTAAGCATTAAAATAAGGGGGGTAGACTTTCTCGCAAACCTCATAGTCTTGGACTCCCAAGGAATAGACATAATACTTGGAATGGACTGGTTGAGCAAGTATAATGGATTCATTCAATGTGTCGAGAGGATTATGCAGTTGACAAGTGAACATGGTACACGCATCGAAGTTGAGGCAGCCCAACCAACAAGAGAGAAGGCAATGCTCAATCAAGTGGAAGGTGTGACATTGGAAAGCATCCCGATCGTTCGCAAGTACCCGGATGTGTTTCCAGATGAGTTGCCAGGTATGCCACCTAATCGTGACATAGAATTCGCCATTGAGTTGATACTCGGAACTGCACCTATGGCTAAGAGGCCGTATAGGATGCCTCCTAAGGAATTAGTAGAGCTCAAGAAGCAAATTCAAGAGCAGCTAGAGAAGGGTTTTATACGCCCAAGCTCATCCCCGTGGGGAGCACCAGTGCTCTTCATAGATAAGAAGGATGGAACCTAGAGGATGTGTGTGGACTATAGGTCTCTCAGCGAAGTGACAATTAAGAACAAGTACTCACTGCCCCGTATAGAGGATTTGTTTGACCAAATGAAGGGTGCCTGTATTTTCTCCAAGGTCGACTTGCGGTCAGGATACTTCCAAATGAAGATTAGACCATCGGATATACCCAAGACAACATTTTCGACACGATATGGGTCCTATGAGTACACCATCATGTCATTTGGATTGACGAACGTGCCTGCGTACTTTATGTGGAGAAGCGAGACACTTTGCACATCAATGTCCTAAGTCAGGCCTTGGTCAAGGAAGCAATGCTCAAAGACAGAACCCAAGACCCAATGGAGGATAGCAGCAAGGGAACCATGGACAGCAGATATTTGCTCGTGGAAACGTGAACCATGTCTCCACGGAGGAAGCGCAACAAGCGGATGACGTGGTTATTGGTATGTTTCTCGCAAACTCCAACCCGACGACTATGTTATTTGATTCTGGAGCATCGCATTCATTCATTTCATCGAAATATGTTGCCAAGTATAGTTTGCCTATCTCTCATATGAAGTTTACTCTATTGGTTAAGTCTCCTAGAGGAGAGATGAGGACAAATATAGTATGACCAAAAGTAAGCCTTAGAATAAGGGGGTTAGACTTCTTTGTCAACCTCATTGTCTTGGATTCTCAAGGATTGGACATTATACTTGGTATGTACTGGTTGAGGAAGCACAATGGAGTCATTAAATGTGCCACGAAGATGGTGACATTGACAAGTGAGGAGGGGATCACCATAGACTTTGAAGCATGTCAACACGCACTAAAGCAATTGGAGCTGAATCACATGGACGGCGCTGCAATTGAGGAGATTCTGGTGGTGTGTGAATTCATGGATGTGTTTCCAGATGAGTTGCCAGGTATGCCACCTGATCGAGACACCGAATTTTTATTGTATTAATACCTAGAACTGCACCTATAGCTAAGAGGCCATATAGGATGCCTCCTAAGGAGTTAGCGAAGCTCAAGAAGCAAATTCAAGAGCAACTAGAGAAGGGTTTTATTCATCCAAGCTCTTTACCTTGGGGAGCGCCCATTCTTTTCGTTCATAAGAAGGATGGATCACAATGGGTGTGTGTGGATTACCGAGCTCTCAATTTGGTGACCATCAAGAACAAGTACACCTTGCCACGCATAGAAGACTTGTTTGATCAGATGAAGGGTGTGTGTGTCTTCTCCAAGATTGATTTGAGGTCGGGATACTTTCAAATGAAGATTAGACCATCGGACATACCCAAGAAAGCTGTTCAGACACGGTATGGATCTTATGAGTACACCGTGATGTCCTTTGGATTGACCAATGCACCTGCCTACTTTATGTACCTCATGAATAAGGTCTTCATGGAGTACTTGGATAAGTTTGTTGTGGTGTTCATTGATGACATTATGATCTACTCGAAGGATGAGAAGGAACAAGATGAACACTTGAGGCTCACATTGCAGAAACTGAGGGAGCATCAATTGTATGCCAAGTTTAACAAGTGTCAGTTTTGGTTAAGGGAAGTGTCATTTTTGGGTCATGTCATCTCAGGGGGAGGAGTATCAGTTGATCGTAGGAAAGTGAGGGACGTGTTGAAATGGGAACCGCCGCAGAATGTGAAGGAAATAAGGTGTTTTTTTGGAATGGCTGGATATTACCGTAGGTTCATCAAGGAGGACGAGGCCTAGCCATCCCCGAAGAGATGAGCTCCCGAGCCACCACGTGGCCCACAAGGCGGGACCTAACCTCTGCCGCAGAGGTGAGCTCCCGAGCTATCCCATAGTCCAGCCACTTGCCCTGGACGAAGGGATGCAGTAGTTAAGAGGATGGTGCACCTTGTCCCTATCAAGGATTGAAGATACACGGCTCCCCCAGACGCATGGTGCGGCACTCGCCTAATGTCAGGTACTGCTGCGACCAATCGCATCACAGTGAAGACGTCGCAGGCCTATCCCACTCTACCAAGTGGGTAGCTTACGGCGACAGAGATAGTTGGACGGGACATCCCCTGCCAATCTCAGCAATAGCGCATGGGCTACTGACGACGCAGGCGGCAAGACGACGAGTCTTCAAGTCCACGGTCAGAGCAAGATTACATAAGAAGCCTTAGATGGACAGTTGTGTCATCAACGAGCAGTAGCGAGAGAGGCGGCGCAACCTCGACGGAGAATATGTCCCTCAATGCCCTGTTCACGACGCGTCCTCCGTCCAAGGTGCACTGCAGGTAAACCCTCCGCCACCTAACCAGGAGTATGTCAGCTCGACAGCTCCCCTGCAGTACTCAATGCAGCAGGACATGCAGCAATAGTACTTGGCGTAGCCAACTCCATTGCAGCAACGCATGGCACAACTAGTGCCACAACCGCAGGTCCTACAGGTGCTGCACATCGTGCAACAGACCCCCTTGGGGTATGCTGCCCCATATGCCTCCCTGACAAGGCCCATTGGAGGCTGCACAGCATTGGCTCCGCACCTCTGTGCCACGACATGGCCACGCAAGTTCTGACCACATATGCCAGAGAGGTTCGACGAAAGAATCAACCCGACGGAGTTCCTGCAGATCTACACCACAACGCTCCTTGCCGCAAGAGCAGATGAGACCATCCTGGCGAAATACTTCCCGGTCGCCCTGACTAGATCGGCTTGCTCGTGGCTGATGAACCTTCCGGAGGGGTCTATAACCTCTTGGGATGAGCTGTACCGGCAGCTCACGACGAACTTCGGCAGCTCCTACGCGCGCCCTGGCACCGATCTCGACCTCCATGCCATGCGACAACAACCTAAGGAGATGTTGCAATCATTCATCCAGCATTTATCCCAAGTACACAACTCCATCTCCAACATCACGAATGCCTTTCTCATAGTGGCATTTCACTAGGGAGTGTGTGACTGCAAGATGCCCGAGAAGTTAGCCATGCACAACGTGCAAGATGTCTCCGAGCTCTTCTCCATCGCATGCCTATGCGCCAGGGTGGTAGAAGGTGGTGACTAGCACGCTCAACCTGCCCTCGGAGTGGGCAGGGCTGGCTAGACTAGGGAAGGAGTTGTTACCCTTTGTAGCGGCAAAAAGAAGAACAAGAAGTGGGGTGGTGGCCAGAAACAAGCCGCTGCATGGGTCCCCCGTCGCGGCAGTAGCCGCGACCGGAGGAGGCAAACACCCACACCCGGAGAAGTGCCCTCGTCAACCACCTGCTGCTGATGAAGACGTCGAGCCCTGCCCGATCCACAAGACTCACGAACACACCGCTAGTGAGTGCCGGGAGGTAAAAAGTTGTGTCGAACGCTACCAAGAGCGGGCGCAGTAGCGCCTGGACGGTGCCCCCTTCCGCCAGCGGGAGGGCAAGCAGAAGGTCAACCCTAAGGTCGACGATGACGAGGAGCTGGAGTACCAGAAGCAAGAGCGATCTGTCAAAGTGGTCCACCAAGACGAGGACTCCGACGCCAGTAGCGACCACGAGCGTTGCAAGACCCTCCCCATCATCTTCGGAGGGTCTTGGGATCCCGCATTCCGGAACGCGGTCAAGACCTTTCGTCGTGCGGTGGCTTCGATAGCCCCTGTGCCCACTCCGGCTCAGCACCACTGCTGGAAGGAGACGTCGATCATCTTCGACACCTCTGACTACCCCCAAGAACATGGTCGGGGTAGGGGACCTACCTCTTCTAGTCACCCCCACCATAGCTAACGTCAAGCTCCACTACGTCTTCATAGATGGCGGGGCCGGCCTCAACCTCCTCAACCATGCAGCCTTCGAGCGGCTGCAGTTCCTGGTGTCCAAGCTCACCCCCTCGAGCCCATTCTCAGGGGTGGGACCAGGGAGCATCATCCCATATGGCAACATCCATCTCCGGGTGACCTTCGGGACACCCGACAACTACAGGACGGAGAGCATCCTCTTCGACGTCGCCAATGTCACCCTCCCTTTCAAAGCCATCATCGGCAGGCCGGCCCTGTACCGATTCATGGTCGTAGCCCGCTATGGCTACCTCATCCTGAAGATGCCAACCACCTCCAGCGTCCTCAGGATCCGCGGAGACTGCACCGCCGCGGTGTTGGCCTTGGAGCAGCTCGAAGCCCTCTCAGCAGACTCGGCACCCACCCCGGGCGGCGCTGGATCAAGTTAGCCTCCGTCGAACTCATGTAAGCGTGGAGCACCCGCTGCGCTCTGACTGCAGCCCTTCTACGGCACCCTGTCAAAGCTGCTGAGCTCAGTCCCAGCACTGCTCATACCACCCGCAAGATGGGCGGCAGGGGTAGGGAGTAGGGACACTCGCTCATAACCCTTCTGGTAGCTGTTGACAGCAAGGTTGCACGACAACCATCACAGCTTCCTTGGAGCCTTGGTCACCCCTATTGTAAATATTAAGTTTAAGTAGGACAGTGCAAATGTTTTCATAGGACCTAGGAGCAGCACTAAAGACAACCGAGCACCGGGAGGGTCAGGTCCAGAGTGTGCAGATGGCTTAGCTTGGTTCCAAACCCTAAGTCTATACACCCTGCCTCCCTCATATTCCGGAAGCAAGTCATTGCCCTCTCTTGTAAAATCCTGACTCCCCCTATGAACTCCGATAAAAAGAATCACTGTTTTACTTAAAGCTTTCTTAAAACATTGTTCATTTAATTACGCATTAATTTTATGAACATTATATACTAAACTCGTTATGGCGTATTACCTTAATATGCATGGTTGTACACTCTGTAACTCACCCATGCAGGAGTCATGCAGTCCTGAAGCAGGTGGGTTCACTTGAGTTACCTGTAGTGTATAAAGGGTTCTTCCGGCTCCCCTCGTCATTAGGGCCCTGTGACGTCAGCAGGTTTTCTAGGAAAGGCCTATGCCGAGCAGGAGGTCCAGGAGGTATAAACTTCTTAGCCTAGTCTCGTATGCTAAGCAGACACACCCTGCCTCCCAGTGCTACGGCCAGCAACTGAAGCCAGAAAGCTCACAACCTAAGGATGGCGAGAGCCAGACCCCGGAGCACCAACGCACCAAATTACCCAAGCTCTGTGCGTTAGTCAGGATGGCAATGCATGATAGATCTAAGGGAGGGGAGCAAGTAAATCAGCAAGTAAACTAGACCATCCTCCTTTTATTATATGTGCGGGACAAATCGCCCCAACACCTCACAAGGGGTCTGCTGTCGACATCTCAAACAACGATGGTGGGCGGCACTGGAGCAACTAGCTCTGACACCTCCCAAGGGGCCTGTCGTCGACATCCCACAATGTCAATGACAGCACCATGCGTGGATAAGTGAGTAAACTCTCCTGCCTCGCACTTGTTGCTAATAGGGTTATCTTGCGATAGCCTGTATACCAGGGGTCTGTCGTCGACGACTCTACGAAGATGGTGGAGGACGCCAGAGCACCCAGCTCCGGCACCTCCCAAGGGGCATGCCGTCCGCATCTCGATGACGATAATGGGCGATGTCGGGGCAGCCACCTCCGGCACCTCCCAAGGGGCCTGCCGTCGACGTCTCAACGACGAAGGTGGGAGATGCCAGAGCAGGTAACTCTGGCACCTCCCAAGGGACCTGTCGTCGACGCCTCAACGACGATGGTGGGCGACGCTGGAGTAGCTAGCTCCGGCACCTCCCAAGGGGCCTGTCGTCGATGTCCCAGAATGTCAATGACAGCACCAAGCGTGGATAAGTGAGTAAACTCTCCTGCCTCGCACTTGTTGCTAATTGGGTTCTCTTGCGATAGCCTGTATACCAGGGGCCTGCCGTCGACGACTCTACAATGATGGTGGGCAACGCTAGAGCAGCCAGCTCTGGCACCTCCCAAGGGGCCTATCGTCGACGTCTCAAACAACGATGGTGGGTGACGCCGGAGCAGCCAGCTTCGGCACCTCCCAAGGGGTATGCCATTGACGTCCCAGAACGTCAACAACAACAACAAGTGTGGATAAGTGAGTAAGCTCTTCTTCCTCGCACTTGTTGCTAATAAGATTCTCTTGTAATAGCCTGTATACCAGGGGCCTACCGTCGATGACTCTACGTTGATGGTGGGCAATGTCGGAGCAGCCAGCTCTGGCACCTCCCAAGGGGTCTGCCGTCGACGTCTCAACAATGATGGTAGGTGAGGCCAGAGCAGCCAGCTCTGGCACCTCCCAATTGGCGTGCTGTCGACGTCCAAGAACGTCAACGATATCACCAAGCGCAGATAAGTGACTCGCACTTGTTGCTAACAGTGTTCTCTTGAGATAGCCTGTATACCAGGGGCCTGCCATCGACGACTCTACGATGATTGTGGATGACGCTGGAGCACCCAGCTCTAGCACTTCCCAATAGGCCCGCCGTCGACGTCTCAACGACGATGGTGGGCGATGTCGGAGCAGTCAGCTCCAACACCTCCCAAGGGACCTGATGTCAACGTCCCAGAACGTCAACGACAGCATCAAACGCGGATAAGTGAGTAAACTATCCTGCCCCACACTTGTTGCTAACAGGGTTCTCTTTTGATAGCCTGTATATCAGGGGCCTGACATCAATGACTCTACAAAGATGGTGGATGACGCCAGAGCACCTAGCTTCGGCACCTCCCAAGGGCATGTTGTCTACGTCTCAATGACGATGGTGGGCGATGTCGGAGCAGCCAGCTCCAGCACCTCCCGAGGGGTGTCGTTGACGACTCTACAAAGATGGTGGATGACGCTGGAGCACCCAGCTCCGACACCTCCCAAGGGGCCTGCCGTCCACGTCTCAACGACGATGGTGGGCGATGTCGGAGCAGCAAGCTCTGGCACCTCCCAATTGGCCTGCCATCGAGGTCTCAACGACGATGGTGGGCGACGCCAGAGCAGCCAGCTCCGGCACCTCCCAAGGGGCCTGCCGTCGATATCACAAACAACGATGGTGGGCGACGCTAGAGCAGCCAGCTCTGACACCTCCCGAGGGTAGTGTCGTCGACATCTCAACGACGATGGTGGGCGATGCTAGAGCAGCCAGCTTCAGCACCTCCCAAGGAGCCTGGCGTCAACGTCTCAAACAACGATGGTGGGTGTCAGTACCCGGCATATCGGGTACCCTCGCGCACAGGCTAAAGCCACCTAGGTACCTCGCCTCCCAACAGAGGCAGGGTCCTAGAGCGCCATGTGTTCAAGAGACCCGTACCCATCAGCCACAGATGGGAGGTCTGGGATCCGCAAGAAACCTGGTGGAGGAGCTCGGCACCCTCTTTCGGAGATGAGACCCCGGGTGAACCACGTGTCCAGCAGGTAAGGACCCCTCCTACCCGTGAGACTGGGCTCCAGAGCTGCCACGTGGACAGGGACATTAGACGGACCACCTCCCAAATGGGTGGACTCCGGTGCTGCCATGTGTATCACAAGGCGGGACCTAATCTCCACCACGGAGGTGAGCTCCTGGCACCGACGCATATCCAGGAGGATGAGGCCTAGCCATCCCCGCAGAGGTGAGCTCCCGAGCCGTCACATGGCCCACAAGGCGGGACCCGACCTCTACCGCAGAGGTAAGCTCCCAAGATGCCACGTGGTTCGCAAGGCGGGACCTGACCTCCCCTGCAGAGGTGAGCTCTCGAGATGTCACATAGTCTAGCCACTTGCCCTGGACAGAGGGACGCGGGAGTTAAGAGGATGGTGCGCCTTGTCCCTGTCAAGGATTGAAGATACACAGCTTCCCCAGACGCATGGCACAGCGCAAGCCTAATGTCAGGTACTGCTGCGACCAATCGCATCACAGTGAAGACCCTGCAGGCCTCTCCCACTCTGCCAAGTGGGTAGCTTACAGCGACAGAGATAGTTGTACGGGACATCCCCTGCCAATGTCAGCATCAGTGCATGGGCTACTCACGACGCAGGCGGCAAGACGGCGAGTCTTCAAGTCCACGGTCAGAGCAAGCTTACGGAAGAAGTCTTAGATCTTTAGGATAATATCGCCGTAGGACCACCTGTCGGGCCTCGGGACCCCACTTGTAAGGCGTCCGGCATTGTCTATAAAAGGCCCGAACTGCCACCGTTACAAGCGACCAGACTCAGAATTCCCGATACACACACACGTATACACACTCACTAGCAATACAATCCACCGGGGAGTAGGGTGTTATGCTCCTTGCGGCCCGAACCACGTAAAAACCACTGTCTCTAACAACTTCTACTAGAACACTTGATTGAGGCCTAAGCGCTGCCGAACAAAGAACCTTCGCGGGCTGCTCCTTAGCAGATCCGGGGGATGTGTCGCTCTAACACTTCGATATTTGGCGCGCCAGGAAGGGGCTTTTTCCCTCAAAAAAGTGGTAGCACTTTCACCACCATGGTGTTCATTAAGCCCGTGGAAGGCCGTTTTCGCGGCCGTCGTCCAGTGACCAGATCCGTCGCTCGAGCGGTGCTCTCTGGTCCGTCTCGCCCCCATGCAGGTACGGCTAGCCAAGATGGCACGTCGGGACACACCCCGACTTAGTCAGCTCCACCGGCACCACCAACAGCAAGCCCGGAGAGCACTTTGGCGGCGGCCA
This sequence comes from Tuctoria greenei, assembly GCA_036927565.1. Taxonomy (NCBI): domain Eukaryota; kingdom Viridiplantae; phylum Streptophyta; class Magnoliopsida; order Poales; family Poaceae; genus Tuctoria; species Tuctoria greenei. Next base: position 176,756,394 of record JAYESD010000003.1, on the reverse strand, counting down.
GAGCCCTCCTCCACCACCCACCGTCGCTGAACGCCTCTCAAGGGGCGGCTCAGCAGTGGGTACAAGACATCAACCACTTCGTCGTCGCAGCCATCGACTCCCCCAACAGGGGAAGGAGCCTTGTGTCGCCGTCACGCACGCTGTCCATCGACAATCGCACCGCAGACTCCCGCTTCTCCAAGCCTACGAGCAATGGTCGGCTCCCCATGGAGGACCTCAGGGCTGAGCTTGACCATTGTCAAGCTCACATGGACGGTCGTGTCATCATCGAGCAGCAGCGAGAGAGGCGGCGCAAGCTCGACATCGAATATGGCCCTCAATGCCCTGTTCATGAGGCGTCCTCCATCCAAGGTGCGCTGCAGGTAACCCCCCCCCCCCCGCCACCTGACCAGGAGTATGTTGACTCGACAGCTCCCCTGCAGTACTCGGTGCAGTAGGACATGCAGCAAAACTACTCGGCGCAGCCAGTACCGTTGCAGCAACGCATGGCACAACCAGTGCCACAACCGCAGGTCCCGCTGTGACACCCGGTTTCGAAAGTGAACCAAGTGAACGCATATGTGTCCCCAGGACGCTCAACACACATACACGAGTGCATTCACAAAAGAGTTGTAAAACCCCACTTTTATGGCATGTGAATTCAGTTATGAGTTTTGTGATCAACTATGTTAAAGATCCAATATAGTGGTAAACATGAACTTAATACCATCCAAACCTTTCTTGCACTCGTTGTTAAATTTTATTAACATGAGTATTGGACTTCACCACTAATTCTAGAATGATTCTATTCACCCCTCTTCAAATTTTAGAATTATTTGGATGAAGTTTATTAAGGTAATTTAAAGTGCAGTACTAATTGGCCCAGCCAAAAATATTCAAATTAAAGGCTCTAGATTTTTCCTTGACCTTCTACTATTCTCAATAGCTTGCCTGCAAAATTTCAAGATTTTAGGAACTCATTTGCTATTTTATTTGAGGCGCTTAGCAAATTTGAATCAAATTCAAATCTGAATTTGAACTTCTTTTCCAACTTCTTTGAACATAAGATTTGAGTTCACCATTGTGTTCAGAATAATTCATTTACCATCTCCACAAAATTTCATGATTTTTGGAGTTGATCTTCCATTTTTAAATGAATTTTTAACTTTACTGTTGGGGTCTGACTGACCTGTGGGACCCACAGGTCAGTCTCTGCTGAACGGGTCAGGTCGGCCGCCTGCCATCTCTGCACCGGCGCTCGCCCACTCGACAGCGCACGCGCATGCAAGCTCCAGCGAGCTGCTTGCTTGCTTGCTGCGGCGCTATAAAAGGCCGGCCGACGCTCCAATATTTCCCCTTCCCCGATCGGTGGTTTCCCCTCTCGCGATTCCTTCTCCGCCGCGCGCCATCGTCGCCGCTCGCCTCTGCTCCGTGGTGCGCTAGCGTTCCGCGCAGTTTCAAGCCTCGATCCCAAAAGCTTAAAGTGCGCCTAGTCGAGCTCTAACTCTCGGTGCAAACCGTTACCCTTTTTATTGAGCAATGAGCAAGTTATCGGTCTTCTTCCTTTCGGCCGATGTGAAGAAGCTCGCTAGGTTTCTGTTTCAATTCCGTTTCTACAAGTGAATATTCTTTGCAATTGCTTAGAGATAGTTTCTATAGGTCCTAGAGCTCCTACCTGAACAAAAACCCCTAAACGTTATCGAGCAACGGCCGAGGAAATCGAGTTTTGCTCGCCGCCGGTGAGGAAACCTCGGTTCACCGTCGAGCTCATAGTTTCCGATTGTTTCCTCCTCTTCCACATCCAGTTCCTTGATCTGCATCGTCCCAGGAAGGTTTTGAAGAAGGTCCCGAGTGGTCTGAGCTACTCTGGAGCGAGTTCCAGGTTGCCCGAGTGCTCACCGCCGCCGCCGCCGTCGCGTGGCCATTTCCGGCGAGTTTCTGGTCCCAGCGACCTCACCGTCGTGCTCAGCGACTCCAAAAACCCCCAGACGGCAAATTTGAGCGAGTTTGGCCCGTCGGTTTAGCCGGCGGCGAGCTCGCCGGCGAGTCACCGCCGCGGGCGCCGCCTCGCGCGGATGTTGGCCCGAGGTAGAAGACAACCCCGTAGGGGCCCACCTGCCAGTAGCTGTGGGATCATGGTGCGGCTTGGATTCCGTGCGGTTGCGCACAAATAAATCTGTGGATCGCGGTGTTGCATTGACCAGAGCACACCACGTGGCCCATGGGACCCGCCCGATTGAAATTTGAATTCTGGCGCCAATGGGTTATTAAATTAATTCCAGAAAATTGTTCAAACTTCTAAGTTGAATATCTCTCTGTAGGCTACTCCAAAAATCTTCAAACAAATTTTGTTTGAAAGCCCTTGAGCTCTAGTTTCTTTTAGTACCAGATAGGTTCTGTGAAACTCAATTTTAAATTCTATAGGAAACAATCTTTACATATGCAAATGCAATTTTTCCAGACAAGATATCCACTGGAAAAATCCCCAAAATTCACATAAAATTTAGTGCCCCGTTCTTGACCACCAGAAAAAGTTTGGGAGCCATTGCACCTGTTTAGCCCTCTGTATAGTTCAATTACCTTTTTCCGTTATTGAATTTTCACAGATGTTCAGTTGCTTTACTATGTCTCAAATTTGGACTGAATTTTCCTTTGGTCGTACACTAGTTCCTGTAAAAATCTTGGATTTAATTGACTTACCATCCTAGTCCTAATTCAGTAACAAACAGAATATTGAGTAAAAGGTCAAAAATCCAATTACAAGATAATTTCAGAAATTTTTGCCAACTTAGAAATTCAATAACTCCTTCGCCAGAGCTTAGAAAATTATGAAACAAATTTTGCTAGAACCAGGACAATTTCCTCTATCTTGATTATCAACTGCTAGCTATGTTCAAGCTACAGTTTATTCTCTAAAATTTTTGGAAGATAATTGCTTGCCATAATTTTGGAGACAACAACCTAATTTGATCATCTCCTGTTCTTTGCAAGAGCTTCTATCATAGTCCCTAATACCTACCTTCAAAGTTCCAAAGCCCATTAAGTCATTAGCACATAATGGTCACCATAAATTAAATCATGGTCTTGGTAATAATTATTTTTCAAAGTCATTCATATACGTATTCTATGCACATCATATAGTGACCAAAGTCGAGGAGGAGCCAGAAGCCTTGGAAGAGCATCTTCCAAATATTAACTCAGACTCTGACCTGCAACAAGGAAAGCTCCGGTTTGCATTTAAGTCATTTATAAACTTTTACTTTATCACTATGATGAGTAGTATATGAATTGTTCATTACATTTAGGATGATTGATACTCCACATGCATGACCAAAAATCCCAGGGATTGGTTGGAATGAGTTACAGTTTGACCTGTAGTAACTGCTTTGCTAATGCATAGGAAATCCAATAGAAGTCGAGTAGTTGGAATCTACTCGCGAGAGATGTAGGACATATCTCACAGGATTGGTTAGATAGAAAATGGCTTAATATAATGAAATTGAGACTGGGCAGGGAATGGATAGGAAGCGGTGAGAATTGAGTCTCGGTTGCATAGCCCTGCCTGTGTCGATTAAGGCCCGTCCGTATGCAGCCCCTTCGGACAAGCTTGAATTATACTGGCAATATAATGGACATATGGAATCCAATAAACTGACATAGCTTGGTCACTTGGGTGTCGAGGCATACTGTTCCGTTTTATAGGTGTGGGTGTGAGACCTATATGTGTTGAATACATTGGCTTGTAGTGAATACACTTGGCTTTGATGAGAAAAGTTTTAAATATCACCAAAACACCTTTTTATCAAGGTACGACTCTAGCTCCTAGCTATAGCAAGGTCCGACCATAGGTCCGGCTTGTTTTGGGTTGCTCTGGCAAGGTCCGGAACTTGACCGTAGTGCTTCTGCTTTTCATTTGCAATGTTTCGTACTTTCTTTACATTGTTGGAAAGATTGCTTAGTATTCATTTGCTAAGTTTTTGGTGCGTTTTGGTTGATATGGATGATATCGTTTTACTGTGGTTTTGCAACATGCTTATGTGAGGTGCTCACATAGGGTGTTGTGTTCGGAACTAACTTGACTCAAGTCGAGGACTTGGGCTCGTATGGATTGGTTGTTTATTCATGTGCAGGTGTTGCTTGAGTTCAAAACATGGCTGGTGACGGGATCCATTGGACTAGTCTCAGGGAGGAGATGAGGTTCCAACAACCAAGTTCGGAAGGAACTGTGGTTGAGCTGATCAGGAGGTCGCGCAGGATGATTGAATCAAGGGCAGTGCATATGAAGGTTACTGGACGTCGAAGGAAGGTGTTTGCACGTATGCATGCGGTGCATGACGTGGCAACATGGTTCTGAAGATGGTATAAGGAAGGAAAGATCTGGTTGGAAGAATCGGATCGTAACGGTTGATGACTTTGGCTGCGGCGGAGTCGGTTATAGCTCGGTATGGAAAGTATCGAGTTGGTTATGTTAGGATTTCGTGTGTGTCACGAATTTGAGTTGTTTAGGAATGTGGGATACGTTCCTAAGGTGTTTGGAAGTCTTAAGATTGCTTCTATCTGCATATAGAAGAATTTTGAGCAGTTATGGAAAGTTAGGATTCGTGATCTGAGTAGGATTGGAGTCCTAATTGATATTGGGTTGGTCTAAGGGCTGGTTATATAAGCAAGGGGGCCCAGAGCTCGTGGTGCACGACTTTGGGGCTGTTCCTCTTGTGTTCTATTGAATAAAATTCGTAGTTTGAAGGAACTTTTGTGCCTTGTTCGTCCGACTTGTTCTAGACAAGTTTTACTCGTCGAGTTTCTGGACAGCATTACCTTTCATCGGTGGTTTTATCATAACTCGAGTTTTACAGATCCAATTGACGTGATTATTTTTGGGTTGTCTTCACAACTTGATTGTCTATCATCTATCAAAATTTCACGGTCATTGGATTTGTGGTTTATGATATACACGAGTTTCTTTGCAGCATTCCAGAACTGTTTTTTCTCCGGTAGAGCAGATTGACCTTTGTTTGATCTTTCGATCATAACTTGAGTTTTTCTCGACGGATTTGAGTGATTCTTTTTGTGTTGTGTTCGTGACTTGATTCTCTCTGATATCCATCACTTTTGTCACGGCGAAACACATTTAGATTAGTCTCACACACGATTTCTTTAAGAGATCGTTTTTCTGCCGGAAGGGTTTGGGGTTTAATTGTTTCTGCTGCGTAAGATTTTTAAATCTACCATTCACCCCCCCTATGGTAGCTTTTCACGTGCTCTTCGATCCTACAATTGGTATCAGAGCCACGGTGCTCTAATCTTTGTGATTTGCACGTGTTTTTTGACTAATTGTCATGGAGAAGTACTCCGCCAAACCTTGTGTGTTTGCTGGTATTGATTTTCAGGTTTGGAAGGCACGCATGGAGGCTTTCATCCAGGCGCAAGGCTTTGCCATATGGGAGAAGGTATACAAGCCTTACGAAGTGCCATCAAACGATCAAGTTACAGCTACAAATCTGAGAGATGTCGACAACAACTACAAGGCTCGGAACTTGATCATTCAAGGATTAACTCAAAGCGACTTCGACCGTGTTGCACACCTCCGATCTGCATACGATGTGTGGAAAGCACTTTGTGACTATCACGAAGGATCCAACACGATCAAAGAGGTAAGGCAAGACATGTTCAAAAAGGAATACATGTGCTTCGAGATGCAACCCGGTGAGTCTATTGATGACCTTTTTGCTCGCTTTAATAAAATTCTCAGCAACTTGCGCAGTGTCAATGTTAATTTTTCAGATGCTGAAAATGCTAGGCAATTGTTAAGTGCATTAGACATGTCAATTTGGGAGATGAAAGTTACATCTATTCGTGAATCTACTGTCATGAGTACACTTACTTTAGATGTGCTATATTCCAAGCTAAAAACTCATGAAATTGATATAATGTCACGTAAGAATCCCAATAAGTCTATTGCATTTGTTTCACAACGTGATATGTCTAGCTCCGGCCAATCATCATCTTGCAATACTCTTGCTTTGTTGTCCTCACTAACCCTGGAGCAGATCGAAGAATTTCCAGAAGAGGAGTTGGCGCTCATGTCTACTAGATTCTCAAAAGCATTGCAAAATGTGAGAACTAGAAGGAGAGGAAGCTCCGGACCTCAACGCTGTTTTGAATGTGGTAAAACAGGACACTTTCGTACAGAATGCCCTAAACTTTTAGGTCCGACCACCCGAGAAGAAAAACAAAGCAAGGTCCGGACCTCCTCTGGAAATTCCAACAAGAAAAAGAAGGGTACCATAGGATGCAAGATGATTAACAGCTTCATCACCGCACTTCAAGAACTTAGTTCAAGTGATGTAGACTTTGAAAGTGATGAAGATAATGACGATCTGGCCAACTTATGCTTCATGGCAGGCAAAACAAGATCAAGATCAAGTTAGGAGGATGCAGAACACAACAGTGAAGACGATGAGGTATGTTCTACCTGCAATGAAATGTGTGATGCTATTTCTCGTGCAACTATTATTGTCAAGAAAAAGGACAAAAAGCTTAGGGATAGTGCTGCTAAAATTGAATCACTAGAATCTGAAATCAACCGTTTAAAAACTTTGATTCCTAGTGATGATGCATGTTTCTCATGTGATTTAATATATGAACAATTGTCCTCCCTAAGAAGTGCACATTCCTCCACACCTGATAAACTTGAACTTGAAATTGAAAAGAACAAAGAGCTTGCTGCACTTAATGATAAAAACTTGAAAGATGCTAGCTGTTCTACAATTGATTTGCATTGTTCTACTTGTGAGGATCTTGATAAGAAACTACAGGATGCTATGAATGAAATTTCTATATTGAACAATGTTTTACGTTCTCATGAAGTTAAATTTTGTTCCAATTGCAAACTAAAAGAAAAAACTTCATGTGAAAATTGCCTTGATCTGTCCAATAAACTTGATGACATGCATAGGACATTAGATCGGTTTTGTAATGGGAATAAGAACCTAAACTTGTTGCTGAATTCTTCCGAGTCATGCAATGATAAAACTGGTTTGGGTTTTGATTCTCATCCTCATGCTAAGGCACATCCACCTAATATTTTAAAGTCATTAGGAAGTGGCTTGATTCAAACAGTTCCTAAACAAAAAGGAGTGGTTTTCAAATCTGCAGGAGTGTTGTCTCACTCGGTTTCAAATAAAAATATTGCTTGCTCATCTAGACATGAACACAAAGTTAAATTTCATTGTACCTTCTGTGGTAAAGATAGTCATGTCATAGATTTTTGTTATAGACTAGCTAAACAAAAGAAAAAGGAAATAAAAATTGCTAGATCTTATAACTTTCATGCAATTAGAAAAACACAACCTGCTTTAGTGAGTCAGAAATTTGAAAAGGTAGCTTCCGGACCTTCTGGTAAGAAATCCGCAAAAGCAGCTCCGATAGTTCCGATAGCTCCGAGAGCTCCCGGACCTTCTGTTGTTTCCTTCGGAACTTCAGCTTTTGCTTCCGGAGCTTCAGCCTTGTCTTTTGGAACTGCTGCTTTTACCTCCGGAGCTACTGGTTTTTGTGCTAAAAGAGTTAAGAATAGAAAACCTCAAACTTCGACTCATAAACCTGCTGTTTTATCTCAGCTTTCGCGTGTTTTTCCTACTGCACGTCGTGTGACTCAGTACTGGATACCTAAATGCCTTTTGACTAACCCCGGTATTGTGTCATCGACGTATTGTGCTTCTATGTAGGTTACACGTTTGAGGAAGGAGAACATTTGGATTGTGGATTCAGGTTGCTCACGCCACATGACTGGTAACAAAGATTGGTTCTCCTCCCTCTCTTTTGTGTCACGTGTAGAGAATGTTACTTTTGCCGATAATTCTTCAATATCTATAATTGATAAGGGTTCGGTTAGAGTAAATGATCACTACACCTTGAAGGATGTGGCACTTGTCAAAAATTTGAAATACAACTTGCTTTCTGTTGCACAATTGCTAGATGAAAATCTAGAAATTATTTTCAATAAAAACTGCTGCAAAGTTGTAGGTTCAAATAGTGAGCTTATTTTTAACATGTCTCGTTTTGGAAGAGTTTTTAAAGCTGATTTTGATATGTCTTCCTCTAAGCATAGGTGTCTAGTTGCTAATGATTCGAAGGACTTATATTTTTGGCATTGTAGACTTGGTCACGTAGGCTTTGATCACCTAACGCGTGTTAGTGCTCTTGATCGCATACGTGGGCTGCCTAAGCTTAAAGGGGACAAAAAAATTGTGTGCTCTTCTTGTAGACATGCTAAGATGGTTACAGGTTCACATGCTCTTCTCACAATGATCATGACAACTGAACCATGTCAACTTTTGCATCTTGACACCGTAGGACCTTAACGTGTTCAATCCTTCGGAGGTAAATGGTATGTTCTTGTTATCGTTGATGATTATTCTAGATACTCTTGGGTTTACTTCATGGCGTCTAAGAATGAAGTTTTTAGTCACTTTAGAACTTTATTTCTTAGATTATCAATTGATCACCCAGGATCATTAAAAGCAATTAGAAGTGATAATGGAACTGAATTTAAAAATCAATCTTTTGATCACTTTTGTGCTGAAAATAGAATAGATCATCAATTCTCTTCACCATATGTACCTCAACAAAACGGTGTTGTAGAAAGAAAGAACAGAACCTTAGTTGAGATGGCTAGGACTATGCTTGATGAATATCAAACTCCTAGGAAATTTTGGGCTGATGCGTTAGCAACCGCTTGTTATGTCTCAAATCATGTTTTCTTGCGTGCTAAGCTAGGTAAAACACCATATGAGCTTCGGTTTGGACATAGGCCTAGTGTTACACACTTTCAGGTCTTTGGTTGCAAATGCTTTGTTAAGAAACATGGTAATCTTGATAAATTTTAACCTAGATCCATTGATGGCATGTTTCTTGGTTATCCATCTCATACTAGAGGCTACCGTGTGCTTTTACTTGACACTAACAAAATTGTGGAGACTTGTGAAGTGTCTTTGATGAAGCTAGCACACGTACTAGCTCCGGTGTTGCAGGACCAGATCCGTATCCTCAGGGGGAGGGTATTTTCGAAGATGAAGAAGAGCCGGTGATACTGCCTTGTAGTTCCGGAGTTGACACGTGTCCAGCTCCAGACATTGAACAAGCTCCGGCTATCACCTATGCTGGTCCTGATTGTCCACAAGTCACAAGCTCATCAATCTACGATGAACCTAATGAAGAAGAAGCTTGTGAGACATCTGTTCCCCTACGTTTTTATAAGGATCATCCCCCACAACAAATGATTGGAAGCTTGCACGAACGAGTCACACGGTCCAGGTTTTGCAATCCAAACTCTCATGCTCATTCTGCTTTTGTTGCTTCTTTTGAACCCAAAGATATATCACACACACTCACTAATGAATCTTGGATTATTGCCATGCAAGAAGAGTTAGAAAATTTTGAAAGAAATAATGTTTGGAAACTTGTATCTCCACCTCAAGGTCACACTTTAATTGGAACTAAATGGGTATATAAAAATAAACAATGTGAGGATGGGGTTGTGGTTAGGAATAAGGCTAGGTTGGTTGCTCAAGGTTTCACTCAAGTTGAAGGTCTAGATTTTGATGAAACTTTTGCTCCCGTTGCTAGATTAGAAGCCATAAGAATTTTGTTATCTTTTGCAGCATCTAAAGGTTTTAAGCTATATCAAATGGATGTTAAAAGTGCTTTTCTTAATGGCTACATAGATGAGGAGGTTTATGTCAAACAACCACCGGGTTTTGAAAATCCAGATTTTCCTAATCATGTTTACAAACTGTCCAAAGCCTTATACGGTCTCAAACAAGCCCCTAGAGCATGGTATGATAGGTTAAAAACATTCTTACTTGAAAAGGGGTTTACCATGGGCAAGGTTGATAAAACTCTTTTTGTGCTTAAGCATGGCAATGACTCATTATTCGTTCAAGTGTATGTGGATGATATTATCTTTGGTTGTGCTTCTCATGATCTTGTGTCCAAGTTTTCAGCAATGATGAGTTCCGAACTTGAAATGAGTATGATGGGTGAACTCACTTACTTTTTGGGGCTGCAAATCAAGCAAACCAAGGAGGGTACCTTTGTGCATCAAACAAAGTATACCAAAGACCTCCTAAGGCGCTTCAACATGGACAAAAGCAAGCCTCTTCGGACACCAATGGGAACAGCAACAACACTTGAACTTGATGAAGATGGTGAATCCGTGGATCAAAAAGAATATAGAAGCATGATCAGATCACTTTTGTACCTCACGGCATCAAGACCGGACATACAATTCAGCGTATGTCTTTGTGCACGGTTTCAAGCTTCCCCACGTGTTTCACATCGTCAAGCCATCAAAAGGATTCTTAGGTACTTAAATGGAACTCAAGAATTTGGCATTTTTCTTCCTTCTTCCTCAACCGTTACTTTGAATGCTTTTTCGGATGCTGATTTTGGGGGTTGTAGGATTGATAGGAAAAGTACTTCCGGTGCTTGTCATTTTCTTGGTAATTCTCTTGTTGCTTGGTCCTCTAGAAAACAAAATTCAGTTGCACAATCCACAGCCGAATCTGAATACGTAGCTGCTGCTAGTGCTTGCTCACCAATTCTTTGGGTTGTTCAAACACTTAAGGACTATGGGGTTGATCTAGATAGTGTTCCACTGTTTTGTGATAACACTAGTGCTATTTGCATTGCCAAAAACCCCGTGCAACATTCTAGAACTAAGCACATTGATATTAGGTATCACTTTATCCGAGATAATGTTGAAAAAGGAAACATTGTGCTTCACCATGTAGATACCGAACAACAATTGGCTGACATTTTTACAAAACCTTTGGATTTCACTCGTTTTTGTTACATTCGTAGTGAAATAGGGGTTATGCATCCTCATGGCTTAAATTAAGGGGGAGTTTTTGAAACTTGGGAAGTCTATGTGTGAATCTGAAATTAAAATAATATGAGCATAGTATTTCATACATATATGACTTTGTGATTCTTTTTACATGCTGAAAGTTCTTACTACATTACTCGTGTTATACATTTTGTAGTTTTTGCCATGTCTAGTAATTGGAATAATTACTTACACTAAATCTGGTCGTGGTCGAACTTTCTTGCTGTTTTGAACTTGTTGCATGCTCACAAATGCTTTTAATCATTAAGAATTTATCAAGTAATCAACTCACATGTTGAGTTTTTATGAACAAATATAAATTGAGAAAAGATTAAGAGAATATGCATGCATCGCACTTCTTCTTTTGAGATGGCTTGTCATTGCACTTAGATATGAACTTGGAAGAAGTTGTGTATGACTAAAACCATGTCCTTAAGCTTCTGATTGTCAAATGACATAGGCTTGGCATGGTTGGTTAGAATAAGGCAGATGCGCATATAATCTCTTGCAAATATTATATCATATAAATTTATGCTTTGAAAAATAATAAAATGCAGCAACTAGTGTCATGCTTTCAGGTTATGAAATAGTTAAGTTTGTGAGATCATGACTTTCTTAAATTGAAAATTACATATGATCTCTAGCATGGATTACACTACTTTATGTATCTCATTGATGTGATAGTGTAAGTTTCTTGATAGTATGACTTGGATGAGCTTTGTTTTATATGTATATGTTATAATATGCTCATAACAACTAAAGTTGGAGAGATAATTTGTTTATATGCTCATGACTTGCTGAATACATTGTCAAAGGGGGAGAGATAAGCATAAAGAGAGAGAAAATATGTGCATAAGGAGAGTTAATAAAGGGGGAGAGATAATATGGGATAATTTTTCTTCTCATTTTACTTTTGTTTTACAAAGGGGGAGAAATTGTCTTCAAAACTTTTATGTGAATAAGCCAATGTTCGGATTTTAAATGGTGTTGCCAATGCATTCATCAAGGGGGAGATTGTGAGACCTATATGTGTTGAATACATTGGCTTGTAGTGAATACACTTGGATTTGATGAGAAAAGTTTTAAATATCACCAAAACACCTTTTTATCAAGGTCCGACTCTAGCTCCGAGCTATAGCGAGGTCCGACCATAGGTTCGGCTTGTTTTGGGTTGCTCTGGCAAGGTCCGGAATTTGACCGTAGTGCTTCTGCTTTTCATTTGCAATGTTTCGTATTTGCTTTACATTGTTGGAAAGATTGCTTAGTATTCATTTGCTAAGTTTTTGGTGCGTTTTGGTTGATATGGCTGATATCGTTTTACTGTGGTTTTGCAACATGCTTATGTGAGGTGCTCACGTAGGGTGTTGTGTTCGGAACTAACTTGAGTCAAGTCGAGGACTTGGGCTCGTATGGATTGGTTGTTTATTCATGTGCAGGTGTTGCTTGAGTTCAAAACATGGCTGGTGACGGGATCCACTGGACTAGTCTCAGGGAGGAGATGAGGTTCCAACAACCAAGTTCGGAAGGAACTGTGGTTGAGCTGATCAGGAGGTCGCGCAGGATGATTGAATCAAAGGCAGTGCATATGAAGGTTACTAGACATCAAAGGAAGGTGTTTGCACGTATGCATGCGGTGCATGACGTGGCAACATGGTTCCGAAGATGGGATAAGGAAGGAAAGATCTGGTTGGAAGAATCGGATCGTAACGGTTGATGACTTTGGCTGCGGCGGAGTCGGTTATAGCTCGGTATGGAAAGTATCGAGTTAGTTATGTTAGGATTTCGTGTGTGTCACGAATTTGAGTTGTTTAGGAATGTGGGATACGTTCCTAAGGTGTTTGGAAGTCTTAAGATTGCTTCTATCTGCGTATAGAAGAATTTTGAGCAGTTATGGAAAGTTAGGATTCGTGATCTGAGTAGGATTGGAGTCCTAGTTGATATTGGGTTGGTCTAAGGGCTGGTTATATAAGCAAGGGAGCCCAGAGCTCGTGGTGCACGACTTTGGGGCTGTTCCTCTTGTGTTATATTGAATAAAATTCGTAGTTTGAAGGAACTTTTGTGCCTTGTTCGTCCGACTTGTTCTAGACAAGTTCTACTCGTCGAGTTTCTGGACAGCATTACCTTTCGTCGGTGGTTTTATCATAACTCGAGTTTTATAGATACAATTGACGTGATTCTTTTTGGGTCGTCTTCAAAACTTGATTGTCTATCATCTGTCAAAATTTCACGGTCATTGGATTTGTGGTTTATGATCTACACGAGTTTCTTTGCAGCATTCCAGAACTGTTTTTTCTCGGGTAGAGCAGATTGACCTTTCTTTGATCTTTTGATCATAACTTGAGTTTTTCTCGACGGATTTGATTGATTCTTTTTGTGTTGTCTTCGTGACTTGATTCTCTCTGATATCCATCACTTTTGTCACGGTGAAACACATTTAGATTAGTCTCACACACGATTTCTTTAAGAGATCGTTTTTCTGCGGGAAGGGTTTGGGGTTTAATTGTTTCCGCTGCGTAAGATTTTTAAATCTACCATTCACCCCCCCCCCTCTGGTAGATTTTCACGTGCTCTTCGATCCTACAGTGGGTTGAGGGCAGCAAGGTGTAAATCCGCTGGTGGGCACGTCAGAGTACGCCCCACGCAGGGACCTCCTGCCCGTGACGGATCGACCAGTTCGGCATTTGAGTGTCTCGCGAAAGGTTGCCATATAAGACTAGTACTGAAGTGCTACGTAGGTACTGCGCGAAGTACTCGCTGGCAAATCTGAAAGTGCGTATGTGTCGGGTTGTCCGGGTGTGTCCTGATTGCAATCACTGTCCCTCGCAGTAATAGAGTACCACTTGTTCACTGAGCGGTGACGTAGTAAATACTAAAGAAGCCAAAAAATCATATTGTATTGAATTATAATTACTTTGCAACCTTGCATGATTTAGATATAGTGCAATTAAAAGTGTACAGTTTCCCCATACTTTAGCTGTAATAGCATTATGTGCTCTGGGCATGTCATATGATCGATAAAGCGTTTCTTGTTTGATTGTGGAGCCCATGATGTGCCGTGCTCGGAGAATGTCATTTGCTACATAAAACCTGATTATAAGGATCCACTTGTAGGCGAGTCATTTACGCTTCACCTCACCTATGTTTTAGTGTTCCCCTTGCATATGTCTAGTGAGACGGGTTAGTCTTGCTGAGCCTTATGCTCACGTTTGCAGTTAACGAGTTTTTGCAGGTTATACAGTTGATGAAGGGTTTGATGATGAGGCTGCACCCCCTCCAGGGTGTACAACCGAGTGGCAACCCTGCACGCCGCCCTAATTCAGTGTTGCTAGTGCAAAGTATCCAAGGCATGGATAACCTTGCTTTTGCATAGCTAGTGCTGAGAGCATAGCTATGATATATATATATATATATATATATATATATATATATATATATATATATATATATATATATATATATTTCTTTACTTCTGCTAGTATTGTAAAAACTTCTGTTGTATCATAAATAAAAGACTTCGTCTTGTACTTATTCAGTTTCTATTCTTGTGTACTGTTGGGTGTCGCATCGCATGACACTACCCAATGAGATCCTCGGATGTCGGGATTCCAGTCCCCACAGACATGGTATCAGAGCATCATTGGGAACAGTGTACTTGAAAGGAACATATTTTCAAAAATTAGGACTTGAGTGAGGAATTATCTATATGCCTTTATAAGGAGTATTATTAGTATAAGGTGTAAAGGTGGTAAACTAACTATGTGTTATTATATTCTGTAACGACGCCCTGACGTCAGGTAAGAGGTAAGGTACGCCACCGAGAGCGGATCAATCTCGGTAAGCTCAGCATACGAGGAGTGGTATGTGAAATTTTCGTGGCCTGGCACGGGAAGTTAATAGGAGTCTCTGAAGCTCTCAATGTTTCTGAGAACCTATGACACGCAGTACCCCAGCATGCTTCAAAGTTAGTGGGAGCCTCCATCGGGTGGTGTATAACCCGATAGTATGCATCTCTAGAACTATCCATGTTCCATGGGAGCATGCGAAACACGTATGCCCGAGCGTGTATAAGCCGGATCGTATAGGAGTCTTTGCTGTACAAACGTATTTACAGCCATGTACCTCGAGACATGACCTCGCTCGAGGACGACTCACACCAGAGTCGTATGCATTTATTTTCATATATATTTTTGTGACTTCCTGTCATGTTTCCCCGTGCCGCCCTTGAGGTGTGAAGGTGTGAAAGGGGATTGTTTGTCTTTTGCAGCATTAACTACGGTAGAAGACCGTGTAGAATCCGTTTGCGAGAGAACGATATAGGAACCACCTATAGACGTAACCGGAAATACCGGATAGAATTTTCTTTGGTGAGATACGTAGTACCGTTAGTATCAAACATGATACTAGACCATCCCCACCGACAGAATGGATGCATAATGCTTTGGAAAGTCCGACTATCAGGTGCTGGTAGGTTTGGACTCCGCAAAAAGGGTTCCGACTCGATAGAATAAATAGAATCAAGATTCTTGTTTTCTGGCAGAAGTTGGCTCGACTTCGCCGGATTGTAATCTTGGTTATTTAATAGATAGTATAGGGGTATCATATATGGATGGAAATCTCGTGAAGATCTCTACAACTTTTCTGTTGACCATAAAGACAGAAAAGCTTGATAATCTGTTGAAATCTGGGGTGTATTGTAACTGCTCCAGATGACCTTACCATTGTACCAGTCTCTGTATTTTTGCCATAACTTGCTGTAGAAAAATCCAATGCCTTATTGTGATACATTTTTGGAAAGGGTAGGAGGAGCTTTACAAGTTTGTTATGGGAGGTTTTTCCTGATTTTATTTGGAGTTAAACCAAATTGGGGAGTCAACACAGTGAACTGCCGGACTACTGGTGCAAACCAGTCAGTTCAACTGGTAAGTTTGGATAGTTATAGCTCTTGATCCAGAATAGTGACATGGTCACATATGTACATTTCTGGAAATCATAGGAAGTCCTCTATCAACTTTATTTGTCACTCCTGACCTGAATCTGGGTGTAGCTATGCCTAATTCCATTTGTCGCAAACTTGGTTCTTGCAGTCCAGAACTTGGAACAGTTTGCACAGGGTTGTGAATTTGTGCGCGATACCTGTATAACAAAGTTTTTAGGGTGGAACTCTTTTATTTCTGGATTGTTAACGTGATGTTATACAATGTTTATTTTGTCATTACCTCAACATCTTATCATGATAAACCTGTATAGAATGTGGAGGTAAGCCCATATACAGGGGAGGTTCTGTCAAAATTTCCAGAAAACTTGAGTCAACTTAAAACCTGTATAGATTCTTCATATTAGTTCACCTGGAGCTGTATGAGAACAATATGGAAAGGTTTTGGAGTGTACTACCACTTTTATATTCAACTTAACTCTTAATTCTGGCATTTTTTGAATGAAACTTTTGGGTTGATACAGGGAGGTCAGCTGAACCAGAACTGTGATCACTTCCAGTTTGCAGATTTTCTTGGATCAATTGATTATGGATATTTTTTTTTGTCCAACATTATCATTGATTGAGCTGAATACCTATACTGTGTAGTGACATCCGGGTATGTTTGTCCACAGATGGCAGCACCAAGAATTCAGTTGCCTAATGGATGGGTGTTCTCAACATGCACCGGGCAAGCCGGTTTCCCAGACGTGTTTGTTAGGTTGCTTCGCCAGTTTGGCTACCGGGTGTTGCCTAGCTATTGGGGCCAGAAGTTCCAGGAAAGCGGTATGTGGAGTTGCACCATCTACGTCGATGTGCCTGCTGGTCCACCGCACCTCGGATGGGCTCCATACTCCATCAAGATCAAAGGGTTGATATTAGAGGAAACATGGAGTTACGCCCCAAGTGTTGCCATAGGGAGGTTTTGCAAACTTCATTACCGTAATCTAGTGGGTACTCCGTATGAGTTCTTTCCAGTTAACAGCAGGGCTTCTGAAGCCTAGGCAACCCGCTTGCTTGCGGAGGTGGACGAGCACGGTGAAACATCCGCAACAGCCTTAGCGGTGTATGCATCCGCATCACATCGCGAGAAGGGTAATCAAAGGGCATGCATAAAAGAATTGACGGACAATCTGAAGCAAGCCATGATTCGAGCGGATCACTTTGAGTGGGCAAATGACGGACTTAGGGATATGATGGCTCCTCTCAACCATCGTTTGAACCTTAGGGAGAATCAATGGCATGACGCTGTTATGGATTTAGCCGCGTCTCACCAGGAGACTCTAGAGATGGAAATTGACTTGGAGGCAAGCCTACTCTATGGACACCAGCGGGACACCCAGTTGAACGTGATGACTGCAGATCGGGATCAGTCCAGAGTGGAGGCTCAGAGCCAGCTGTGAGCAGGCTCAGCAGGAGAACAAGGCCTGGAGGATGTTTATGATACAGACAGATTGGCAAGCTAAGATGGCCAAAAGGACGTTGCTTTTGAGCGAGGCATCATCTTCTGCTCCAGCACCCATACCAGTGGTGCCTAATCCTGAGGATGACGAGGAAGAAGAAGATCCTCAGGAGGTCGAGTTTTATGAGTAGAGGGTAGTGTTGATGTACTTATCACTTTAGGCCGAGTGTAATGATGTGTAGTAAACACCACGTGTATTTTGCGACTTTTTGAGTCTTGTTGTAAATAGTAGCAATGTGGGTGCACAATGACATGACGACTTGTGGTGACCAAGCATAGATGAGACGACTTCTTTAGATGAAGTTTGTCTAATTTTGGAGATCTATTGTAAACTTGGGCCCAAGATAATATAGATTGTATAAAGTTTGTGCTTTATCAATATATGTGAATGTTATGTATCATCTATTGTTATCTACCGCATTACTATTTATATGGAAGGATGAACTTGAGGCAATGAGACTTATGGTATGAATCGTTGTATTGCAGTATGGTGTGTACTCGTACAAGTCAAGATGGGGGAGGTTCCAGTGGAGGTCAGGGGGATGACACACCACCCCCGGGACAGAATACGCCTCAAACGCAACCAACTCCACCACCTCCACCCACACTTCCCAGAAGTCTCGCGGAGGTTCTCGTTGCAGTACTCGGCTCGCGCGATGAACAAATCGAGCTACTGTGGACTCTGGTGCAGCGCTCATCCCATCAAGGGGGACGACAGGATGATGGACCGCGTCAGCAATATCAGAGTTCCTACTCTGATTTCTCATCGACACATCCACCGGTCTTCAGAGAGGCCGATGAACCGTTGGAGGCGGATAATTGGCTCCGCACCATTGAAGGAAAGTTTGGTTTACTCGAGGTAACCGAACAGCAGAAGATGCTGTTTGCAGCGCAGCAACTGCAGGGGTCTGCTGGCGCATGGTGGGCCAATTACCTTGCCGCACGCCCCGCAGGCCATGTCGTAAGCTGGGCCGAATTCCGGGAGGCGTTCCGCGCCTACCACATCCCTCCTGAGATTATGAGTAGGAAGCTTCAAGAGTTCTTGGAGCTAAGGCAGGGAGGAAGGAGTGCATACGAGTACTCCAAATCATTCAACCACTTGGCCCAATACGCTCAGGACCAAGTGAATACCGAAGATCGGAAGCGTGAATGCTTCTACCGGGGTTTGAACCCCAAGTTGAAGGACAAGCTTGTCCTGTTCAATCGCGGCAGCTTCAACGACATCATCAATGCCTCTATCATGCAGGAGGACACTACGCGCGAGCTGTCCTCAGATAAAAAGAAGAGGAGTGCTCCGCAGGGCAGTGGAGGTGGTGCTCCTCAGAAGTACCGTATGGTGTATCGATCACCATCCGGCCAGAGGTGGCAACCGCCATCGCAACCACAGATGTTCCGTGGTCGTCAGTCCAACAACTCTGGGTTCCGACCGCAGCAACATCAGGGGATGATCCCACGTGCACTTCCACCTCCACCGCGTGCACCGAGATTCCGTCCTCCCAATAGTACCGGCCAAACCCTGTACACGTGTTTCACGTGTGGACGCACAGGGCACTTCGCCAAGGACTGTCCGCAGAATCGACAAGGCGGAGGGCAATCATCCTACCAGGGGGCCAACCAACCCCGCAACCAGCTGAAGAAGCCAGCCACCATACCCGGCAACGTCCACCACCTCGCCATCGAGGATGTTCCGGAAGGCGCGCCCGTGCTCACGGGTACGTTCTCTATCTATGATCAATCCGTAGTCATACTTTTTGACTCCGGAGCTTCCCACAATGTCATTAGTAAATATGTTGTCATTAAATATCAGCTGCCTGTTATCTCCACCAAAACTCCATATATGATTCGCACTCCAGCAGGGAGGGTAGTAACATATGAGATGGTCCATAGGGTACCTCATGACCTAGATGGGAACATCTATCCTACCTCCTTCATTATCTTAGAGACTCAAAAGCTAGATGTCATCTTAGGAATGGCATGGTTGCAATACCATGGTGCTATTCTTGATATCGTTCCTCAAAAGATTTATCTAAACTCTCCACTCCATCAGCCCCAAGTTCTCAATCTTGAGAACATCATTCCATTGGACCCATCTACTCACAATACCGAGGTTATGGAACTTAAAGATATTCTGGTAGTATGTGAATACCCGGATGTGTTCCCTGAAGATCTTCCTGGTATGCCCCCAGAAAGAGATATAGAGTTCAAGATTGAACTTGCATCGGGAACGGTGCCAATCTCAAGACCACCCTACAAGATGGCACCCAAGGAACTTGCAGAACTTAAGGAACAGTTAACTGAATATGAGAACAAAGGTTTCATTCGTCCAAGTTCATCACCATGGGGTTGTTCTGCACTGTTCGTAGAAAAGAAAGATAAGACCTTGAGACTGTGTGTAGACTATCGTCCACTTAATGTTGTCACTATCAAGAACAAGTATCCACTACCATGCATTGATATTCTTTTCGATCAATTGGTGGGTGCTAAAGTATTTTCGAGATGGATCTTCGTTCTAGTTATCATCAGATTAGAAGCCGACCAGAAGATATACCAAAGACAGCATTTTCGACGAGGTATGGACTGTATGAGTACCTTGTTATGTCCTTCGGATTGACCAACGCACCGGCTCATTTCATGTATCTCATGAACTCGGTGTTAATGCCTGAATTGGACAAGTTTATCGTAGTCTTCATTGACGACATACTTGTGTATTCAAAATCCGAAGAAGAACATGCTCAACACTTGCGTATCGTGCTTCAACGATTACGGGAACACCAGCTATATGCTAAGTTCAGCAAGTGTGAATTCTGGATCAGCCAAGTGCCATTTTTAGGGCACATCATATCAGCAGAAGGGATTGCAGTTGATCCAAGCAAGATCAAGCAAGTCCTCAAATGGGAGTCTCCAAAGTATGTACATGAAGTCCGAAGTTTCCTGGGTTTAGCAGGATATTACCGGAGGTTTATACCCAATTTCTCCAAAATAGCTAAACCAATGACAGAACTTCTGAAGAAAGTGCAGAAGTATGTATGGACTGAGGCATGTGAGGCAGGTTTCAAAGCATTGGTGAAACACCTTACAACGGCACCAGTTTTAGCCCAACTAGACACAACCAAATCATTTGATGTCTATTGCGACACATCTGGGATTGGTTAGGGTTGTGTATTGATGCAAGAGCGAAGAGTGATCGCGTATGGATCACGGCAGCTCCGGAACCATGAACAGCACTACCCAACTCATGATCTTGAGCTCGCTGCTGTGGTACTGGCATTGAAGATGTGGAGGCATTATTTACTGGGTAATCTAGTACACCTCTACACTGATCACAAGAGCTTCAAATACATCTTCACCCGGAAGGATTTGAATATGCAACAACGGAGATGGTTAGAGTTGATCAAGGACTATGAGATTGAGATCCACTACCATCCAGGCAAAGCGAATGTAGTCGCAGATGCTCTGAGCCGCAAGTCCCATGTCAACAATCTTTCCATTACCACAATGGAAGGAGAAGAAGAACCGAGTCTCTACTTGGTTCCATATGGGGCACTCTACAATCTCGCTCTCATTCCTACCATCAGGGAGAATATTGTAGCAGCTCAGAAGGAAGACAAAGGAATGTCACACATTCGGCAAAGAATAGAAAAGGGGGAGATGAAATGTTTCCGATGTGACAATGAAGGCACCCTCTGGTTTAACAACCGTATAGTGGTACCATGAAACATGGAGCTTAGAAAGAAGATACTGGACGAAGCTCATTTGTCCAAGTATTCCATTCATCCGCGAAGCAACAAGATGTACCAGGATTTGAAGAAGAAATTCTGGTGGACTCGAATAAAGAGGGAAATAGCTAAATACGTATTTGAGTGTGATACGTGCCGGCAAGTGAAGGCGACCATATGAAAGCAGCAGGACAGCTTCAACCTTTAAGCATACCAACTTGGAAATGGGAGGATATCAGCATGGATTTCATTGTTGGGTTGCCTTCCACCCTCCATAAGCACGACTAAATTTGGGTGATCGTTGACCGATTGACCAAATCAGCTCATTTCATACCGGTCAGTGTGGATTATGATGCGAAGCGGTATGCAGAACTTTGGGGTCTCCAGAATTTTGTGTCTACACGGAGTACCCCGTACTATCATTTCAGATCGTGGATCTATTTTTGTTGCTCGCTTTTGGGAGCATCTCCACGATGCATTGGGTACCAAACTGATTCGAAGCTCGGCTTAGCACCCTCAGACTGATGGACAAACCAAACGGGTAAATCAAGTGCTAGAGGATATGCTTCGTGCTTGTGCCATCCACCATGGTAGGAATTGGGATGATCATCTACCATTGGCGAAATTTTCGTACAACAACGGTTACCAGGCTAGCATCCAGATGGCACCATATGAAGCTCTTTATGGCCGGAAGTGTCGCACACCCTTGAACTGGTGCGAATCTGGTGAACGAGTGGTATATGGCATCGACTTAATAAAAGAAGCCGAAGAGCAAGTACGCCTTATTCAAACAAATCTCAAAGCTGCTCAATCTCGTCAGAAGAGCTACGCGGACAAACGACGTCGACCTCTTCACTTCGAGGTTGGGGATCAAGTTTATCTCCGGGTATCCCCTATGAAAGGTATCCATCGATTCGGAGTGAAAGGGAAGCTAGATCCACGTTTTATTGGGCCGTTCGCAATAATCAAAAGATGTGGACCTGTGGCATATCAATTGGAGTTACCGCCATCGCTGGCAGGGGTCCATAATGTGTTTCACATTTCTCAGCTGCAGAAATGTCTCAAAATCCCAGTGACTATATGTTTTGAGGATTTGGAAGCTCTCCAACCAGATCTCACTTATTCCGAGCATCCAACTCAGATCGTCGATGAGAAGACTCGCACCACAAGAAGCTGCACCTTGCGTTTCTACAAGGTCTTGTGGAGCAACCACAGTGCTGAAGAAGCCACGTGGGAAAGCGAGGAGTATCTTAGAACGAACTATCCGGACTTGTTAGTGGCATATGTTCGTTAGATCTTTTCCTTTTGCTTTCTTTTGTAATCTCGGGACGAGATTCTTTTAAGGGGGGGATGTAAAACCCCACTTTTATGGCATGTGAATTCAGTTATGAGTTTTGTGATCAACTATGTTAAAGATCCAATATAGTGGTACACATGAACTTAATACCATCCAAACCTTTCTTGCACTCGTGGTTAAATTTTATTAACATGAGTATTGGACTTCACCACTAATTCTAGAATGATTCTATTCACCCCTCTTCAAATTTTAGAATTATTTGGATGAAGTTTATTAAGGTAATTTAAAGTGCAGTACTAAGTGGCCCTGCAACAAATATTCAAATTAAAGGCTCTAGATTTTTCCTTGACCTTCTACTATTCTCAATAGCTTGCCTGCAAAATTTCAAGATTTTAGGAACTCATTTGCTATTTTATTTGAGGCGCTTAGCAAATTTGAATCAAATTCAAATCTGAATTTGAACTTCTTTTCCAACTTCTTTGAACATAAGATTTGAGTTCACCATTGTGTTCAGAATAATTCATTTACCATCTCCACAAAATTTCATGATTTTTGCAGTTGATCTTCCATTTTTAAATGAATTTTTAACTTTATTGTTGGGGTCTGACTGACCTGTGGGCCCCACAGGTCAGCCTCTGCTGAACGGGTCAGGTCGGCCGCCTGCCATCTCTGCACTGGCGCTCGCCCGCTCGACAGCGCATGCGCATGCAAGCTCCAGTGAGCTGCTTGCTTGCTTGCCGCGGCACTATAAAAGGCCGGCCGACGCTCCGATATTTCCCCTTCCCCGATCGGTGGTTTCCCCTCTCGCGATTCCTTCTCCGCCGCGCGCCATCGTCGCCGCTCGCCTCTGCTCCGTGGTGCGCCACCGTTCCGCGCAGTTTCAAGCCTCGATCCCAAAAGCTTAAAGGTGCACCTAGTCAAGCTCTAACTCTCGGTGCAAACTGTTTCCCTTTTCATTGAGCAATGAGCAAGTTATCGGTCTTCTTCCTTCCGGCCGATGTGAAGAAGCTCGCTAGGTTTCCGTTTCAATTTCGTTTCTACAAGTAAATAATCTTTGCAATTGCTTAGAGATAGTTTCTATAGGTCCTAGCGCTCCTACCTGAACAAAAACCCCTAAAAGTTATCGAGCAACGGCCGAGGAAATCGAGTTTTGCTCGCCGCCGGTGAGGAAACCTCGGTTCGCCGTTGAGATCATAGTTTCCGATTGTTTCCTCCTCTTCCACATCCAGTTCCTTGATCTGCATCGTCCCAGGAAGGTTTTGAAGAAGGTCCCGAGTGGTTTGAGCTACTCTAGAGCGAGTTCCAAGTTCCCCGAGTGCTCACCGCCGCCACCGCTGTCGCGTGGCCATTTCCGGCGAGTTTCTGGTCCCACCGACCTCACCGTCGTGCTCAGCGACTCCAAAAACCCCCAGGCGGCGAATTTGAGCGAGTTTGGCCCGTCGGTTTAGCCGGCGGTGAGCTTGCCGGCGAGTCACCGCCGCGGGCGCCGCCTCGCGCGGGTGTTGGCCCGAGGTAGAAGACAACCCCGTAGGGCCCCACCTGCCAGTAGCTGCGGGATCACGGTGCGGCTAGGATTCCGTGCGGCTGCGCGCGAATAAATCTGTGGACCGCGGTGTTGCATTGACCAGAGCACGCCACGTGGCCCATGGGACCAGCCCAATTGAAATTTGAATTCTGGCGCCAATGGGTTATTAAATTAATTCCAGAAAATTGTTCAAACTTCTAAATTGAATATCTCTCTGTAAACTACTCCAAAAATCTTCAAACAAATTTTGTTTGAAAGCCCTTGAGCTCTAGTTTCTTATAGTACCAGATAGGTTCTGTGAAACTTAATTTTGAATTCTATAGAAAATAATCTCTACAAATGCAAATGCAATTTTTCCAGACAAGATAGCCACTGAAAAAATACCCAAAATTCACATAAAATTTAGGGTCCTATTCTTGACTCCCATAAGAAGTTTGGGAGCCATTGCACCTATTTAGCCCTCTCTATAGTTCAATTACCTTTTACAGTTATTTAATTTTCACAGATGTTCAGTAGCTTTACTATGTCTCAAATTTGGACTTAATTTTCCTTTGGTCATAAACTAGTTCCTGTAAAAATCTTGGATTTAATTGACCTACCATTCTAGTCCTAATTCAGTCACAAACAGAATATTGAGTAAAAGGTTAAAAATCCAATTACAAGATAATTCCAGAAATTCTTGCCAACTTAGAAATTCAATAACTCCTTCGCCAGAGCTTAGAAAATTATGAAACAAATTTTGCTAGAACCAGGACAATTTCCTCTATCTTGATTATCAACTGATAGCTATGTTCAAGCTACAGTTTCTTCTCTAAAATTTTTGGAAGATAATTGCCTGCCATAATTTTGGAGACAACTACCTACTTTGATCATCTCCTGTTCTTTGCAAGAGCTTCTATCATAGTCCCTAATACCTACCTTCAAAGTTCCAAAGCCCATTAAGTCATTAGCACAAAATGGTCACCATAAATTAAATCATGGTCTTGGTAATAATTATTTTTCAAAGTCATTCATATACGTATCCTATGCACATCATATAGTGACCGAAGTCGAGGAGGAGCCAGAAGCCTTGGAAGAGCATCTTCCAAATATTAACTCAGACTCTGACGTGCAACAAGGCAAGCCCCGGTTTGCATTTAAGTCGTTTATAAACTTTTACTTTATCACTATGATGAGTAGTATATGAATTGTGCATTACGTTTAGGATGATTGATACTCCACATGCATGACCAAAAATCCCAGCGATTGGTTAGAACGAGTTATAGTTTGACCTGTAGTAACTACTTTGCTAATGCATAGGAAATCCGATAGAAGTCGAGTTGTTGGAATCTACTCACGAGAGATGTAGGACATATCTCACAGGATTGGTTAGATAGAAAATGGCTTAATATAATGAAATTGAGACCGGGCAGGGAATGGATAGGAAGCGGCGAGAATTGAGTCTCGGTCGCATAGCCCTGTCTGTGTTGATTAAGGCCTGTCCGTATGCAGCCCCTTCGGACAATCTTGAATTGTACCGGCAATATAATGGACATATGGAATCCAATAAACTGACGTAGCTTGGTAACTTGGGTGTCGAGGCATACCGTTCTGATTTATAGGTGTGGGTTGAGGGCAGCAAGGTGTAAATCCGCTGGTGGGCACGTCAAAGTACGCCCCACGCAGGGACCTCCTGCCCGTGACGGATCGACCGGTTCGGCATTTGAGTGTCTCGCGAAAGGTTGCCATATACGACTAGTACTGAAGTGCTATGTAGGTACTGCGTGAAGTACTCGCTGGCAAATCCGAAAGTGCGTATGTGTCGTGTTGTCCGGGTGTGTCCTGATTGCAATCACTGTCCCTCGCAGTAATAGAGTACCACTTGTTCACTGAGCGGTGACGTAGTAAATACTAAAGAAGCCAGAAAATCATATTGTATTGAATTATAATTACTTTGCAACCTTGCATGATTTAGAGATAGTACAATTAAAAGTGTACAATTTCCCCATACTTTAGCTGTAATAGCATTATGTGCTCTGGGCATGTCATATCATCGGTAAAGCGTTTCTTGTTTGATTGTGGAGCCCATGATGTGCCGTGCTCGGAGAATGTCATTTGCTACATAAAACCTGATTATAAGGATCCACTTGTAGGCGAGTCATTTACGCTTCACCTCACCTATGTTTTAGTGTTCCCCTTGCATATGTCTAGTGAGACGGGTTAGTCTTGCTGAGCCTTATGCTCACGTTTGCAGTTAACGAGTTTTTGCAGGTTATACAGTTGATGAAGGGTTTGATGATGAGGCTGCACCCCCTCCAGGGTGTACAGCCGAGTGGGAACCCTGCACACCGCCCTAATTGAGTGTTGCTAGTGCAAAGTATCCAAGGCATGGATAACTTTGCTTTTGCATAGCTAGTGCTGAGAGCGTAGCTATTATTTATATATATATATATATATATATATATATATATATATATATATATATATTTCTTTACTTCCGCTAGTATTGTAAAAACTTCCGTTGTATGATAAATAAAAGACTTCATCTCGTACTTATTCAGTTTCTGTTCTTGTGTACTGTTGGGTGTCGCATCGCACGACACTACCCAATGAGATCCTCGGATGTCGGGATTCCGGTCCCCACAAGAGTATACAGAGAATTACCACAGAACAAGATTAATAAACCAAACTTTATTGCACAAACCATATTATCCTCGAATACAAGCTCTAATGAATATTAATGACAAGTTCAACTAATGCAGTGGAAATAAATTAAATAAGCAAACTAAACAGCTAGGCAGCATAAGCGATAGGGTATAGCGCAGTTCCATGCAACACCACATGCAAAGCTGACGGTAGACACGGCCTAGAACTCCGCATTATCGCCATTAAACACCCAATCCTGACATGCAACTGTTGGGGGGGGGGGGATTGCAAGAGTGAGTACATGTCGTACTCAACAAGTGTGGAAAGTATGACATGTGGCTGATTCAAATGACGAATATAATAATGGTTAAGTGCTGAAAGTACATTAAAACATTTGAAAAGCAATATATTACATGTATATGAAATAAACCCATCATAAGCCATGTAGTCATCATAATACCAGTCCATGTTCCATATCCATCATCGTATACCAATATCCATATGTAATGCCAGAATTCAATTCATAACCATCCATAACCATAATACCAACCATAACGATCCCAAATCCCGATTTTCCTCTAATCATGTGAGGGTCCAGGTTGCTCATAATCGGGAGCACGGCTATCATGATAGTTTTAGACACACTCTGCAAAGGTTGTACCGCTTTACCCACGTGTTTGTGATTTTATCACATTTTGATGACTGTAGAATCTCCATTATGTCGTCTCACACTTCCGTAGGTGTGTGGCCAAGAGATCACAAAATAGCCTTTACAAAGGGATTACTAGCCTATTTAGACCCCACTAAGGTTTCACCGGTGGCGATGTCACCAACTAAGCACATCTTTAACCAAGGGCCCCCTCTTGAGCCGTTCGGATCCCAGGGTAGTCCCACCAATCATCAACAAACCCAATCCGACTACCCCTTCCCCGAGCATCCTTAATGGTCCAAATAGCACTGGCAAGCCCTAATTAATCAGCTACGCCGCACCCATACTTGGCCTCGTGGTGGCACTGCAAATCTTAGATGGTCGCCCTACGAACCGGTCCTTAGATCTAAAACAAGCAAAACCACCATAACATCCAACCCATCCACATACCAAGCTTGCTTAGATCACCCATTACCATATCAGATTTAACGAGTTCATGTCAACCACAATCTCATTAATGCATAATTAAATTAAGTAGTGTAGTTGTTCTTCCATCCCAATTAATTAAGCAAAGCAAAAAGGTAAAAATCCCATCCCGACTCTCTACCATATATTACAGGTGACAAGGGTAGTTAAACAAAGCTAGTAAACTTCCTATCATAGGATTCCCATCCAATTGACACAAGCATGCAGTTTTGCAAACAAAACACTTATTTCAAAACAGGATCAATATGCTTCAAGGACACTTGCCTTGCTCTTGGGATTGATTTGAGTCAAAGCCTTCAAACTCTTGGTGCTGGAGATCCTCCGCGGCACTGTCTAGCGCAAATCCGTCTAATCCGCACAATAAACATACAAACAAGAAGGACAATCAAAGAGTGCACAAATATTACTCAATATGACATGACATGCATGATTAATGCAAACGCAAGGTAGAACTTGTTAATAGATTGCTTTTAATGATCACTAACTAGTTCTAATAGCTTTTAACAAGTTTATTCAGGTTTGGATGTGATTAGATCTAATTTTAGAATTAATTCAACAGAAATTAACCAGGAAAATTGGACTAGTCCACTAGGGACCGGACAAGTCCGCACTTCGCAGAATTGGCGAACTAGGGTTTTCTAGATCGACGTGAATTTGGGGATTAGGGGTGGAATTCATGTAAGGATAAGGAAATAGAAGTTATACCAGGTGTTTAGAACTCCAATGAGTCAAGAAACTTGGAGACAACACTTGGATCTTGATGATCTAGAGTTGATGGTGAACTTGGAGATGATTTGGTGATGAAGAACAAAACTTGATGGAGATCTTGATCCTCTTTCATTTCCTCCTCTACTTCTTCTTGCTTGGGATCTCCTTCCCCCTCCTTGATGGTGGCTCTCCACGAACTAGGGTTTGGGTGGGGTGGAAAAGTGGCAAATAGATGTCAAGTCAAGGGGTGGGGTTGTTTATATAGAGGTGGAGGCTAGGGTTAGATGGATTTCGAGTTTAGGGTGAGTAGAGGCCGGTTTAGAGTCCCACATGGGCTCTAAAAGAGTTAGGCACGACGTCCCTAGACCCACTTAACATGAAACCCAAGAAATAAGTCGTAAAACAAAAGATCAATTCGGAGTCGCGAAATATCAGACAAGTCCAAAAGGGTCGGACTAGTCCGAAGTTGTCCAGAGAGAAATCGGACAACTCTGGCCAAAAATCGGACAAGTCCGACTTTAGTCAGAGAGGAAAACGGACAAGTCTGCTGGAACACCAGACTAGTCCGGACAAGTCCAGGGACTTAGCAAATTTTCAAGGATTCTTGGAACACCGGACTAGTCCGCATATGATCGGACAAGTCCAAAAGTGTCCAGAGGCAAAATCGGACTAGTCCGCAGCAAAAAGGGACAAGTCTGACGGAGGTCAGAGAGAAATCGGACTAGTCCTCACCAAAATCAGACTAGTCCGCACTTTCCAGAATTTTAAGTGCAGGTTTGTTCCAAATGAATTTTAAACTCATTCCTCTTTATGTGCATTAATGTTAAACATGCATATGGATGTATGTAGGGCATGGTGCATGAAAATGAGGGTGTTAAACCTGCAAGGGCCACACGTCGTGCAGCAGACCCCCGTGGGGTATGCTGCCCCATATGCCTCCCAGACGAGTCCCATCGGAGGCTGCGGAGCATTGGCTCCGCACCTCGGCACCACCACATGGCCATGCAAGTTCTGGCCACATATGTCGGATAGGTTCGACGGAAGCGTCAATTTGGCGGAGTTCATGCAGATCTACACCATGACGCTCCTTGCTGCAGGAGTGGATGAGACCATCCTAGCGAACTACTTCCCGATCGCCCTGACTGGATCGGATCGCTCGTGGCTGATGAACCATCTTGAGGGGTTTATAAACTATTGGGATGAGCTGTGCCAGCAGTTCACGGTGAACTTCGGTAGCTCCTACATACGGCCCAGCACCGAGCTTCGACCTCCACGCCGTGCAACAGCAACCCAAGGAGACGATGCGATCATTCATCCAGCGTTTCTCCCAGGTATGCAACTCCATCCCTAACATCCCGGATGCCTCTGTCATAGTGGCATTTCGCCTGGGAGTGTGTGACCGCAAGATGCTTGAGAAGTTAGCTACGCACAATGTGCAAGACACCTTTGAGCTCTTCTCCATCATCGACCTTTGCGCCAGGGTGGTAGAAGGCCGTGACTAGCACGCTCAGCCCACCCCCGGAGTGGGTGGGGCCAGCCAGACTGGGGAAGGAGTCATTACCCCTAATAGCGGTAAAAAGAAGAACAAGAACCAGGGTGGCGGCCAGAACAAGGCACTCCATGGGTCCCCCACCGCAGCAGCAGCCGCGACTAGAGGATGCGAACCCCCACACTCGGAGAAGCACCCTCGTCAGCCACCTACCGTTGATGAAGATGTTGAGCCCTGCCTTGTGCACAAGACTCGCGAACACACCACGAGCGAGTGCCGAGAGATAAAGAGGTGCTCCGAACGCTACCAAGAACGAGTGCAGTAGCGCCCGGACGGCGCCCCCTTCCGCCTGCGGGAGGGCAAACAGAAGGTCGACCCCAAGGTTGATGAGACGTGGAGCTGGAGTACCAGAAGCAAGAGCAGGACGTCAATGTGGTCCACCAAGATGAGGACTCCGACTTAGGAGCAGCACTAAGGGAAACCAGGCATCGGGAGGGCCAGGCCCAGGGTGTGCAGCTGGCTTAGATTAAGCCTGTACACCCTGCCCCCCCCCTCACCATCCGGAATCAAGCGCTTGCCCTCTTTTGTAAAAGCCAGTCTCCCCTATGAAATCTGATAAAAATGAATCACTGTTTTACTTAAAAACTTCTTAAAACGTTGTTCATTTAATTACACATTAATTTTATGAACATTCTATACTAGACTCGTTATGGTGTATTACCTTAATATGCATGGTTGTTGTCGGTACCCGGCATACCGGGTACCCTCGCGCACAAGCTAGAGACTCCTAGGTACCTCGCCTCCTAGAAGGGATAGGGTCCGAAGGCGACACGTGTTCAAAGAAACCCGAACCCACCAGCCTCAGATGGGAAGTCTGGGGTGCCCACGAGACATCCAAAAGTGGGAGCCCAGGTCCGCCTCGGCGACAAGCTGCCAGGCAACCATATGTCCAGCTGGACGGGACTCGACCTCCTCTGCAGATGTGATCTCCCAAGCTGCCATGTGGCCCACGAAGTCGAGACTTGAACTCCCCAGCAGAGGCGAGCACCCGAGATGCCACGTGGCCCGCAGGGCGAGACCTGGCCTCCCCCACGGTTGTAAGCTCCCAAGCTGCCATGTGGCCCACAAGACGGGCGTGGCCTCCACCGTGGTGGAGAGCTCCCCAGCGGCCGCATGGTCAGTCCACTTGCCTTGAGCGGATAGTGGGGAAGTTAAGAGGGTGGTGCGCCTTGTCTCCATCAAGCCTTGAAGATATGTGGCTTCCCTAGACGAATGGCACGGCGCATGCCTAATGTCAGGTACAATTACTACTAGTCGCATCACAGTGAAGGCGCTGCAGGCCTATCCTACTCCGGCAAGTGGGTAGCTTACGGTGTCAGAGATAGTTGGATGGGACATTCCCTGCCAATGTCAGAAACAGCGCGTGGGCTACTAACGACCCGGGCGGCAATACAGTGAGTCCTCATGTCCGCAGTTAGAGCAAGCTTACTGAAGAAGCCTTAGATCTTTAGGATAAGATCGCACCGGGACCACCTGTCAGGCCCTGGGACCCCACTTGTAAGGCGTCCGACCTTGACTATAAAAGGCTCGGACCGCCACTGATACAAGGACCAGACTCAGAATCCCCGATACACACACACACACACACACGCATACACACTCACCATCAATACAATCCACCGTGGAGTAGGGTGTTACACTCCTTGCGGCCCGAACCACGTAAAAACCACTGTGTCTCATACTCTTCCACTAGAACACTAGTTTGAGGCCTAAGCCCCAATGAACAAGAACCTCTGCGGGCTGCTCCTTAGCAGATCTGGGGGAAGTGTCGCATTAACACTTCGACATTTGGCGCGCTAGGTAGGGGCTTTTTCCCTCAAAAAAGTGGTAGCGTTTTCACCACCATGCTGTTCATTAGGCCCGTGGAAGGCAGTTTTTGTGGCCGTCGTCCGGTGACCAGATCCGTTGCTTGAGCGGAAATCTCTGGTCCATCTCGACCCCGTGCAGGTATAGCTGGCCAAAATGGCACGTCGGGACACGCCCCAGCTCAGTCGGCTCCACCAGCACCCACAACAGCGAGCCTGGGGAGCGCTTTGGCAGTGGCCAGAGCTCTCATCCACCACCCATCGTCATTGAACGCCTCTCAGGGGGCGGCTCAACAGTGGGTCCAAGACATCGACCACCTCGTCGTCATAGCCATCAACTCACCAACCAGGGGAAGGCGCCTCATGTCGCTGTCACGCACGCCGTCCATGGACCGTCACTCCACAAACTCCCACTCCTCCAAGAGTATGAGCGTTGGCCGGCTCCCCACGGAGGACCTCAGGGGTGAGCTTGACCGTCGTCAAGCACACTTGGACGGTCATGTCATCATCGAGCAGCAGCGAGAGAGGCAACGCAACCTCGATGACGAATATGGCCCTCAATGCCCTGTTCACGATGTGTCCTCTGTCCAAGGTGTGCTGCAGGTAAACCCTCCGCCACCTGACGAGGAGTTTGTTGGCTTGACAGCTCCCCTACAGTACTCGATGCAACAGGATGTGCAGCAACAGTACTTGGCGCAGCTAGTACCGTTGCAGCAACGCATGGCACAACCAGTGCCACAACCGCAAGTCCAACAAGTGCCACACGTCGTGCAGCAGACCCCCTTGGGGTATGTTGTCCCATCTGCCTCTCCGACGAAGCCCGTGGGAGGCTGCTCGGCGTTGGCTCTGCACTCCGCTTTGCGATGTGGCCACGCAAGTTTCGGCCACATATCCGAGAGAGATTCAACGGAAGCATCAACCCAGGGGAGTTCTTGCAGATCTACACCGCGACGCTCCTTGCTACAGGAGCGGATGAGACCATCCTGGCGAACTACTTCCTAGTCGCCCTGACGGGATCAGCCTGCTCGTGGCTGATGAACCCTCCCGAGGGGTCCATAACCTCTTGGGATGAGCTGTGCCGGTAGTTCACGGCGAACTTTGGCAGCTCCTACACGCGCCCCAGCGCCTATCTCGACCTCCATGCCATGCGACAGCAACCCAAGGAGACACTGCAATCATTCATCCAGCGTTTCTCCCAGGTATGCAACTCCATTCCCAACATCCTGAATGCCTCTATCATACTGGCATTTCGCCAGGGAGTGCATGACCGCAAGATGCTCGAGAAGTTAGCTACGCACAAAATGCAAGATGTCCACCAAGATGAGGACTCCGACGCCAGCAGCGACAACGAGCATTGCAAGACCCTCCACGTCATCTTCGGAGGGTCTTGGGATCCCACGTCCCGGAACGCTGTCAAGACCCTTCGTCGTGCGGTGGCTTCAATAGCCCCTGTACCCACTCCGGCGCAGCACCACCGCTGGAAGGAGATGCCGATCAGCTTTGACGCCTCTGACTGCCCCAAGAACATGACTGCGGCAGGGGTCCTACCTCTCCTAGTCTTCCCCACCATAGCCAACGTCAAGCTCCACTAGGTCTTGATAGATGGCGGGGCCGACCTCAACCTCCTTAGCCGTGCAGCCTTTGAACAGCTGCAGATCCCGGTGTCCAAGTTGGCCCCCTAGAGACCATTTTCTGGGGTGGGACCTGGGAGCATCATCCCGTACGGCAACATCCACCTAGGGTGACCTTCGGGACACCTGACAACTACAGGACGGAAAGCATCCTCTTCGACGTCGTTGATGTCAGCCTCCCCTTCAACGCCATAATCGGCAGGCCTGCCCTATACCAGTTCATGGTTGTAGCCCACTAGGGCTACCTCGTCCTGAAGATGCCAACCCCCTCCGGCGTCCTCAGGATCCGAGGAGATCGCACCGCTGCAGTATTAGCCTTGGAGTGGCTCCAAGCACTGACGGCGGAACCAGCAGCTATCCCGATATCAAGTAGACCCCCGCCAAGCTCACGATAGCGCAGAGCACCCACCGCACCTCAGTTGTAGCCCTCCGGCAGAATCAACACCTCCGTCAAAGCTGCCAAGCCTTGTCCCGGCTCTGCTCGGACCACTCATAAGACGGGCGGTCAAGGCAGGAAATAGGGATGCTCGCTAATCACCCCTCTAAGTAGCTGTTGCCAGCAAGGTTGCCCGCCAACCATCACAGCTGCTCATGGAGATGTGGGCACCCCTATTGTAAATACTAGTCTTAGTAGAACAATGTAAAAAATCTCGTAGGGCCTAGGAGCATCACTAAGGACAACCAAGCACCGGGAGGGCCACGACCAGAGTGTGCAGCTGGCTTAGCTTGGTTCCGAACTCTAAGGCCTGTGCACCCTGCCTCCCTCATCATCTGGAGGCAAGCCGTTGCCCTCTTTTGTAAAAACCTGTCTCCCCCTATGAACTCCTATCAAAAAATCACTATTGTACTTAAAGTCTTCTTAAAAACTTTGTCCATTTACTTACGCATTAAGTTTATGAACATGCCACACTATTTATTGCATATTATTTTATATGCGCGATTATACACTCTGTAACTCACCCATGCAGGAGTCATGCAGTCCTAATACAGGCGGGTCTGCTTGAGGTACCTGCGGTGTATGAGGGCTTCTTCTGGACCCTCTCGTCATTAGGGCCCTATGACACCAGAAGGTTCCCCAGGAAAGGCTTGTGCCGACCAGGAGGTCCAAGGGGTGTAAATTACTAAGCCTGGTATTGTACCCTAAGCATACACACCCTGCCTCCCAGCGCTACAACCAAGTACTAAGTGCCAGAAAGCTCACACCCTGAGGACGACAGGAGCTGGGCCCCGGAGTACCAATGCACTGAATTACCCAGGCCCCGCAAATCAGCCCAGGACAATAACGCATGATAGAGCTAAGGTAGATCTACAGGTAAATCAACGAGCAAACTAGTCCACCTTGCTTCTATCATATGTGCAGAATAGACCGCCCCTGCACCTCCCAAGGAGCCTGCCGATGACGACTCTATGATGATAGTGGACAACGCTGGAGCATCCAGCTCCGGCACCCCCAAGGGGCCTGTCGTCGACGTCCCAGAATGTCAACGATAGCACCAAGCGCAGATAAGTGAGTAAACTCTCCTGCCCTGCTCTTGCTACAAACAGGGTTCCCTTGCGATAGCCTGTAAACCAAGGGCTTGCCGACGACGTCTCCATGATGAAGGTGGACGAAGTCGGAGCATCCAGCTCTGGCACCTCCCAAGGGGCCAGCCGTCGATGTTTCCACGACGATGGTGGACGACACCAGAGCATCCAGCTCCAGTGCCCCCACAAGGGGCCTTCCGTCGACGTCCCAGAATGTCAACGACAGCACCAAGTGTGGATAAGTGAGTAAACTCTCATGCCCCACCCTTGTTGCTAACAGGATTCCCTTGCGATAGCCTGTAAACCACGGGTCTGCTGTCGATGTCTCCACGATGATGGTGGACAACGCCAGAGCATCCAGCTCTGGCACCTCCCAAGGGGCCTGCTATCAACGCCTCTACGATAATGGTGGACAACACCAGAGCATCCAGCTCCGGCGCCCCCCAAGGGGCCTGTCAACGACGTCTCCACGACGATGGTGGACGACACTGGAGCATCTAGCCTCGGCGCCTCCCAAGGGGCCTGCCTTTGACGTCTCCACGATGATGGTGGACGACGCCGAAGCATCCAGCTCCGACACCTCCCAAGGGGCCGGCCGTTAATGTTTCCACAACGATGGTGGATGACGCCGGAGCATCCAGCTCTGGCGCCCCCCAAGGGGCCTGCCGTCAACGTCCCAGAACATAACCAACAGTACCAAGTGCGGATAAGTGAGTAAACTCTCCTGCCCCGCCCTTGTTGCTAATAGGGTTCCCTTGCGATAGATTGTAAATGAGGGGACTGATATCGACATCTCCACGATGATGGTGGACGACGCCGGAGCATCCAGCTCCAGCACCTCCCAAGGGGCCTATTATCAACGCCACCACGATAATGGTGGATGACGTTGGAGCATCTTGCGTTGGCACCTCCCAAGGGGCCTTCCATTGACGTCTCTGTGATGATGTTGGACAACGTCGGAGCATCCAGCTCCGGCACCCTCCAAGGGGCCTGCCCTCAATGTCTCCACGACGATGGTGGACGACGTTGGAGCATCCATCCCTGGCGCCACCCAAGGGGTCTGCTATCGACGTCTCCACGATGATGGTGGACGACGCTGGAGCATCCAGCTCTGGCACCTCCCTAAGGGCCAGCCGTCAATGTTTCCATGACGATGGTGGACGACGCCGGAGCATCCAGCTCCGGCACCTCCCAAGGGGCCTGCCGTCGAAGTCCCAGAATGTCAACGACAGCACCAAGCACAGATAAGTGAGTAAACTCTCCTGCCTTGCTTTTTTTGCTAACAGGGTTCCCTTGGATTGCCTATAAAGCAGGGTCCTCCCGTCGATGTCTCCACGACGATAGTGGATGACGCCGGAGCATCCAGCTCCAGCACCTCCCAAGGGGCCTGCCGTCGACGCCTCCATGACGATGGTGGATGACGCCAGAGCATCCAGCTCTGGCACATACCAAGAGGCCTGCCGTCAACGTCTCCACGATGATGGCAGACGACGTTGGAGCATCCAGCTCTGGCACCTCCCAAAGGGCATGCCGTCGATGTCTCTACGACGATCGTGGACGAAGATGGAGCATCCAGCTCTGGCACCCCCTAGGGGGCCTACCATCGACAATGGTGGACGATGTTGGAGCATCCAGCCCTAGCGCCTCCCAAGGGGTCTGCCATCGACGTATCCACGATGATGGTGAACGAAGTCGGAGCATCCAGCTCTGGTGCCTCCCAAAGGGCCAGCTGTCAACGTTTCCACGACGATGGTGGACAACGTCGAAGCATCCAGCTCTGGCGCCCACCCAAGGGGTGTGCCATCAACGTCCTAGAACGTCAACGACATCACCAAGTGCGGATAAGTGAGTAAACTCTCCTGCCTCATTCTTGTTGCTAACAGGGTTCCCTTGTGATAGCATGTAAACCAGGGGCTTGCCTTTGATGCCTCAATGATGATGGTGGATTACGCCGGAGCATCTAGCTCCAGCACCTCCCAAGGGGCTTGTCGTCGACGTCTCTACGATAGTGGTGGACGATGTCGGAGCATCTAGCTCCGGCACCCCCCAAGGGGCCTTCCATCGACGTCTCCACGACGATGGTGGATGATGTTGGAGCATCCAGCCCCGGTGCCTCCCAAGGGGCGTGTCGCTGACGTCTCCACGATGATGGTGGACGACGCTAGAGAATCCAGCTCTGGCACCTCCCAAGGAGCCAGCGATCAACATTTCCATGATGATGGGGGATGACACCAAAGCATCCAGCTCCGGCGCCTCCCAAGGGGCCTACGGTCAACGTCCCAGAATGTCAACGACAGCACCAAGCACGGATAAGAGAGTAAACTCTCCTACCCCGCTCTTGTTGCTAACAGGGTTCCCTTGCGATAGCCTGTAAACCAGGGGCATGCCGTCGATGTTTCCACGACGATGGTGGATGACGCCAAAGCATCTAGCTCCAGCACCTCCCAAGGGGCATGTCGTCGACACCTCCACGACGATGGTGGATGAAGCCGGAGTATCCAGCTTCGGCACCTCCCAAGGGGCCTGCCGTCGACATCTCTATGACGATGGCGGACGACGCCAGAGCATCTAGCTCCGGCACCTCCCAAGTGGCCTGCCGTCGACGTCTCTACAACGATGGTGGACGACGCCAGAGCATCCAGCTCCGGCACCCCCCAAGGGGCTTGCTATTGACGATGGTGGACGACGCTGGAGCATCCAGCCTTGGCGCCTCCCAAGGGGCATGCCGTTGACGTCTCCACGATAATGGTAGACGATGCCGGAGCATCCAGCTCTGGCGCCTCCCAAGGCGCCAGCCGTCGATGTTTCCATGACGATGGTGGACGACATCGGAGCATTCATCTCCGGCGCCCCCCCCCCAAGGGGCCTGCCGTCGACGTCCCAGAACGTCAACGACAGCACCAAGCACGGATAAGTGAGTAAACTCTCCTGCCCCGTTATTTTTGCTAATAGGGTTCCCTTGCGATAGCCTGTAAACCAGGGGCCTGCCGTCAACGTCTCCACGATGATGGTGGACGACACCGAAGCATCTAGCTCCGGCACCTCCCAAGGGGCATGCCGTCGACGTCTCTACGACGGTGGTGAACGACGCCGGAGCATCCAGCTCCGACACCTCCCAAGGGGTCTGCCGTCGACATCTCCAGAATGCCAACGACAGCACCAAGCGCGGATAAGTATGTAAAGTATCCTACCCTGCTCTTGTTGCTAACAGAGTTCCCATGCAATAGCCTATAAACCAGGGGTCTGCCGTCAACGTCTTCACGACGATGGTGGACGACGCCACAGCATCCAGCTCCAGCACCTCCCAAGGGGCATGCCGTCGACACCTCCACGACGATGGTGGATGACGCCGGAGCATCCAGCTTTGGCACCTCCCAAGAAGCCTACCGTCAACGTCGCTATGATGATGGCAGACGACGCTGGAGCATCCAGCTTCGGCACCTCCCAAGTGGCATGTCGTCGACGTCTCTACGATGATGGTGGACGACGCCGGAGCATCTAGCTCTGGCACCCCCCAAGGGGCCTGCCGTCGACGATGGTGGACGACACTTGAGCATCCATCCCTGGCACCTCCCAAGGGGCCTGCCATCGACGTCTCTACGATGATGGTGGACGATGTCGGAGCATCCAGCTTTGGCGCCTCCCAGGGTGCCAGCCGTTGATGTTTCCACGACGATGGTGGATGACGCTGGAGCATTCAGCTTCGGTGCCCCTCTCCCCAAAGGGACTGCCGTTGACATCCCAAAGCATCAATGACAGCACCAAGCGCGAATAAGTGAGTAAACTCTCCTTTCCATTCTTGTTGCTAACAGGGTTCCCTTGTGATAGCCTGTAAACCAGGGGACTGCCGTCAGTGTCACCATGATGATGGTGGACGACAACGGAGCATCCAGCTCCGGCACCTCCCAAGAGGCCTGCCGTCGATGTCTCGACGTTGGTGGTGGACGACGTCAGAGCATCCAGCTTCGGCA
Source organism: Tuctoria greenei (assembly GCA_036927565.1). Lineage (NCBI taxonomy): Eukaryota > Viridiplantae > Streptophyta > Magnoliopsida > Poales > Poaceae > Tuctoria > Tuctoria greenei. The sequence goes on along the minus strand of JAYESD010000003.1, from coordinate 176,717,610 downwards.
TCTCCCAAGGGGCCTGCCGTCGACATCTCCAAAATGCCAAAGACAGCACCAAGCGCGGATAAGTAAGTAAACTCTCCTGCCCCACTCTTGTTGCTAACAGAGTTCCCTTGCAATAGCCTGTAAACTAGGGGCCTTCCATTGACGTCTACACGAAAATGGTGGACAACGTCGGAGCACCAAGCTCCGGCATCTCCCAAGGGACCTGCTGTCCATGACTCAAGACGACGGTGGGCGATGCTGGACCGCCCAGCCTTCCGTCGACGACTATACGATGATGGTGGATGACGCCGGAGCATCCAGCTCCGGCAAATGGTGGCGCTGCGACACTTTAACTCCCCCACTCCACTAGGATCCAGTTCAAGACAATTTGCAAACAAGTGGTAGATGTGCTTAGCCAACTAACCATATCTACCAAGGGGCCTCTAAGGGGATCCACTTGCAGAAAAACAACGGACGATGCTTCGGCCATATCAATTGTGCAAACTATTGGCCCTGAGAAGCCAACGAGCTCAACAAAGGTTTTGCATGCCCTTATGCAGCTAAGGACTCAGAGCAACAGTTGAAAAGCACAGTGACAATGCAAGAACCCGAACACAAATTCAAATTCAATAAGGAATTCTTTACAAAAGAGGGGGGGTGAACCCCGAATACAAAAAACAAGCTACCAGCCTCAGCCCCGACTGAACTACGCTACGACATGTTTGGCGGCTTCCTTAACCTCCGATGTTGTTGTCGCCTCGCGTTCCTCAACAAGGCCCTCAAAAACTGGCTCTAGTGGAAGATTAGGGTACCGGCTCCGGTAGCACACCAAGACATGGTATGCCACCATTTCCGCTGCCGCCCTACCCTCGGCTTCCAAACGCTGAGCCAGCTGATGCTCCCACAGATCAAGCTCCCGGCTGCGGTGCTCTTCTGCCTGCTCCCGGGCTTGGACGTCAAGATCGTGCAGGAGGAGTTCTTGATGCTCAGCTAGGTGATGCGCCCGATCTCGCGCCAAATTGCTCTCCCGGTGCTCAAGGTCTTCGAGGCGAGACTGCAGTTTGTCCTGATTTGCCTCAGCCTAGGCCATCATCGCCTACGCTGCCACATCTTGATCGGTGACAGCAGCTTCCCTCTTTGCAATGGTGGCTTCTTGGCGACTCATGGCCTCTTGATCGGCAGCAAGAGTGTGCAGGCGGGCGTCAGTAGCGTCGTTGGCTGCCTTGGCATTGGCCACAATCTTCTGGTCAAGGCGTCGGAGTCCCTCACCAAGCGGTGTCTCACCTCCAGTTCCTTGCTCTCCTTCGTGTACTTTGCCTTTGCCTCAGCGATCCTGGAGCTCAGGAGACCCTCCCAGCCTCGGAGGCGCTCGTCCTCGGCATGCAGCTTCTCCCACAACGCGGCAAGAGCCTCTTGCGCCCGGCGGAGGTTTGATTGCACCTGAAGGATACTGGATTGCGTCAAGTCCATGACGTCAAAGAGGCGCTCCGGCTGCGCCGAAGTCAGGGAAGGTCGTCCGGTGATGATCTCGGGGACCTCTTCCTCCCGTGGCGGTGAAGGTGAGGCCACCAGCACTGGGGATCTTGCCCCCGGAGACTGAGAAAGAGTTGTGGTGCCACCTAAAGTAGCAGAGCCACTATTGCTCAGAGAGCCACCTGCCAAATCAGCAGCAGTGGAGGTCCGACCTTCAGCCCCTGGAGTTGACTCCGACATGGCCTCCGCCACGACAGCTGTAGGTGTCTTTGCCACAACGATCAGAGGTGCCTCTGGTCCGACGGCTGGAGGTGCCTCTGATGCAATAGCTGGAGATGCAGCCTGAGATGCTTCACCACCCACGCCGGGAAAATCACTAGAGCAGCGCGCCCTGGACAAGCTTTGCAGACTGCCCCGCCAGCACAGCCCTAGCATCCTCGACCGCCTTCAAAATGCTCTCGAGCACTACCCCTGACGGTAAGGGCCTCACAACAGCTGACGTAGCCCTGCGAATCAAGATCAAGCCCTGACCAATCAACAAAGGCAGGCTAGATAATTGAGCAAGTGTTGGCAAGAATACCTTACAGACGTCCCCGGTAGCTCCAATGAGCCTCCACTTTTGGCGACCCTGAAGTTATGGTCCCTGGCAATTGTGTAACAGACGATACCATCCCGGCAGGGCCTCTGCCGAAACCACCAGCAGTGCCGCCACATTGTGCCGGTGTGCTTCCACCAACCTCGACAGAGCCACCTCCCGAGCTACCGACGATGTCGGCTCAAGGCCTTTTTGCCTTAGGCTCCGTAGGTGTGATGCTGTCGGAGTCCCCTATGGCACTCTGGACCGCGCAGGTGACAGGAATGTTGGATGACGTGCCGACCGCCAGCGACGGCGGAGCTGCCCCTTGATGGGCCGAACCTCCCCAAGAAGAACCGCCGATGCCCAGTACTGAAGAGGGGCGCGCCGGTAGACGCTGACTTGGAGCAAAGGCCACCCACGGTGGCGCCCTCAGTGGCGATCGAGGGCATTTCTCCTTCACGACCTCGACCATCAGGGCCTTCCCCTTGCCTACATCAGGGACCGGTGCCTTCCCCTTACCTACGTCAGGGGCCAGCGCCTTGCCCTTCCCCCCAGTAGCTGTTGACGGCTCCTAAGATATACTAACAAATCATCCACAGCAACGGCACCAAAAATGCTTGTTGACGGCTCCTAAGATATACTAACAAATAATCCCCGGCAACGACGCCAGAAATGCCTGTTGGTATTTCTTATGCACCATTTACTAAACATCTCCAACTGATGTGTCAGAAATGCTTGTTAATGGTTCTATTGGATCACAGAGTGAGTTCCGCAAGCGCACGGAGGTATCATTGTAGCATTTGCCCTTAAGAGTATTCCCAAGGGTGTCATTTATTTGATCCCAAAGGAAGGCAGGGAAGAGATATAACAATCATCAAGTGGAAAGGGTAGAAAGGTCTAGGTAAGAATCTAGTAAGGATGGATAAAATAATAGTGGAGGTAGTGTGACACACACAAAATCTTTCAAGTCTAAGGGGGGGCAAGAGGATCCTAGAGGTTAGTTAAGGTTGAGAGTTATGGAGGTACTCCTACTATGCTCTATTGTACATATACATAGTCTAATGTAATTATTCATAAGCTAGATTAATAGTGAATATTTATGCTATGTGGTTCAACACATCGGGTAGGGCTTACCCCTAGCAATACTAGGGTGACTCCCGCCAAGAGCCTGTGGCATAGCCGAACGTGGAGGATTACGAAGGACAGTAGGGCTGTCACCACCTACTACCTACCTCTTCAATCTGTGGGTCTACGATACATCCAATGCTACTTAGCTATCCTAGCACCATGCTAGCATATTAAGTAATTACCTTAAGAGCCTAGGCACAATCTATCCTAAGGCAAAGAATTGAATCATCATTGAACCAATGTTGATACACAACATAATTATCCATACTAACCTAGTTATGTTATAATTAACTAGACTATAGTGGGGGTCTATAGGTTCTATGATAATGAGATATGTTCATGATGAAACAGTCATAGAAGCTATACCTTCCACATACATGGACTCCACAATCAAACAAGAAACGTTTTGCCCAAGTATATATATAAGTAGAGACTAAAGATACTATCTTTATTATGCATAAAGTCACAAATACAAGAAAGAATACATGAGCCATACCTTTCCCAATGTAGGATTGGGAAGAGAGAGACTCATTACTCCTTTCCCAATTTGGACTTGTGACTAGAGACTCTCCTCTCTGCAACCTAACTCCTCTAAGACTATGGATGATAGTGTATACAATAGAGATGAAGCTCAAATGGTGTGTGTTGAAGTGAGGGGTAGGGGTCCTATTTATACTAGTGTTGAGGTCGGTTCCCGCCACCAAAAGTGCGTGAATCAGTCACCATTGACTCCTTCAAGCCAGGAGGAGCCAACACGCGTCGTCTGACCGCGTTTGGCGCCAGGAAGGGGTCGGCCGAACCCCACCTGGTCAGCACTCCAAACATGGATTTCTTCCTACAGGTGGCTGCCAGGTGGGCCACCTTGATGTATATAGGTGATACACCGTTGGATCTCCTCGGATACTTCTGTTTGTGGGCCATTTGATCCATAGGATGCCATGTGTCGTCACCTGATTGGCTGGGATGATATTTTATAGGATTGGTCCCTCTACATTTCCTTGTTTCCTCCATAAAATGCTGCATACACATATTTCTCCATGTCCAAGTGGAATTGGGTTAGATAGAAAGGTGATGTGTGCAAGAAATGACAAATCCTTCACATAATTGAGTTAAATTGATGGATGAAATTGGTATATAACAGCCGTCAACAAACTCCACCAAGCTTATCATTTGCTCGTCCCAAGCAAAGTCAAGACTTTAGGTTGATGATCAGGAGTTGCTACAATGTCTTATTTTCAAAAGTATCATGCACAACAAGATACTCTACCTAGTATTGCATAAATTGGCTATGATACTTTATCATTCTTAAGTTATCATGGGGCTTATGCTTTTTCATATTCATGAGTAGTTGAAAGGTAGAATAGAAAATGGAGCAAACATACCCTAGAAATCAAGTTCCACTTAAATCCTGGAGAATTCAATTTAGATATTAAGTACCTCAATTTGATTCTCTCAATCACTCCTTTGTGGATAGTGGAAATATTTCCTCACCAAAGCATTGTGCCTCTACTATTCCTACTCATTGAATATGGCTTGTATGTGGAGCTTGGTAAGGAAAGTAAGTAGGCATATTTGCATCACATATATTGCTAAGTCAAAAGAGTAAGCCTTAGGAGAATTCAAATCAAAACATTTTGATTCAAGACTAGTGCATGTGTGATGGAGTGAAAAGTGGATGTGGATACTTGAGATAACTCCTTTTTGGTATAATCTCTCTTTCTTTTGCAGGGATGAAACATGGCTACTTTTCTTTTCTCTTTTTTTTTCATGCTTATGATGTAAGCATTTTTTTCATTTTCTTTTTGTAGCCATGTCTTCTACTCCCTTTCTTTGCAATGAATTTTGAAGAGAGTGCTAAACATGAATAACATGGAGTTTCTCTTTTTGTTGTGGTATGGTGGATATGATGGACGTTTTGATTACTTCTAGTGTAGAAGTATAGCATGTGCAAGTGAAGTCTTGAATTCAAAAAGAGTTGAATGATTTCTCACATAGGTCTCTACTAGTTTGACTAGGCTCAATGTGAAAGCAAATAGCATATGCATAAGGTTTTGTTTATGTATGAACATCATATGGCTTTGGTAGGTATTTCCAACCAATTGAGGGAAACTTAAATCTTTTTAGAATTTCTCCGGAAATCTAAGTTTTACTTTCAAACTAGGACTAGCAGCCCTATTACTAATTCTAATCTTGCAACAACCTAGAATTAGATTAAGCTTTTGCTACTCACAACTTCCAAATTAAGGTAAAAGTAATTCAAACCAATGAAAGCAATATTCGGAGAGTAGCAAGTTGTAAACTAGAGACTTAGAAAAATAAAACAGAGCAACTGTTCATCATTTCATCTATGTGAATTCTAAATCATTCTTACCGCACATCTTTATTTTATGAAAGCAAATCTAACCTATTTTTTTAAAATGCTTGGTGGATGATGGATGGATGGAAATAAATATGCAAGGAATGTGATACATGTTACCTCAAGTGGGGGTCCTCCCCCAAGCTTGTTCTTCAACTACCTACGTGATAAGGGTTGAACCCTTGATGACGGAAGTACGCTGCAAGATCGGATTGTTGTTGTTGTAGCGCCGTGTTGAAGTTGGTGAATTGAGCATTCATGTGTTGTTGCCAATCCTGGGTACCTTGAACATGCTCCTGGAGTGTGCTGTAGATGTCACCCGTTCTCACTTCAAGTTCTCCCATACGTCTAGTGAGGTCCGTCATTCGTTGGTTATAGTCATGACGACTTCTGGCCGAAAAGGAATGACGTCCTCTCATGGACGTTGGGGGCAAGCTGCTAGAGCTTGAAGTGGATAAGGGTAGATCCCTTTGCCATTCTTGCCAAGATGATCCCCCAGTCTCATACGTCAGAGGTTGAGTCCATCCGGGCGCATAACCCGTTGGGTTCTCTTCCTCTTGGTATTCATGGACCAGAGAGATTATCGGTGGCATGCCTGTGGCTGCAGCCCTCGCACGGTTCCTTGTTACCCTGCCAGAGACATTACTTCTTCTTGCTTCCTCAAGGGGAAGAAGATTAATGGTTAGCCTCTGGCATTTGTACAAATGAAAATCCGGGTTAGCTAACCGAATTACATTGACAAAGCCGTGATAGAAAAATATCAGGGAGCCATCATGATCATGCTTAAGGGTATGTCCTTGCACTAAATAGTCTTCATCAATTAATTCTCTTTCAGTTTCAATATATTCAAATGAAGAGTATTTAAGTGCTCCTACCCTATCAGCAATATGAGTAATCAATGAAGTGCATTCAATTGGTCCTGATTTTGAAATGTAATCTAACCATTGTGTCATCATGGCTTTGACTGGAGCAACTTTTATCTTTTTAGTCATGGCAAACAAAATTTCCAATTCATCATCTCGCACAACCCTAACATCTCCCCTAGGGAACATAGTCATAGCCACCCATCTATGCATGAAGCGTAAGGTAGGGTTTTGGATGTGGCCATTCCTAGGAGCCCTACATGTGACCTCACTAGTTAGCTCATGCCAAAAATATTGTTTGTTAAACTTAAGCAAATTGTCTAAATCTAGCAAACACCGTTTATGGAAGCCTAGGATGCTACCTAATTCTTTCCATAGGAGGTTGTATTCTTTTTGAAATAATCTAAAAGTAATACCATCAAATCCTATTCTTAGCGTGCAAAGGAATTGGATAGTGAGAAGGCGTCAACCTTTCTCCTCTATGTGAGCGAAGTCATCAAATCCAATTGCATGCCAAATGGAAAGAAATCTGGAGTCCATACCTATTTTGGAGATCAAATGTGGATCGTAAGCCTTGGTGTGGCGGAACTCACGATCTTGGAGAAGCATGCTTGCTTGATCTTCAACTTTGCTTTGTATGTCGAGGTCGTTGTCATGAAGAAGTTGGTGTGGGTTGCTTCTATCTTCCATGGGAGTGTCCTCACACACACTTCTCCTCCTTGGGCTTGTACCCATGGAAGAGAGGCGTACACTAGAACCTTCACCATGGCTTGAGCTTGTAGCCTCCTTCCTCTTTCCAAACAACCTCTTCATGTCTTTTTGAGTTCAACAAGCAAGAACAAAACAAGGCGAGAAAAATCCAAAAAGAAGCGATGTTTGGAAAATAAAACTCTCAACGAATTTTCTCCTCTTGAAAGCTTGAGTGTAAAATGCAAATGCAAACAAAAGAAAATCTTTTTGGGGATGGATTTGAGCAAGAGTGTTGCAATGAAGAGCAAGAAAAACAAGGTGAGCTAGAGAGTGACTTGGGGAGGCGTAAAATGATGTGGTGTGTGAAGAGAGGTGCTCCTCACGGCCACAATTTATAGGGTGCACCCTCCAAAGGTCACTTGGGGTTCAAAATAGAGCCATTGGAGGAAGGGGACCCAATTTGGCTCCACTCCCTATTCGGCCGACCAGGGGGTTCGGGCGACCTGACAGGTGGCCCCCCTGGTTTCCCTTTTGGCAAGTGGCTCCCCAACAGCTATAAAGTTAGCACGTTGGCGAAATGCCACATTGCAGCTCAGAAAAAAATTCAAATAGAAACTTTTTTTCAAATCCAATAAAAATTTTTCTTTTGAAAAGAAAGAAATAAAAATGATTGTTGAGAATATAATATTCTCAACTTGCTAGGAAAAATCAAATATGCCATGGGAAAAATCCAAATGGGGTGGAAAAATAAAGAAAGAAAAATAAAGTGGGATAACTACCAATTTAACCTATTGGCGTAGGTCTCACCACCGTCTGATGAGATGGGCAATCCTCCTTCTCAGGCTCAGTTGTCCTCTTTTCTTGTGTGGAATATGGTGGGTCACGAGTGGTCTTTCCTCCTCTCGTAACCACTGCATTGACGTTCTCCACTGGGGCTTCTGGCTGCCCCGGAATTATGTTGTTTTCCAATGGAGGGACAACTGCAGCAAGTTGTGCCAGCTGAGTCTCCAACATCTTGTTGAACCTTAGTTGATTCTTGAATGATGAGGATAGTCCTTCAATCTTGGCATTGATGTCTTCCAGAGTCTTGTCATTAGCTGACAGCTTCTTGGATAGGGCATCGTTGATCTTGAGCTGGCTAATGGCAAGTTCTCTCAAGTTGGGCTGATTGTTGTTGTACCGACCTTGAAAGAATGGGCGTTTTTTGACCCCACCCTTGACCTCCTGGACGATAGCCATTGTTGTTGTTGAAATTTCCATTGTGGGCGAGGTATAGGGCATCCTCAAGAGTTTCTGGGCAATCATTGCCCATATGACCCGGGTTGCCACAAACTTCACATGTGATGTGAGAGTCTAGGGCATAGGCATTGCCAGACACTTCACCACTGGCATGTCCATCTATTTTCTTCATTAGGAGGTCCAATTTTACAGCAATCATGTCCACCTCCTTCAAGGTGTGCATGCCTCGCTGTCGGGTATGGAGGAGCGCATTGTTCCATCCCATGTTGGACACCATCTTCTCAATAAGATCTTTAGCTTTTGGCACCGTCAATGAGAAGAAGGCTCCTCCAGCAGCAGCATCCAAATGGTCATGAGCTGATGGGATCAGCCTGTTATAGAAATTCTGAATAAGGAGCCAGCCATCCATCCCATGGTGGGGACAGGCTAGGATGTACTCCTGAAGCCTTTCCCATGCCTCGGGAATAGATTCCTTGAGCTCTTGTTGAAAGCTGGAAATCCTTCCAAGTAGGGCATTGGTTTTGCCCAACGGGAAGAATTTGGCGAGGAATGTCGTAGAACACTTCTCCCAAGTGTCTACAGCACTTTGGTTCACGTAGAACCACTGTTTCGCTCTCCCAAGGAGAGCGAACGGGAACAGTCTCAGACGGGCCGCATCCAGAGACACGTCCTTGATCTTAAAAGTGTTACAGATCTCGAGGAATTGTTGCAGGTGAGCACTTGCATCCTCGTTAGCCTTCCCACAGAATGGGTTGGCTTGCACCATAGTGATAAGGCCAGTTTTGATCTCTAAGTTCACATCTCCCGTATTAACAGTTAGTGCAATAGGCACATTATTAGCAGAGGGAGCTGAGAACTCACGAAGGGTCCTCTGAGCCATTCGCATTTGGGTTATTGGTGCATAAATGCTGGCTTGCTTTGCTGATCGAATCTTCTGAGGAGTAACGACACAGGGTTGGTCTCTCAGAAGAGATTCGGGATCTTCAACAAAGCTTTTTGGCAGGCGGAAACCAGACATACACTACCCTGTTTTCACAATAAATGTGAAAACAAAGAATGGTTATCCTACTACAGTCCTACCCAGGGGTCTATCCTATTCACTTGGTCATGTTATATATCTATTTGCCTTCCCCGGCAATGGCGCTAGAAATGCTTGTTGACGGCTCCTAAGATATACTAAGAAATCATCCCCTGCAACGGCGCCAAAAATGATTGTTGATGGCTCCTAAGATATACTAACAAATCATCCCCGACAACGACGCCAGAAATTCTTGTTGGTATTTCTTATGCACCATTAACTAAACATCTCCAACTGATGTGTCAGGAATGCTTGTTAATGGTTCTATTGGATCACAGAGTGAGTTCCGCAAGCGCATGGAGGTATCATTGTAGCATTTCCCCTTAAGAGTATTCCCAAGGGTGTCATTTATTTGATCCCAAAGGAAGGCAGGGAAGAGATATAACAATCATCAAGTGGAAAGGGTAGAAAGGTCTAGGTAAGAATCTAGTAAGGATGGATAAAATAATAGTGGAGGTAGTGTGACACACACAAAAGCTTTCAAGTCTAAGGGGGGTAAGAGGATCCTAGAGGTTAGTTAAGGTTGAAAGTTATGGAAGTACTCCTACTATGCTCTATTGTACATATACATAGTCTAATCTAATTATTCATAAGCTAGATTAATAGTGAATACTTATGCTATGTGGTTCAACACATCGGGCACGAGCTTACCCCTAGCAATACTAGGGCGACTCCCGCCAAGATCCTATGGCCTAGCCGAACATGGAGGATTACAAAGGACATATAGGGCTATCACCACCTACTGCCTACCTCTTCAATCCGTGGGTCTATGAGACATCCAATGCTACTTAGCTATCCTAGCACCATGCTAGCATATTAAGTAATTACCTTAAGAGCCTAGGCACAATCCATCCCAAGGCAATGAATTGAATCATCATTGAACCAATGTTGATACACAACATAATTATCCATACGAACGTAGTTATGTTATAATTAACTAGACTATAGTGGGGGTCTATGGGTTCTATGATAATGAGATATGTTCATGATGAAACAATCATAGAAGCTATACCTTCCACATACATGGACTCCACAATCAAACAAGAAACGCTTTGCCCAAGTATATGTATAAGTAGAGACTAAAGATACTATCTTTATTATGCATAAAGTCACAAATACAAGAAAGAATACATGAGCCATACCTTTACCAATGTAGAATTGGGAAGAGAGAGACTCCTTACTCCTTTCCCAATTTGGACTTGGGACTAGAGACTCTCCTCTCTACAACCTAACTCCTCTAAAACTATGGATGATAGCGTATACAATAGAGATGAAGCTCAAGTGGTGTGTGTTGAAGTGAGGGGTAGGGGGTCCTATTTATACTAGTGTTGAGGTCGGTTCTCGCCACTAAAAGCGCGCGAATCAGTCACCATTGACTCCTTCAAGCCAAGAGGAGCCAACACGCGTTGTTTGACCGCGTTTGGCGCCAGGAAGGGGTCGGCCGAACCCCTGGTTCGGCCGACCTGGTCAGCACTCCAAACGTGGAGTGCTTCCTCCAGGTGGCTGCTAGGTGGGCCCCCTTGATGTATATGGGTGATACACTGTTGGATCTCCTCGGATACTTCTGTTTGTGGGCCATTTGATCCATGAGATGCCACATGTCGTCGCCTGATTGGTTGGGATGATATTTTATACGATTGCTCCCTCTACATTTCCTCATTTCCTGCATAAAATGTTGCATACACATATTTCTCCAAGTCCAAGTGGAATTGGGTTAGATAGAAAGGTGATGTGTGCAAGAAATGACAAATACTTCACATAATTGAGTTAAATTGGCGGATAAAATTGGTATATAACAATCGTCAATAGCAGCGGGCGCCTCCTCCGCCCTGGAGGCTTCGGAGCCTGAAGAAGGTGCGGACTCCATCGAAGAGTCGACGATGGCCAGGCTCCGGCTATCATCGCCAACCTGCCGCGACGCAAGACCAATCACGTCCAGGTTGGGCATCTCCTTCAGAACCTTCGTCCGAAGGGTCTGATCCGTTCAAAGTGGAAGGCAAGCTTGCGGAAGGTTGAAGACATCGTCGGACAGTAGGTCGTCGCACGCCTTGGACATAGCTTCAAACACCTCCTGTGGGGTCATCTCCATGTCGCGACCCCTTAGTAACCTGGTACCATATTGGAGCCTGAAGTAGAGCCATGCAGGACGGCAATGGTGCTGGAGAGGGGCCAGACGGTGACGAATGAAGTCGGCCATCACTGATAGCTCCGACAGGTCGTGGTGTGCCAGGAATCGGATCCTCTCCATCATCGGTGTGTATGCCGGCTCAAGCTCCGGGTGTTCCTCCCAGGCTGCCTTCCTAATCGCCGGCCAGCCAGTGGGCAGGACCATGCGATTGTGGGCGTCGGTATGTACAACCACCCAATTGCTCCTCCAGTCGGGCCACTTCACCGAGGAGAGCAGAGTAATGTACTTGAAGCGGTTGTTGGCCCGATGCTGGAAGCAGAAGTCGCCGAGGAAGTTGTCTTTGTTCTTCTTCTCGATGGAGTAATGTACTTGAAGGAGGCAGAGCTGAGTCCATTGGGGCAGGGGTCGAGAACCTCAAGGATGAGCAGACACACAAGGAGGGAGTCAAAGGCTCGAATACTTGGGGCGTGCGGAATAAAGGAACCTCCATTGCCCACAAAGGTACCTTTTTAAAGTACCCTAGTGTCGTTTGGGCGCACCGTGCAAATTTGAGCGGGCTCCAAATCAATGGCTCGTACCACGACATCCATGATGAGCGGGCCCAGGTCACCCGTAAAAAGAACCATCCCAAGCAGTTCCTGGCTAGAGAGCGCAACCCGGCGATTCCCATAAAGACAGAAGTGAAAGCAGATAGAAGTGTAGCAGGTGCCTTAAGAACTGTCGCAATAATATCGCAGCAAGCAAAGGTCTCGTCGCCACGACCCCTCAACCAGAGAGGGACGCATGGTCACAGCAGCAGTAGAGCACACCGCTTCGACTGATCAAGAAAAAATTAAAAGATCGCGCGGGAAAGCAGGATAAGGCCCCACCCTCGGGCTCATCGCCTCACCCCAAGGTGGACCCAGGGGCCACTGTCGGTACCCGACATACCGGGTACCCTCGCGCACAAGCTAGAGCCTCCAAGGTACCTCGCCTCCCAGCATGGACAGGGTTCGAAGGTGACACGTGTTCAAAGAAACCCGGACCCACCAGCCTTAGATGGGAAGTCTGGGGTGCCCACGAGACATCCAAATGGGGGAGCTCAGCTCCGCCTCGACGACAAGCTCCCAGGCAGCAACGTGTCTAGCAGGACAGGACCCGACCTCCTCTGCAGAGGTGAGCTCCCAAGCTGCCACGTGGCCCACGAAGTCGAGACTTGATCTCCCCGGCGCAGGCGAGCACCCGAGCTGCCACGTGGCCCGCGGGGCGAGACCTGGCCTCCCCCACGGAGGTGAGCTCCCGAGCTGCCACGTGGCCCGCAAGACGGGCATGGCCTCCACCATGGTGGAGAGCTCCTGAGCGGCCGCATGGTCAGTCCACTTGCCCTGAGCAGATAGTGGGGAAGTAAACAGGGCGATGTGCCTTTTCTCCATCAATCCTTGAAGATACGCAGCTTCCCAGACGCATGGCATGGTGCATGCCTAATGTTAGGTACTGCTACAACTAATCGCACCACAGTGAAGGCGCCGCAGGCCTATCCCACTCTGCCAAGTGGGTAGCTTACGGCACCAGAGATAGTTGGATGAGACATTCCCTGCTAATGTCAGCAATGGCATGTGGGCTACTGACGACCCGGGCGGCAAGACGGCGAGTCCTCACGTCCATAGTCAAAGCAAGATTATTGAAGAAGCCTTAGATCTTTAGGATAAGATTGCCCCGGGACCACCTGTCGGGCCCCAGGACCCCACTTGTAAGCCATCTGACCTTGACTATAAAAGGCCTGGACCACCACCAATACAAAGACCACACTCAGAATCCCCAATACACACACATGCGCATAAACACTCACCCGCAATACAATCCATCATGGAGTAGGGTGTTACACTCCTTGCGACATGAACCACGTGAAAACCATTGTGTCTCATACTCTTCCTATGACACCCGATTCTGAAAAACGAACCAAGTGCAGTGTATATGTGCCCAGGATGTTCATCACACATACACAAATGCATCACAAATGGAAATTAGAATTTAACCATGTCACGAATAATAAATATACCTTCGATCTATTGCAGCGGAAAATAAACAAGCGTAGGCGACTCCAACTCCGCAGGCAGTCGACGGCGGTACGCAACCTAGTGCTCCATGTTTATCTCCAAAATATCTCTAGCAGATGTTGGGGGGGATTGCAAGGGTGAGTACATGTCGTACTCAGCAAGTGTGGGAAAATATGACATGTAGCTGATACAAATGACGAATATAATAATAGTTAAGTGCTGAAAAGTACATTAAAACATTTGAAAAGCATTATGCTATATCTATGTGAAACAATCCCATCATAACCATCATATTAACATAATATAAACCATATCCAATTATTGCCAACATCATCATTATCCATGTCCATTTACCATAACTCAAATTCATATCCATAACCATAAGCCACAAACCATCCTTAACCATTACCAACCCATAACCATAATCCAACCATCCCAATACCAAAATCCTCTAATCATGGAAGTTGTCCAGGTGCTCTTAACCGGGAGCACGGCTATCATGATAGTTTTACACTCTGCAGAGGTTGTACCACTTTACCCACATGTTCGTGATTTCATCACCTTTCGGTGACTAAGAACCTCTATTATGCCGTCTGACACTTCCGTAGGTGTGTGGCCAAGAGATCACAAAATAGCCTTTCATAAGGGACTACTTGTATATATGGGCCCACTAAGGTTTCACCGGCAGGCTTGAATCTCCATTCCCCCACCCACAGGCCCCCTCGTGTGTCATGTGGATCCCAGGGTAGCCATCCTCGACTCCCATTCCCCGCGCCATCCAATGGTCCATACAATACTAGCAGCTCCTAATTATTCAGCTACGCCGCACCCATACTTGGCCTTGTGGTGGCACTGTAGTCCTGGCATATTCTCGCATGAACCGGTCCTTATATCTAAAGCAAGCAAACCACCAGAACATCCAACCCATCCACATACCATGCTTGCTTAGATCACCCATTATCATATCATTTTAACCAGTTCATATTAACCATAGTCTCATCAATGCATAATTAATTGTGTAGTTGTTTCCCATCCCAATTAATTAAGTGAAGCAAAAAGGTAAAAACCATTCCTGACTCACTACCATGTATTGACAAGGGTGGTTTAACAAAGCTAGTGAACTTCCTATCATAGGATTTCCCATCAAATTGACACAAGCATGCAGTTTGCAAACAAAACATTTATTTTAAAAATATGATCAATATGGTCAAGGACACTTTCCTTAATATTCTGCAATTCCGATGGTCCATCAACTCAAAGTCTTGCACTCGAAGATCCACGCATACTCGCTTCTCGATCATAACCACTTGAGCAAACCGTGTACTCGCAATCAACCACATACACAAGCATACATAATAAATGCATTGCAACCACTAATCAATATGCAAAATATGAATTCATGCAGAAAATATGTTTGTATTAATGTTACATAACATTCTATGGCTTTTTAATAATTTTCTATAATGATTTCCTATTTATTTGAGCAAGTTTGGAATTAATTACAATTAATTCAGAGGCAAAATAATTATTTCAGAACATTAAATATGCTGAAAATAATATTAGTAACTTACTAGAATTTATTCTAAATTTTTAGGAATTTTTCTGGATTTATTTTGCTACTTTATGAATTAACTAGGCTTTAATCTTATTTATTAATTCTGAAAAACAGATTCAATAATACTGAAAATATAAATTTTGTCAAATCTAAAATATCATATTGATCTTGTATGATTTAATCTAACTTGTGTGTTCCAAGTGATTTCTAAGATGATCAGACAATGATTAATGATCGCTCAAATAAAACACGTTTTACACGTGATCTAATTCATATACTAGAACCAAATTAATAGTCTAGATCAAGATTGTAATACCTACCGTGTTTGGATCAAGTCCGGACGGTCGTGGAGCGGTGGCGACGTGGCGATCTCCCACGAAGAACGGTGATGATGCGATGATCGCCGCGGACAGCGGCTCTTTTCTTCCCCTTTTCTTCCCTCTTCTCTCCTCCTATTTTTCTCCCTGGTGGCCTCTGGTCTCCTTTGTTTTTTCCCTACCGGCGGCTAGGGTTTTTTTCATCTCCTCTCTTTTTTTCTGACGGTGCTGTGTTGCTTCTGTACACGGGGAGGGGCGCGATGCTTTTTATAGGCGACGGGGCACGACACTAGGGCCGGCGCTGGAGCGGGGCGCTGGGGGCGCTCGGCCAGGGGCGCGCGGCGCGCGGCTCGCGCTGGGTGGGCCGCTTGAAGGCGCGGGAGGCGTGTGGACCGGCGGGTGGGGTCGGGCGGCGGGGCGCTGGGAGCGCGCGCGGGAGTGCGGCGCGGGGGCGCGCGGGGCCACGATGCGGGGCACGCGGGAGCGGGGCCAGGCGCGGTGCTGGCGCGCGCTGGCTGGGCCGTCGGCCTGGCGAGCGGTGCTGCTTCCATATTTTTTCTTTTGTTTTTATTATTATTTATATATTTTTTTATTTTTTATTTTATTATTTTTTGTCTTTTATTATATTTCTTCTTTTTTATATTGTTAATTATTATTTATTTCTCTTTTACGTATATACATATATATTTTTTTATCTTTTATTTTCCTATTATTTGTTATTCTTTTACTTTGTTTATTTAGTTATTTACTTAGTGAAAGTTATATATTTTATTTCTTTCTTTATGTTTGTTATTTATTAAATTATTCTTAACAGCTATTGTTTCTTTCTTTCATAATAAATTTCCTTTTTTTCTTTCTTTCATTCCGTATTCAGATGCCAATTTAATTACTTTTAATGTATTTGTTTAGGCAATAAATTTAATACCTAGGGATGAATGCAAATGCAACATGAGATGCACATATTTTATTTATTTCTTTATAGAAAACAATTTATTTCTATTATTAAATTATAAATTCTCATTTAAATTTTTAATTTGCCGAAACTTGAAAAAGCAGGGTGTTACAATTCTACCCCCTTAAGAGAAATCTCGCCCTCGAGATTCAGAGAGATTAGAGAAAAGGTAAAAGAAAAACTTTGTCTTGATATCGTCTTCATACTCCCATATAGCTTCCTTCGGAGTAGTGATTCCTCAAATTTTGTCCCTCTTCCATTGAACTAGAGGTTGAACAGAAAAGAGAGATAGAAGGAATCCCAACCTATATGCATGCATCAAGGTATATGATCCTAAATAATGCATTAATGGATGAGGATGTGGATATATATATAAGGGTTGCACAATGCACATCCAACCACACAAACATACAAGCAAGCAATCATACAGTCATCACACCAAACATAAGCAAACGCACTCCTGGACTAAACACTTATTACAACTTATACAAGGGTAGACTTAGATTCTAATTACGAGACACGTATCGTAACTACAAAATGGTGTAGGCTTCCTATTATGCTAGGTCGGTTGCTCTTCCATACGAGGCTCCTCCACATGAAATGTGTCTTCAAAGTCTTCTCCGTGAGGTGTGTTCCTTTCGGTACTTCTTCGAATACTCCTACTTATTCTGGATGCTTAGAAGTGCTAGGGTGGTCATCTATAATTTTTTGGAAAAGAAGTGTTAGATATGAAAGGAGGAAAGAAAGAAATAATTTAAAATAAGAAAGAGAGTGTGAAACTTTGAAGGAATGATTTTCACAAATAAATCATATACCCTTAACAGAGAATCATAGAGATGAGAGGTAAAATAGTTCAGAAATTTGCAGCGGCGAAAGGAGAGAGAAAAGAGATTGTGCCGCAGCAAAAAGAAACACAAAAATTATTTTAGAGCAACAACAACGCATGTGTAAATAAGAAAGATATTTAGAGGCGAGTGCGTTAAAATACGGCGGCAAGGATGTGAGGAAACAAAGGGTGTGCAGCAGTAAGATGATGGTGAATAAGGAAGAAAACGCAGCAGCAAGCATTTTAAAACATTGCTAAAATTTCACTATGAACGCAGAGTAAATAGCACTTCAAGGTGGTTGAATTGGCAAAGAGAAAATGCAGCAGCGATGAAATTTTGAAAATAGCTTTTACGAAATAGTTCCTATGTGTTTTACGGCGTCCATTCTACCTAGGCTTGCGTCCTACGGTCGACCTGGCTCTGATACCAATTTGTGACACCCGGTTCTGAAAAACGAACCAAGTGCAGTGTATGTGTGCCCAGGATGTTCATCACACATACACAAACGCATCACAAACGGAAATCAAAATTTAACCATGTCACGAATAATAAATATACCTTGATTCTATTGCAGCAAAAAAATAAACTAGCGTAGGCGACTCCAACTCCACAGGCAGTCGACGGCGGTACGCAACCTAGTGCTCCATGTTGATCTCCAAAATATCTCTAGCAGCTGTTGGGGGGAGGGGGGGGTTGCAAGGGTGAGTACACGTCGTACTCAGCAAGTGTGGGAAAATATGACATGTAGCTGATACAAATGACAAATATAATAATGGCGAAGTGTTGAAAAGTACATTAAAACATTTGAAAAGCATTATGCTATGTCTATGTGAAACAATCCCATCATAACCATCATATTAACATAATATAAACCATATCCAATTATTGCCAACATCATCATTATCAATGTCCATTTACCATAACTCAAATTCATATCCATAACCATAAGCCATAAACCATCCTTAACCATTACCAACCCATAACCATAATCCAACCATCACAATACCAAAATCCTCTAATCATGGAAGTTGTCCAGGTGCCCTTAACCGGGAGCACGGCTATCATGATAGTTTTACACTCTACAGAGGTTGTACCACTTTACCCACATGTTCGTGATTTCATCACCTTTCGGTGACTAAGAACCTCTATTATGTCGTCTCACACTTCCGTAGGTGTGTGGCCAAGAGATCACAAAATAGCCTTTCATAAGGGACTACTGTTATGTATGGTCCCACTAAGGTTTCACCGGCAGGCTTGAATCTCCATTCTCCCACCCACGGGCCCCCTCGTGTGTCATGCGGATCCCAGGGTAGCCCTCCTCGACTCCCATTCCCCGCGCCATCCAATGGTCCATACAATACTAGCAGCGCTCCTAATTATTCAGCTACGCCGCACCCATACTTGGCCTTGTGGTGGCACTGTAGTCCTGGCATATTCTGGCATGAACCAGTCCTTAGATCTAAGGCAAGCAAACCACCAGAACATCCAAACCATCCACATACCATGCTTGCTTAGATCATCCATTATCATATCATTTTAACCAGTTCATATTAACCATAGTCTCATCAATGCGTAATTAATTGTGTAGTTGTTTCCCATCCCAATTAATTAAGCGAAGCAAAAAGGTAAAAATCATTCCCAACTCACTACCATGTATTCCAGGTGACAAGGGTGGTTTAACAAAGCTAGTAAACTTCCTATCATAGGATTTCCCATCAAATTGACACAAGCATGCAGTTTGCAAACAAAACATTTATTTTGAAAACAGGATCAATATGGTCAAGGACACTTGCCTTGATATTCTGCAATTCCGATGGTCAATCAACTCAAAGTCTTGCACTCGAAGATCCACACATACTCGCTTCTCGATCATAACCACTTGAGCAAACCGTGTACTCGCAATCAACCACATACACAAGCATACATGATAAATGCATTGCAACCACTAATCAATATGCAAAATATGAATACATGCAGAAAATATGTTTGTATTAATGTTACATAACTTTCTATGGCTTTTTAATAATTTTCTATAATGATTTCCTATTTATTTGAGCAAGTTTGGAATTAATTACAATTAATTCAGAGGTAAAATAATTATTTCAGATCTTTAAATATGCTGAAAATAATATTAATAACTTACTAGAATTTATTCTAAATTTTTAGGATTTTTTCTGGATTTATTTTGCTACTTTATGAATTAACTAGGCTTTAATCTTATTTATTAATTCTGAAAACCAGATTAAATAATATTGAAAATATAAATTTTTTCAAATCTAAAATATCATATTGATCTTGTATGATTTAATCTAACTTAGCCTGGTCCCATACCCTAAGCAGACACACCTTGCCTCCCAGCGCTACGGCCAAGTACTAAAGCCAGAAAGCTCACACCCTAAGGACGGCGGGAGCTGGACCCCAGAGCACCAACGCACTGAATTACCCAAGCCCCGTGCGTTAGTCAGGATAGCAACGCATTACAGAGCTAAGGGAGGGGAGTAGGTAAACCAGCGAGCAAACTAGACCACCCTTCTTTTATTATATGTGCAGGACAAATCGCCCCAGCAACTCACAAGGGGCCTACCGTTGACGTCTCAACGACGATGGTGGGTGATGCCGGAGAAGCCAACTCCGGCATCTCCCAAGGGGCCTTCTGTCAACGTCTCAAACAACGATGGTGGGCAACGTCGGAGCAGCCAGCTCCGGCACCTCCCAAGGGGCTTGACGTTGACGTCCCAGAACATCAACGACAGCACCAAGCACGGATAAGTGAGTAAACTCTCCTGTCTCACACTAGTTGCTAACAGGGTTCTCTTGCGATAGCCTGTATACCAGGGGCCTGTTGTTGACTTCTCAACGACAATTGTGGGTGATGTCGGAGCAGCCAGCTCTGGCACCTCCCATGGGGCCTGCCGTCGATGTCTCAAACAATGATGGTGGGCGACGTCGAAGCAGCCAGCTCCGGCACCTCCCAAGGGGCCTGCCATCGACGTCCCAAAACATCAACGACAGCTCCAAGCGCGGATAAGTGAGTAAACTCTCCTACCTCGCACTTGTTGCTAACAGGGTTCTCTTGCGATAGTCGGTATACCAGGGGCCTGCCGTCGACGACTCTACGACGATGGAGGAAGACGTCGGAGCATCCATCTCCGACACCTCCCAAGGGGTCTGTCGTCGACGTCTCAACGATGATGGTGAGCAATGTCGGAGAAGCTAGCTCCAGCACCTCTCAAGGGGGCTGCCGTCAACATCTCAATGACGATGGTGGGCGATGTCGGAGCAGTCAGCTCTGGCACCTCCAAAGGGGCCTGCCGTCGATGTCTCAAACAACGATGGTGGTCGATGCTGGAGCAGCCAGCTTCGACACCTCCCAAGGGGTCTACCGCCGACATCCCAAAACATCAACGACAGCACCAAGCGCGGATAAGTGAGTAAACTCTCCTGCCTTGCACTTGTTGCTAGCAAGGTTCTCCTACGATAGCCTGTATACTAGGAGCCTGCCGTCGACGACTCTACGACGATGGTGGACGATGCCAGAGCACCCAGCTTTGGCACCTCCCAAGGGGCCTGTCGTCGACGTCTCAACGATGATGGTGAGCGATGTCGAAACAGCCAACTCCGGCACCTCTTGAGGGGCCTGCCGTCGATGTCTCAATGATGATGGTGGGCGATGTCGGAGCAACCAGCTTTACCACCTCCCAAGGGGCGTGCTGTGGACATCTCAAACAACGATGGTGGGCGACGCGGGTGCAGCCAGCTCCGGCACCTCCCAAGGGGCCTGCCGTCGACGTCCCAGAATGTCAACGACGGCACCAAGCGCGGATAAGTGAGTAAACTCTCCTGCATCGCACCTGTTGCTAATATGGTTCTCTTGCGATAGCCTGTATAACAGGGTCCTGCTATCGATGACTCTACGACGATGGAGGACGATGCCAGAGCACCCAGCTCCAGCACCTCCCAAGGGGCCTGCCGTCGACATCTCAACGACGATGGTGGGCGATGCCGGAGCAGCCAGCTGCGACACCTCCCAAGGGGCCTACCATTGACATCTCAAACAACGATGTTGGGTGACGCCAGAGCAGTCAGCTCCGGCACCTCCCAAGGGGCCTGTCGTCGACGTCCCAGAACATCAACGACGGCACCAAGCGTGGATAAGTGAGTAAACTCTCCTGCCTTGCACTTGTTGCTAATAGGGTTCTCTTGCGATAGCCTGTATAACAGGGCCCTTCCGTAGACGACTCTACGACGATGGTGGACGATGCTGGAGCACCCAGCTCCGGCACCTCCCAAGGGGCCTATCGTTGACGTCTCAACGACGATTGTGGGCGATGCCAGAGCAGCCAGCTCTGGCACCTCCCAAGAGACCTGTCGTAGACATCCCAGAACATCAACGACAGCACCAAGGGCAGATAAATGAGTAAACTCTCCTACCCCGCACTTGTTGCTAACAGGGTTCTCTTTCAATAGTCTGTATACCAGGGGCCTGCCGTCAATGACTCTACGAAGATGGTGGACGACGCTGGAGCACCTAGCTCTGGCACCTCCAAGGGGCCTGTTGTCCACGTCTCAATGATGATGGTGGGCGATGTCAGAGCAGCCAGCTCCGGCACCTCTCGAGGGGCCTGCCGTTGACGACTCTATGAAGATGGTGGACGACGCCGGAGCACCCAGCTCTGACACCTCCAAAGGGGCCTGTCGTCCACGTCTCAACGACGATGGTGGGCGATGTCAGAGCACCAAGCTCTGGCACCTCCCAATTCACCTGCCATCGAGGTCTCAACGACGATGGTGGGCGACACCAGAGCAGCCAGCTCCGGCACCTCCCAAGGGGCCTGCCATCGATGTCACAAACAACAATGGTGGGTGACGCCGGAGCAGCCAGCTCCGACACCTCCCAAGGGTATTGTCGTCGACATCTTAATGATGATGGTGGGCAATGGCGGAGCAGCCAGCTCCGGCACCTCCCAAGGGGCCTGGTGTTGACGTCTCAAACAACGATGGTGGGTGTCAGTACCGGCATATCAGGTACCCTCGTGCACAGGCTAAAGCCACCTAGGTACCTCGCCTCCCAACAGAGGTGTCGCTCTAACACTTCGATATTTTGGCGAGCCAGGAAGGGGATTTTTCCCTCAAAAAAGTGGTAGCGCTTTCACCACCATGGTGTTCATCAGGCCCTTGGAAGGCGGTTTTCGCGGCCGTCGTCCGGTGACCAGATCCATTGCTCGAGCGGTGCTCTCTGGTCCGTCTCGCCCCCGTGCAGGTATGGCTAGCCAAGATGGCACGTCGGGACACATCCCGACTCAGTCGGCTCCACCGGCACCACCAACAGCAAGCCCGGAGAGCGCTTTGGCAGTGGCCAGAGCCCTCCTCCACCACCCACCATTTCTGAACGCCTCTCAAGGGGCAGCTCAGCATTGGGTACAAGACATCGACCACTTCATCGTCGCAGCCATCTACTCCCCCAATAGGGGAAGGCGCCTTGTGTCGCTATCACGCACGCTGTCCATCGACCATCGCAGCGCAGACTCCCGCTCCACCAATCCTACGAGCAATGGACGGCTCCCCACGGAGGGCCTCAATGCTGAGCTTGACCGTTGTCAAGCTCACATGGATGGTCGTGTCATCATCAAGCAGCAGCGAGAGAGGCGGCGCAACCTCGACGCCGAACATGGCCCTCAATGCCCTCTTCACGAGGCGTCCTCCATCCAAGGTGCGCTATAGGTATGTCGGCTTGACAGCTCCCCTGCAGTACTCGGTGCAGTAGGGCATGCAGTTAAAGTACTCGGCGCAGCCAGTACCGTTGCAGCAATGCATGGCACAACCAGTGCCACAACCGCAGGTCCCGTTGTGACACCCGATTCCGGAAATGAACCAAGTGAACGCATATGTGTGCCCAGGACGTTCAACACACATACATGAGTGCATTCACAAAAGAGTATACATAGAATTACCACAGAACAAGATTAATTAACCAAATTTTATTGCACAAATCATATTATCCTCGAATATAAGTTCTAATGAATATTAATGACAAGTTCAACTAATGCAGCGGAAATAAACTAAATAAGCAAACTAAACAGCTAGGCAGCATAAGCGATAGGGTATAGCGCAGTTCCATGCAACACCACAGGCAAAGCTCACGGTAGACACGGCCTAGAACTCTGCATTATCGCCATTAAACTCCCAATCCTGACCTGCAACTGTTAGGCGGGGGGGGGGGGGGGGGGGGGGTTGCAAGAGTGAGTACATGTCGTACTCAGCAAGTGTGGAAAGTATGACATGTGGCTGATTCAAATGACGAATATAATAATGGTTAAGTGCTGAAAAGTACATTAAAACATTTGAAAAGCAATATATTACATGTATATGAAATAAACCCATCATAAGCCATGTAGTCATCATAATACCAGTCCATGTTCCATATCCATCATCATATACTAATATCCATATTCAATGCCAGAATTATATTCATAACCATTAATAACCATAATACCAACCATAACCATCCCAAGTCCCAATTTTCCTCTAATCATGTGAGGGTTCAGGTTGCTCATAACCGGGAGCACGGCTATCATGATAGTTTTAGACACACTCTGCAAAGTTGTACCACTTTACCCACGTGTTTGTGATTTTATCACCTTTCGATGACTGTAAAATCTCCATTATGTCGTCTCACACTTCCAAAGGTGTGTGGCCAACAGATCACAAAATAGCATTTACAAAGGGATTACTAGCCTATTTAGAACCCACTGAGGTTTCACTGGTGGCGATGTCTCAAACTGAGCACATCTTTAACCCAAGGGCCCCCTCTTGAGCCGTTCGGATCCCACGGTAGTCCCACCAATCATCAACAAACCCAATCCGACTACCCCTTCCCGAGCATCCTTAATGGTCCAAATAGCACTGGCAAGCCCTAATTAATCAGCTACGCCGCACCCATACTTGGCCTCGTGGTGGCACTGTAAATCCTGGATGGTCGCCCCACGAACCGGTCCTTAGATCTAAAGCAAGCAAAACCACCATAACATCCAACCCAATGGTCCAAATAGCACTGGCAAAACCACCATAACATCAGCGCGAGAGGCAGCGCAACCTCGACGACGAATATGGACCTCAATGCCAAGTTCACGATGTGTGTTCCGTCCAAGGTGCGCTGCAGGTAAACCCTCCGCCACCTGATGAGGAGTATGTTGGCTCGACAGCTCCCCTGCAGTACTCGATGCAATAGGATGTGCAGCAACAGTACTTGGCGCAGCCAGTACCATTGCAGCAACGCATGGCACAACCAGTGCCACAACCGCAAGTCCAACAAGTGCCACACATCATGCAGCATACCCCCTTGGGGTATGCTGTCCGATCTGCCTCTCTGACAAAGCTCGTGGGAGGCTGCTCGTCGTTGGCTCTGCACTCCGCTTCGCAATGTGGCCACACAAGTTTCAGCCACATATCCCAGAGAGATTCGACGGAAGCATCAACCCGGCGGAGTTCTTGCAGATCTACACCACGACGCTCCTTGCTACAGGATCGGATGAGACTATCCTGGTGAACTACTTCCCAGTCGCCCTAATTGGATCAACCCGCTCGTGATTGATGAACCTTCCCTAGGGGTACATAACCCCTTGGGATGAGCTGTGCCGATAGTTCACATCGAACTTCGGCAGCTCCTACACACGCCCTGGCACCGAGCTCGACCTCCATGTCGTGCGACAGCAACCCAAGGAGATGCTGTGATCATTCATCCATAGTTTCTCCCAGGTATGCAACTCCATTCCCAACATCCCGAATGCCTCTGTCATAGTGGCATTTCGCCAGGGAGTGCGTGACCGCAAGATGCTCGAGAAGTTAGCTACACACAACATGCAAGATGTCTTCGAGCTCTTCTCCATCGCCGATCGGTGCACCGGAGCGGTAGAAGGCTGCGACTGGCACACTCAGCTCGCCCCTGGAGCGGGCTGGGTTGGCCAGACTGGAGATGGAGCCGCTACCCCTGGTAGCGGCAAAAAGAAGAATAGGAACCGGGGTGGCGGCCAGAACAAGCCGCAGCATGGATCCCCCATCGCGACAACAGCTGCAACCGGAAGAGGCAAACCCCCACGCCTAGAGAAACGCCCTCGTCAGCCACCTGCCACTGATGAAGACGTTGAACCCTGCCCGATGCACAAGACTCGCGAACACACCGCGAGCGAGTGCCGGGAGATAAAAAGGTACGCCGAACGCTACCAAGAGCGGGCACAGCAGCGCCTGGATGGTGCCCCCTTCCGCCAACGGGAGGGCAAGCAAAAGGTTGAACCCAAGGTCGACAATGATGAGGAACTGGAGTACCAAGAAGCAAGAGTGGGTCGTCAAAGTGGTCCACCAAGATGAGGACTCCAACGCCAGCAGCGACAACAAGCGTCGCAAGACCCTCCACGTCATCTTCGGAGGGTCTTGGGATCCCGCATCCCAAAATGCGGTCAAGACCCTTCGTCGTGCGGTGGCTTCAATAGCCCATGTACCCACTCCGGCGCAGCACCACCGCTGGAAGGAGACGCCGATCACCTTTGACGCCTCCCCTTCAATGCCATAATCGGCAGGCCTACCCTGTACCAGTTCATGGTTGCAGCCCACTACAGCTACCTCGTCTTGAAGATGCCAACCCCCTCTAGCGTCCTCAGGATCCAAGGAGATCGCACCGCTCCAGTGTTAGCCTTGGAGCGGCTCCAGGCACTGACGGCGGAACCAGCACCTGTCCCGATCGGCGCTGGATCAAGTCGACCTCCGCCAAGCTCACGACAGCACAGAGCACCCACCGCGCCTCAACTATAGCCCTCTGGCAGCTTTGACACCTCCGTCAAAGCTACCAAGCCCAGTCCCGACTCTGCTCGGACCACTCATAAGACGGGCAGTCAAGGCAGGAAATAGGGATGCTTGCTCATCGCCCCTCTAAGTAGCTGTTGACAGCAAGGTTGCCCGCCAACCATCACAGCTGCTCATGGAGCTGTGGGCACCCCTATTGTAAATACTAGTCTTAGTAGAACAGTTTAAAGAATCTCGTAGGGCTTAGGAGTAGCACCAAGGACAACCAAGCACTGGGAGGGCCAGGACCAGAGTGTGCAGCTGGCTTAGCTTGGTTCCGGACTCTAAGGCATGTGCACCCTGCCTCCCTCATCATCCAGAGGCAAGCTGTTGCCCTCTTTTGTAAAAACCTGTCTCCCTCTATGAACTCCTATCAAAAAATCATTGTTTTACTTAAAGGCTTCTTAAAAGCTTTGTCCATTTACTTACGCATTAAGTTTATGAACATGCCACACTAAGACTCATTTATTGCATATTATTTTATATGCGCGATTATACACTATGTAACTCACCCATGCAGGAGTCATGCAGTCCTAATATCGGCAGGTCTACTTGAGGTACCTGCGGTGTATGAGGGGTTCTTCTGGCCCCTCTCGTCATTAGGGCCCTGTGACGCCATAAGGTTCCCCAGGAAAGGTCTGTGCTGATCAGGAGGTCCAAGGGGTGTAAATTACTAAGCCTGGTATTGTACCCTAAGCGTACACACCCTGCCTCCCAGCGCTACAGCCAAGTACTGAGAACCAGAAAGCTCACACCCTAAGGACGACAGGAGTTGGGCCCCAGAGTACCAACGCACTGAATTACCCAGGCCCCGCGAATCAGCCCAGGATAGTAACGCATGACAGAGCTAAGGGAGATCTGCAGGTAAATCAACGAGCAAACTAGTTCACCTTGATTCTAACATATGTGCAGAATAGACCGCCCCGGCACCTCCCAAGGAGCCTGCCGATGACGACTCTACGATGATGGTGGACAAGGCTGGAGCATCCAGCTCTGGCACCCCCAAGGGGCCTGCCGTCGACGTCCTAGAATGTCAATGACAGCACCAAGCGTAGATAAGTGAGTAAACTCTCCTGCCCTGCTCTTGTTGCAAATAGTGTTCCCTTGCGATAGCCTGTAAACCAGGGGCCTGCCGACGACGTCTCCACGATGATGGTGGACAACTTTAGAGCATCCAGCTCTGTCACTTCCCAAGGGGCCAGCTGTCGACATTTCCACGATGATGGTGGACGACACCGGAGCATCCAGCTTTGGTGCCCCCACAAGGGGCCTGCCGTAGACGTCCCAGAATGTCAACGACAGCACCAAGCGCAGATAAGTGAGTAAACTCTCCTGCCCCACCCTTGTTGCTAACAGGGTTCCCTTGCGATAGCCTATAAACCAGGAGCCTGCCGTCAACATCTCCACGACGATGGTGGATGACGCTGGAGCATCCAGCTCTGGCGCCTCCCAAGGGGCCTGCTATTGACGCCTCTACGATGATGGTGGACGACGCCGGAGCATCCAGCTCCGGCACCCCCTATGGGGACCATCGACGACGTCTCCACAACGATGGTGGATGACGCTGGAGCATCCAGCCCCGGTGCCTCCCAAGGGTCCTACCGTCAATGTCCACGATGATGGTGGACGACGCCAGAGCATCCAACTCTGTCACCTCCCAAGGGTCCAGCAGCCAACGTTTCCACAATGTTGTGAGACGACACCGGAGCATCCAGCTCTGCCGCCCCCCAAGGGGCCTGCTGTCAACGTCCTAGAACGTCAACGACAACACCAAGTGCGGATAAGTGAGTAAACTCTCCTGCCCTGCCCTTGTTGCTAACAGGGTTCCCTTGCGATAGCCTGTAAACCAGGGGCCTGTCGTTGACATCTCCACGATGACGGTGGACGACGTCGGAGCATCCAGCTCTGGCACCTCCCAAGGGGTCTGCTATTGATGCCTCCACGACGATGGTGGAATACGCCAGGGCATATTGCTTCAGCACCTCCTAAGGGGCCTGCTGTCGACATCTCTATGACGATGGTGGACGACGCCAGGGCATTTAGCTCCGGCACCTCCCATGGGGCCTTCCATCGATGCCTCCACGATTATGGTGGACGATGTTGGAGCATCCAGCCCCGGTGCCTCCCAAGGAGCCTGCCGTCGACGTCTCCACGATGATGGTGGATGATGCCGGAGCATCCAGCTCCAGCACCTCCCAAGGGGACAGCCGCCAATGTTTCCACGACAGTGGTGGACGATGCTGGAGCATCCAGCTCTGGCGCCTCCCAAGGGGCCTACGGTCGACGTCCCATAACGTCAACAACAGCACCAAGTGCGGATAAGTAAGTAAACTCTCCTGTCCCGCTCTTGTTGCTAACAGGGTTCCCTTGTGATAGCCTGTAAACCAGGGGCCTACCGTCGACGTCTCCACGATGATGGTGGAAAACGCCAGAGCATCCAGCTCCGGCACCTCCCAAGGGGCATGTCGTCGATGCCTCCACGACGATGGTGGATGACGTCGGAGCATCCAGCTTCGCCACCTCCCAAGGGGCCTGCCGTCGACGTCTCTACCACGATGGCAGACGATGCTAGAGCATCCAGCTCTGGCACCTCCCAAGTGGCCTACCGTCGAAGTCTCTACGACGATGGTGGACGACACCAGAGCATCCAACTCTAGCACCCCCCAAGGGGCCTGCCATCGACAATGGTGGACGACGCTGGAGCATCCAGCCCTGGCGCCTCCCAAGGGGCCTGCCGTCGATGTCTCCACGATGATGGTGGACGATTGCCGGAGCATCCAGCTCTGGCGCCTCCCAGGGCGCCAGCCGTTGATGTTTCCACGACGATAGTGGACGATGTCGGAGCATTCAGCTTTGGCGCCCCCCAACAGGCCTGCCGTCGATGTCCCAGAACGTCAATGACAGCACCAAGAGTGGATCAGTGAGTAAACTCTCCTGCCCCGTTATTGTTGCTAACAGGGCTCCCTTGCGATAGCCTGTAAACCAGGGGCCTGTCGTCAACATCTCCACGATGATGGTGGGCGAAGTCAGGGCATCCATCTCTGGCACCTCCCAAGGGGTATGCCGTTGACGTCTCTACGATGGTGGTGGACGACGCTAGAGCATCCAGCTCCAGCACCTCCCAAGGGGCCTACCGTCGACATCTCCAGAATGCCAACAACAGCACCAAGCGCGGATAAGTAAGTAAACTCTCCTGCCCCGCTCTTGTTGCTAACAGAGTTCCCTTGCAATAGCCTGTAAACCAGGGGCCTATCGTTGATGTCTACACGAAAATGGTGGACGACGCCAGAGCACCAAGATCCGGCACCTCCCAAGGGACCTGTCGTCCATGACTCAAGACGACGGTGGGCGATGCTAGAGCGCCCAGCACTGGCACCTCCCAAGGGGCCTTCCGTCGACGACTATACGATGATGGTGGATGACGCTGTAGCATCCAGCTGCGGCAAATGGTGGCGCTGCGACACTCCAACTCCCCCACTCCACTAGGAGCCAGTTCAAGACAATTTGCGATCAAGTGGTAGATGTGCTTAGCCAACTAACCATATCTACCAAGGGGCCTCTAAGGGGATCCACATGCAGAAAATCAACGGACCATGCTTAGGCCATATCAATTGTGCAAATTGTTGGCCCTGAGAAGCCAACGAGCTCAACAAAGGTTTTGCAAGCCCTTACGCAGCTAAGGACTCAGAGCGACAGTTGAAAAGCACAGTGACAATGCAATAAGTTGAACACAAATTAGAATCATTAAGGAATTCTTTACAGGGGGGGGGGGTGAACCCCGAATACAAAAAACAAGCTACCAGCCTCTGCCCCGACTGAACTGCGCTACGATATGTTTGGAGACTTCCTTAACCTCCGACGCTGATGTCGTCTCGCGTTCCTCAACAAAGCCCTCAAAAACTAGCTCCAGTGGAAGATCAGGGTACCGGCTCCGGTAGCACACCAACACATGGGATGCCACCATCTCCGCCGCCGCCCTACCCTCGGCTTCCATACGCTAAGCCAGCTGACGCTCCTGCAGATCAAGCTCCCGGCCGCGGCGCTCTGCTGCCTGCTCCCGGGCTTGGACGTCAAGATCGTGCAGGAGGAGTTCTTGACGCTCAGCTAGGTGTTGCGCCCGATCCCGCGCCAAATTGCTCTCCCAGAGCTCAAGGTCTTCGAGGTGAGACTGCAGTCTGTCCCGATCGGCCTCAGCCCAGGCCATCATCGCTTGCGCTGCCACCTCTTGATCGGTGACAAAAGCTTCCCTCTTGGCAACAGCGGCTTCTTGGCGGCTCAGGGCCTCTCGATCGGCAGCAAGAGCGTGCAGGCAGGCATCAGCAGCGTCGTTGGCTGCCTTGGCGTCGGCCAGAATCTTCGGGGTCAAGGCGTCGGACGCCCTCACCAAGTGGTGCCTCACCTCCAGTTCCTTGCTCTCCTTCATGTACTTCGCCTTCGCCTCGGCGATCCTGGAGCTCAAGAGACCCTCCCAGCCTCGGAGGCGCTCGCCCTCGGCATGCAGCTTCTCTCACTCCATGGCAAGAGCCTCTTGCGCCCGGTGGAGGTTTGATTGCACCTCAAGGATAATGGATTGTGTCAAGTCCATGACGTCGGAGAGGTGCTCCGGCTGCGCCGAAGTCAGGGAAGGTCATCCGGTGATCATCTCAGGGACCTCTTCCTCCCGTAGCGGTGAAGGCGAGGCCACCGGCACTGGGGATCTTGCCCCGGAGACTGAGCAGGAGTTGTGGTGCCACCTGAAGTAGAAGAGCCACCATCGCTCAGAGAGCCGCTTGCCAAATCAGCAATAGTGGAGGTCAGACCTTCAGCCCTCGGAGTTGGCTCTGACATGGCCTCCGCCACGACGGCCGGAGGTGCCTCTGCCACGACTACCGGAGGTGCCTCTGGTCCAACGGCTGGAGATGCCTCTCATGCAACAGCTGGAGATGCAGCCCGAGATGCTTCACCACCCACGCCAGGAAAATCACCAGAGCAGCGTGCCCCTGGACAAGCTTCGTTGACTGCCCTGCCAGCACAGCCGTAGCATCCTCAGCCGCCTTCAAAACGATCCCGGGCACTACCCCTGACATTAAGGGCCTCACAACAGCTGATGTAGCCCTGCAAATCAAGATCAAGCCCTGACCAATCAACAAAGGCAGGCGAGATAATAGAGCAAGTGTGACGCCCGGTTCCGAAAAATGAACCCAGCTAATGCATATGTGTGCCCAGGATGTTCACCACACATACACGAGTGCATTCACAAAAGAGTATACAGAAAATTACCGCGGAACAAGATTAATTAACCAAATTTTATTAAAAAACCATGTTATCCTCGAATACAAACTCTAATGAATATTAACGACAAGTTCAACTAATGCAGCGGAAATACTCTAAATAAGCAAACTAAACAGCTAGGCAGCAAAAGCGATATGGTATAGCGCAGCTCCAATCAACACCACAGGCAAGCTGACGGTAGACACGGCCTAGAACTCCGCATTATCACCATTAAACTCCCAATCCTGACCTGCAACTGTTGGGGTGGGGGATTGCAAGAGTGAGTACATGTCATACTCAGCAAGTGTGGAAAGTATGACATGTGGCTGATTTAAATGATAACAATAATAATGGCAAAGTGCTAAAAGTACATTAAAATATTTGAAAAGCAATATATTATATGTATGTAAAGTAAACCCATCATAATCATAAATAATATCATAATACCAATCTGAATTCACTACCATCATCAATGATTCCAGATTTCACCATTGCCAATAACCATATTCAATACTAGAAATAAATCCATAACCAACCATAACCATAATACTAACCATAACCATCCCGGTACCGAGTTCCCTCTAATCATGGAAGTTGTCCAGGTGCTCATAACCGGGAGCACGGCTATCATGATAGTTTTAGACACACTCTGTAGAGTTTGTACCTCTTTACCCATGTGTTTGTGATTTCATCACCTTTTGATGACTATAGAATCTCAATTATGCCATCTCACACTTCCTTAGATGTGTGGCCAAGAGATCACAAAATAGCCTTTACAAAGGGATTACTAGTCTATTTAGACCCCACTGAGGTTTCACCGGTGGTGATGTCTCCTACAGAGCACATCTTCAACCAAGGGCCCCCTCTTGAGCCATTCGGATCCCAGGGTAGTCCCACCAATCACCAACAAACCCAATCCGACTACCCCTTCCCCATGCATCCTTAATGGTCCAAATAGAACTGGCAAAGCCCTAATTAATCAGCTACGCTGCACCCATACTTGGCCTCGTGGTGGCACTGTAGTCCTGGCTTATTTTCGCATGAACCGGTCCTTAGATCTAAAGCAAGCAAACCACCATACGTCCAACACATCCACATACCAGGCTTGCTTAGATCACCCATTATCATATCATATTTAACCAGTTCATGTTAACCATAATCTCATCCATGCATAATTAAATTGAGTGGTATAGTTGTTTCCCATCCCAGTTGATTAAGCGAAGCAAAAAGGTAAAAATCCCATCCCGACTCTCTACCATATATCCCAGGTGACAAGGGTGGTTAAACAAAGCTAGTAAACTTCCTATCATAGGATTCCCATCAAATTGACACAAGCATGCAGTTTGCAAACAAAACATTTAATTTAAAAAAAGGATCAATATGCTTCAAGGACACTTGCCTTGCTCTTGCTGTTGATTAGGATCAAAGCCTTCAAACTCTTGGTGTTGTAGATCCTCCGCGGCACTCTCTAGCGCAAATCCATCTAATCCGCACAATAAACATACAAGACAAGAAACACAATCAAAGAGTGCACAAATATTACTCAATATGACATGACATGCATGATTAATGCAAATGCAAGGTAGACTTGTTACTAGATTGCTTTAATGATAAATAACTAGTTCTAATAGATTTTAACAAGTGTATACAGGTTTGGAGTTGATTAGATCAAACTTTAGAATCAATTCAACACAATTTATCCAGGGAAATCGGACTAGTCCGCTAGGGACCCGACAAGTCCGCACTCTACGAGATCAGCAGATTAGGGTTTTCTAGATCGACGTAAATTTGGAGATTAGGGGTTGAATTCACGTAAGGAAAAGATA
This sequence comes from Tuctoria greenei, assembly GCA_036927565.1. Classification (NCBI taxonomy): domain Eukaryota; kingdom Viridiplantae; phylum Streptophyta; class Magnoliopsida; order Poales; family Poaceae; genus Tuctoria; species Tuctoria greenei. Next base: position 176,684,501 of record JAYESD010000003.1, on the reverse strand, counting down.
ATAGAAGGTATACTAGGTGTTTAGGACTCCAATGAATCAAGAAACTTGGAGGTAGCACTTGGATCTTGATGATCTAGGGTTGGTGATGAACTTGGAGATGAATTGGTGATGAAGAACGAAACTCGATGGAGATCTTGATCCTCTTTCATTTCCTCCTCTTCTTCTTCTTGCTTGAGATCTTCTCCTCCCTCCTTGGTGGTGGCTCTCCACGAACTAGGGTTTGGGTGGGGTGGAAAAGTGGGAAATAGATTTCAAGCCAAGGGGTGGGGTTGTTTATATAGAGGTGGAGGCTAGGGTTAGATGGATTTCGAGTTTGAGGGGAGTAGAGGCCAGTTTAAAGTCCCTCATGGGCTCTAAAAGAGTTAGGCACAACGTCCCTAGGCCCACTTAACGTGAAACCCAAGAAACAAGTCGTAAAACAAAAGATCAACTCGGAGTCATGAAATAGTGGACAAGTCCGGAAAGGACCGGACTAGTCCGAAGTTTTCCAAAGAGAAAATCGGACAAGTCTGGCCTAAAAGCGGACAAGTCTGACTTTAGTCAGAGAGGAAAACGGACAAGTCCGCTGGAACACCAGACTAGTCCGAAAAAGTCCAGGGACTTAGCAAATTTTCAAGGATTCTTGGAATATCGGACTAGTCCGCACAAAATCGGACAAGTCCGAAAGTTTCCAGACGCAAAATCGGACTAGTCCGCAGCAAAAATGGACAAGTCCATTTTTAGTCAGAGAGAAATCAGACTAGTCCTTAGTAAAATCGGACTATTTCGCACTTTCCTGCATTTTAAGTGCGGTTTTGTTCCAAATCAATTTTAAATGCTCCAAATAAATTTTAAACTCGTTCCTCTTTATGTGGGTTAATGTTAAACATGTATATGAGTGTATGTAGGGCATGATGCATGAAAATGGGGATGTTACAAACCTACCCCCCTTAAAATGAATATCGCCCTCGAGATTCGACGTGGAAGAGAAGAGATAGGGAAATTCCTTCTTAAGATCATCCTCCAATTCCCATGTTGCTTCTTTTTCTGTGTGGTGCTTCCATTGAACCTTACACCATCTAATAACCTTGTTCCTTGTGACCCTCTCCTTAGTTTCCAAGATTTTGACCGGTTGCTCGGCATAAGTCAAATCGTCCTCTAGTTCCAATTCTTCCATTGGCACTTGTTCTTCCAGTACTCTCAAACACTTCTTGAGCTGGGAAACATGAAAGACATCATGGACATCCGAAAGATGAGCTGGCATATCCAACTTATACGCTACTTCTCCTCTTTTGTCCAAAATCTTGAATGGTCCAATATAGCGAGGTGCTAGCTTTCCTCTTATGTTAAACCTCTTATGACCTCTCATTGGTGACACCTTGTGGTAAACAAAATCTCCTATTTCAAAGGCTAATTTCCTTCTCCTATTGTCCGCATAGCCTTTTTGTCTTGATTGGTCAGCCCTCAAATTTTCACGAATTATTTGGACTTGCTTTTCGGCTTCTTGCAACACATCCGGACCAAATACTTGAGTTTCTCCTGCCTCATTCCAGAATAAAGGTGTCCTACACTTCCTTCCATAAAGCGCTTCATATGGTAACATCTTCAAACTTGCTTGGTAGCTATTGTTGTATGAAAATTCTGCGTATGGCAAGCTTTTGTCCCAACTCTTCCCATGCTTTAAAGCACAAGCTCTTAACATGTCCTCCAAAATTTGATTGGTCCTCTCGGTTTGTCCATCCGTTTGAGGATGATATGCTGAACTAAATTAAACCTCGTCCCCAAAGCTTCATGCAATTTTTGCCAAAACCTGGAAGTGAATTGTGAACCTCTATTCGAGACTAACTTCTTTTGTACTCCGTGTCGACACACAATATGCTCCATGTATATTTAGGCCAATTGTGCAGCTGTATATTTGGTCTTCACAAGGACAAAATGAGCTGACTTGGTTAAGCGATCCACAATTACCCAAATTGAGTCATACCCGGACTGAGTACGTGGTAACCCAACTATGAAGTCCATACCAATTTCTTCCCACCTCCATTCCGGGATCTTCAATGGTTGCAATAATCCAGCTGGCCTTTGATGTTCCGCCTTGACTCGTTGACACACATCACACAATGCCACATGTTCAGCTATGTCCTTTTTCATGCTATCGCACCAATAGCAAGCCTTCAAGTCTTTGTACATCTTTGTACAACCAGTGTGAATTGAGTAAGGTGAGTCATGTGCCTCTTTTAATATCGTCTCCCGAATATGTTTCACATTAGGCACAACGATTCTCTTTCCAAGCCATAGAGTACCATGTTCGTCTTCATCAAATCTGAATTCTCTCCATTCTTCGGTCTTTTCCTTGATTTCCTTGATCTCTTCATCTGCGGTTTGTGCCTCTCGAATTTCTTGCTCCAAGGTTGGGTTCAACTCCATCATATCCATCTCATTTACAAACCCGAGGTTCAACCTTTCAAACTCCTTACATAACTCGAATGGTAACTCTCGCACTGTGAGTTGATGACTTACTCCTTTTCTACTCAAAGCATCGGCCACTACATTGACTTTTCCCGGATGATAGTTGATTCCCAAATCATAATATTTGATGAGCTCCAACCATCTTCGTTGCCTCAAGTTCAGATCCGTTCGTGTGAAAATATACTTCAAACTTTTATGATCCGTATAAATTTCATACCTATGTCCAAGGATGTAGTGTCTTCAAATTTTCAATGCATGTACCACGGCCGCGAGTTCCAAATCGTGTGTGGGGTAATTCTGCTCATGTTTCTTCGATTGTCTTGATGCGTAGGCGACCACTTGACCTTCTTGCATCAATACACATCCAAGTACTTGTCTCGATGCGTCGCAATAAATATCAAAACTCTTGCTCACATCTGGCAGTACCAAAACTGGGGCTGTTGTCAACCTCTTCTTCAACACCTCAAAACTGTTTTGACAAGCTTGAGTCCATTGGAAAGCCTTTCCCTTCATTAGCAACTCAGTCATTGGCTTGGCTATCTTGGAAAAGTCCTTGATGAACCTACGGTAATATCCAGCCATCCCAAGGAAACTCCTTATTTCCTTGATATTTTGCGGGGGCTCCCACTTCAACACGTCTCTCACTTTTCCGGGGTCAACCGATACTCCTCCTCCTGAGATTATATGACCCAAAAATGACACCTCTTTCAACCAAAACTGACACTTGTTGAACTTGGCATACAATTGATGCTCTCTCAATTTCTGCAACGTGAGCCTCAAGTGTTCCTCATGTTGCTTCTCATCCTTCGAGTAGATCATAATGTCATCAATAAACACCACAACGAATCTATCCAAGTACTCCATGAAGACCTTATTCCTGAGGTACATAAAGTAGGCAGACGCATTTGTCAATCCAAAGGACATCACGGTGTACTCATAAGATCCATACCGTGTTCTAAAAGCTGTTTTGGGTATGTCCGATGGTCTAATCTTCATTTGAAAGTATCCCGACCTCAAATCAATCTTAGAGAAGACACAAGCACCCTTCATCTGATCAAACAAGTCTTCTATGCGTGGCAAGGTGTACTTGTTCTTGATTGTTACCTCGTTGAGAGCTCGGTAATCCACACACATCCTTTGGGTTCCATCCTTCTTGTCCACAAACAGCACGGGCGCTCCCCAAGATGAAAAACTAGGGCGAATAAAACCTTTCTCTAGTTGCTCTTGAATTTGTTTATTGAGCTCGGCTAATTCCAAAGGAGGCATCCTATACAGCCTCTTAGCTATAGGTGCAGTTCCAGGTATTAAATCAATAACAAACTCAATGTCTCGATTAGGTGGCATACCTGGCAACTCATCCAGAAAAACATCCAAAAATTCACACACCACCGGAATCTCCTCAATTGTGGCACTGTCCATATGATTCAGCTCCAATCGCTTTGGTACGGTTTGAGATGCTTCAAATTCTACGGTGATCCCTTCCTCATTGGTCTACTTCACCGTCTTCGTGGCACACTCAATAACTCCATTGTGCTTCCTCAACCAGTCCATACCAAGTATAATGTCCAATCCTTGAGAATCCAAAACAATGAGGTTGGCGGAGAAGTCTACCCCCCTTATTCTAAGGCTTACTTTTGGACATACTATATTTTTCCTCATCTCTCCTCCAGGAGACTTAACCAATAGATTAAACTTCATATGAGAGATAGGCAAACTATACTTGGCAACATACTTTGATGCAATGAATGAATGCGACACTCCAGAATCAAACAACATAGTCGCGGGGTTGGAGTTGGTGAGAAACATACCAATGACCACGTCATCCGCTTGTTGAGCATCCTCTGTAGATACATGGTTCACATTGCCACAAGCAAAATTCTGATGTCCACGGTTCCCTTGTGGCTGTCCTCCATTGGGTCTTGGGTTTTGCCTCGGCGCATTCCTTCCTTGACCAAGGCCTGACTTAGGACATTGATGCGCAAAGGGTCCAGCTTCTCCACAAGTATAGCACTTCTTAACTCCACTAGAATTATTGGGACGAGCTTGGTTTTGAACATTTGCACTAGGAAAATTAGCACGAGGTGCATATGGCATTGGAGGCTTAGGTGCTTGCATAACAGGGCGTTGTTGCACAAACTGAGCTGGGCGCGATACAAATCCAGGGCATTGAGCAGGCGCAATAGGGCTGAAGTAAGGCGCATTGGGTGGCGCAAAGCGAGGGCGCACGTTACTTCCTTGTTTTTGTCCTTGATATGGCGCCTTTCTCTTATTGTCTTGCTCCATCTCACGAATCTTGTTCTTAACCACAATTGCTTTGTCCACAAGCTTCTGAAAATTTGCATAGTCACAATTGAGCAATTGCACTTGAATTTCATTGTTGGGGCCTCTCATGAACAAATATTATTTCCGGCTGTCCCGACTAACATCCTTAGGCGCATATCTTGAGAGTTGAGTGAACTTATTGAGATATTCACTCACGCTTGATCTTCCTTGCCTTAAATTCTCAAATTCTTGCCTCTTCAAGATCATAACACCCTCGGGCACATAATGAGAATGAAAACTCTCCTTGAATTCGGCCCATGTAATCCTCTCTTGATTCTCGTGAGCATTGCAATAAGAATCCCACCAATCCGCAGCTGCTCCAACTAGTTGATGAGAAGCAAAGAAGACCTTCTCCCGGTCACTGCATTGGACAATAGCTAGCTTCTTCTCCACGGACTTGAGCCAATCATCCGCATCCATAGGGTCAGCAGCTTGAGCAAAGGTCGATGGCCTAGTCCTCATAAACTCTCCCAACCGGTTATGAGGGGGTGGGGGTGGAGGCATGTGGGGCTGACTGTTGATATTGCCAGCCTGCAGATGTCCCATAGTTTGTATCATGGTCTGCATGAGCTGGTTTTGCATGGCCAAAAGCTACTCAATGTTGATAGCTCCATGAGCAGGTCCTTGCCCATTGTTGTTCTGAGGTACTCCATGGTTCTCCTCCTCATCATTAGCATCCATCTGGTTGCGAGTCCTCACCATCTGAAGAAAAGCAATAGGTAAGAATTAGAAAACGTTCCCAACTATATGCATCATGGGATATGAAACTAAACAGCCAGGTACACTAGCTTAGGTGGACATGGCAATGCTAAGGCATCCCAAAATCCTCTATTAAGCACACAAGCAAACAATATATATAGCAAACAGCACACCAAGCAAAAACACATCGATTCCTGAGTGCTCCTATGTGCTCTAAAGTGTCCATTCTATATAGGTTGCGTCCTACGGTCAACCTGTGCCTCTGATACCAATCTGTGATGCTCGGTTCCGAAAAATGAACCAAGCTAACGCATATGAGTGCCTAGGATGTTCACCACACATACACGAGTGTATTCACAAAAGAGTATAAAGAAAATTACCACAGAACAAGATTAATTAACCAAATTTTATTAAACAAACCATATTATCCTCGAATACAAACTCTAATGAATATTAACGACAAGTTCAACTAATGCAGCTAAAATACTCTAAATAAGCAAACTAAACAGCTAGGCAGCATAAGCGATATGGTATAGCACAGCTCCAATCAACACCACAGGCAAGCTGACGGTAGACACGGCCTAGAACTCCGCATTATCACCATCAAACTCCCAATCCTGACCTGCAACTATTGGGGGGGGGGTTGCAAGAGTGAGTACATGTCGTACTCAGCAAGTGTGGAAAGTATGACATGTGGTTGATTCAAATGATGACAATAATAATGGCAAAGTGCTGAAAAGTACATTAAAACATTTGAAAAGCAATATATTATATGTATGTGAAGTAAACCCATCATAATCATAAATAATATCATAATACCAATCTGAATTCACTACCATCATCAATGATTCCAGATTTCACCATTGCCAATAACCATATTCAATACCAGAAATAAATCCATAACCAACCATAACCATAATACCAACCATAACCATCCCGGTACCGAGTTCCCTCTAATCATGGAAGTTGTCCAGGTGCTCATAACCGGGAGCACGGCTATCATGATAGTTTTAGACACACTCTGCAGAGTTTGTACCTCCTTACCCACATGTTTGTGTATTCATCACCTTTCCATGACTATAGAATCTCAATTATGCCGTCTCACACTTCCTTAGGTTTGTGGCCAAGAGATCACAAAATAGCCTTTACAAAAGGATGACTAGCCTATTTAGACCCCACTGAGGTTTCACCGGTGACGATGTCTCCTACAGAGCACATCCCAGGGTAGTCCCACCAATCACCAACAAACCCAATCCGACTACCCCTTCCCCGAGCATCCTTAATGGTCCAAATAGAAGTGGCAAAGCCCTAATTAATCAGCTACGCCGCACCCATACTTGGCCTCGTGGTGGCACTGTAGTCCTGGCTTACTCTCGCATGAACCGGTCCTTAGATCTAAAGCAAGCAAACCACCAGACGTCCAACACATCCACATACCAGGCTTGCTTAGATCACCCATTACCATATCATATTTCACCAGTTCATGTTAACCATAATCTCATCCATGCATAATTAAATTGAGTGGTATAGTTGTTTCCCACCCCAGTTGATTAAGCGAAGCAAAAAGGTAAAAATCCCATCCCGACTCTCTACCATATATCCCAAGTGACAAGGGTGGTTAAACAAAGCTAGTAAACTTCCTATCATAGGATTCCCATCAAATTGACACAAGCATGTAGTTTGCAAACAAAACATTTAATTTAAAAACAGGATCAATATGCTTCAAGGACACTTGCCTTGCTCTTGCTGTTGATTAGGATCAAAGCCTTCAAACTCTTGGTGTTGTAGATCCTCCGCGACACTCTCTAGCGCAAATCCGTCTAATCTGCACAATAAACATACAAGACAAGAAACACAATCAAAGAGTGCACAAATATTACTCAATATGACATGACATGCATGATTAATGCAAATGCAAGGTAGACTTGTTACTAGATTGCTTTAATGGTCAATAACTAGTTCTAATAGATTTTAACAAATGTATACATGTTTGGAGTTGATTAGATCAAACTTTAGAATCAATTCAACACAATTTATCCAGGGAAATTGGACTAGTCCTCTAGTGACTGGACAAGTCCGCACTCTGCGAGATCAGCAGATTAGGGTTTTCTAGATCGACGTAAATTTGGAGATTAGGGGTTGAATTCACGTAAGGAAAAGATAATAGAAGGTATACCAGGTGTTTAGGAATCTGATGAATCAAGAAACTTGGAGGTAGCACTTGGATCTTGATGATCTAGGGTTGGTGATGAACTTGGAGATGAATTGGTGATGAAGAATGAAACTTGATGGAGATCTTGATCCTCTTTCGTTTCCTCCTCTTCTTCTTCTTGCTTGAGATCTTCTCCTCCCTCCTTGGTGGTGGCTCTCCACGAACTAGGGTTTGGGTGGGATGGAAAAGTGGCAAATAGATGTCAAGCCAAGGGGTGGGGTTGTTTATATAGAGGTGGAGGCTAGGGTTAGATGGTTTTCGAGTTTGAGAGGAGTAGAGGCCGGTTTAGAGTCCTTCATGGGCTCTAAAAGAGTTAGGCACGATGTCCCTAGGCCCACTTAACATGAAACCCAAGAAACAAGTCGTAAAACAAAATATCAACTCAGAGTCACGAAATATCGGACAAGTCCGGAAAGGACCGGACTAGTCCGAAGTTGTCCAGAGAGAAAATCGGACAAGTCTGGCCTAAAATCGGACAAGTCCGACTTTAGTCAGAGAGGAAAAAAGACAAGTCCGCTGGAACACCAAACTAGTCCGGAAAAGTCCAGGGGCTTAGCAAATTTTCAAGGATTCTTGGAATATCGGACTAGTCTGCACAAAATCGGACAAGTCCGAAAGTTTCCAGAGGAAAAATCGGACTAGTCCGCAGCAAAAACGGACAAGTCTATTTTTAGTCAGAGAGAAATCAGACTAGTCCTCAGTAAAATCAGACTAGTCCGCACTTTCCTGCATTTTAAGTGCGGTTTTGTTCCAAATCAATTTTAAATGCTCCAAATAAATTTTAAACTTGTTCCTCTTTATGTGGGTTAATGTTAAACATGTATATGAGTGTATGTAGGGCATGATGCATGAAAATGAGGGTGTTACAGCAAGCGTTGGCAAGAATGCCTTACCGATGTCCCCGGAAGCTCCAACGAGCCTCCACTTTTGGCGACCCTAAAGTTGTGGGCCCTAACGATGGCGTAACAGACGATACCATCCCGGCAGGGCCTCCGCCAAAACCCCCAGCAATGCCGCCACACTGTGCCGGTGTGCTTCCACCAACCCCGACAGAGCCACCTCCCGAGCTACCGACGACGTCAGCTCAAGGCCTTTTTGCCTGAGGCTCCATAGGTGTGATGCTGTCAGAGTCCCCTATGGCACTCTGGACCGCGCAGGTGACAAGAATGTTGGATGACGTGCCAACCGCCAGCGACGGCGGAGCTGCCCCTTGACGGACCAAACCTCCCCATGAAGAACCGTCGATGCCCAGTACTGAAGAGAGGCGCGCGGGTGGACGTTGACTTGGAGCAAAGGCCACCCACGGTGGCGCCCTCGGTTGCGATCGAGGGCATTTCTCCTTCATGACAACAACCACTAGGGCCTTCCCCTTGCCTACGTCGGGGACCGGTGCCTTCCCCTTACCTACGTCAGGGGCCAGTGCCTTGCCCTTCCCCCCAGCAGCGGGCGCCTCCTCCGCCCTGGAGGATTTGAAGCCTGAAGAAGGTGCAGACTCCATCGAAGAGTCGCCGATGGCCAGGCTCCGGCTGTCATCGCCAACCTGCTGCGGCGCAAGACCAATCGCGTCCAGGTTAGGCATCTTCTTCAGAACCTTCATTCAAAGGGTCTGATCCATGCAAAGCGGAGGGCAAGCCTGCGGAAGGTTGAAGACGTCGTCCGACAGCAGGTCGTCGCACGCCTTGGACATAGCTTCAAACACCTCCTGTGGGGTCGTCTCCGTGTCTCGACCCCTCAGTAACATGGTAACATATTAGAGCCTGAAGTAGGGCCATGTAGGACGGCAACGGTGCTGGAGAGGGGCCAGACGGCGACGAACAAAGTCGGCCATCACCGACAGCTCTGACAGGCTGTGGTCTGCCAGGAATCGGACCCTCTCCATCACCGGCGTGTACGCCGCCTCAAGCTCCGAGTGTTCCTCCCAGGCCACCTTCCTAATCGCCGGCCAGCTAGTGGGCAGGACCATGCGATTATGGGTGTCGATATGTGCGACCACCCAGTCGCTCCTCCAGCTGGGCCACTTCGCCGCAGAGAGCGGAGTAATGTACTTGAAGGGGTTGTTGGCCCGATGCTGGAAGCAGAAGTCGCCAAGGAAGTTGGCTTTGTTCTTCTTCTCGGTCCGCCTCAACACGAAGAACTGCGAGAACACTGGCACGCATGGGCACACCCCGACAAACATCTCGCAGAAATGCGAGAACACCGTCGCCGCCACCAGAGAGTTTGGCGATAGGTGATGAAGCTGGAGCCCAAGGACTTCTAGGAGTGTCACCAGGAAGGAGGAAACAGGAGGGACGAACTTGAAGTAAGTGTACGCCTGGAAGAAGACGATCTCTTTCTCCCCCAACTCTAGTGGCAAGGAGCCGGGACAGATCAGATCTCATCGTTCCTTGTCCTCCCAGCCAAAAAGCTTCCTCACAGGTGAGACATCCTCCATCCGGGAAGGAGGCAGAGCTAAGTCCATTGGGGCAGGGGTCGAGAACCTCAAGGATGGGCAGACACACAAGGAGGGAGTCGAAGGTTCGAACGCTTGGGGCGTGCTGAAGAAAGGAACCTCCATTGTCCACAAAGGTACCTTTTTAAAGTACCCTAGTGGCATTTTGGCACACCGTGCAAATTTGAGTGAGCTCCAAATCAATGGCTCGTACCATGGCATCCATGACGAGCGGGCCCAGGTCACCCATCAAAAAGCCAGCCCAAGCAGTTCCTGGCCAGAAAAGGCAACCCGACGGTTCCCATAAAGACGGAAGTAAAAGCAGCAAGAAGTACAGCAGGTGCCTTGGGAACCGTCGCAATAATATTGCAGCAAGCAAAGATCTCGTCACCACGACCCCTCAACCAGAGAGTGACGCCTAGTCCCAGCAGCAAAAGAGCACACCGCTTCGACTGATCAAGAAAAAATTAAAAGACCGCACGGGAAAGCAGGATAAGGCCCCACCCTTGGGCTCATCGCCTCACCCCAAGGTGGACCCAGGGGCCACTGTCGGTACCTGGCATACCGGGTACCCTCGCGGACAAGCTAGATCCTCCTAGGTACCTCGCCTCCCAGCACGGGCAGGGTTCGAAGGTGACACGTGTTCAAAGAAACCCGGACCCACCAGCCTCAGATGGGAAGTCTGGGGTGCCCACGAAACATCCAAAAGCGGGAGCTCAGCTCTACCTCGATGACAAGCTCCCAGGCAGCAACGTGTCCAGCAGGACGGGACCCGACCTCCTCCGCAGAGGTGAGCTCCCAAGCTGCCATGTGACCCACGAAGTCGAGACTTGATCTCCCCAGCGGAGGCGAGCACCCGAGCTACTAGGTGGCCCACGCGGTGAGACCTGGCCTCCCCCACAGAGGTGAGCTCTTGAGCTGCCACGTGGCCTGCAAGACGGGCGTGGCCTCCACCATGGCAGACAGCTCCCCAGCGGCCGCATGGTCAGTCCACTTGCCCTGAGCAGATAGTGGGGAAGTTAACAGGGGTGATGCGCCTTGTCTCCATCAAGCCTTGAAGATACGCGGCTTCCCAGACGCATGGCACGGTGCATGCCTAATGTTAGGTACTGCTACGACTAATCGCATCACAGTGAAGGCGCCGCAGGCCTATCCCACTCCGCCAAGTGGGTAGCTTACGGCACTAGAGAGATTTTGGTGGGACATTCCCTGCCAATGTCAGAAACGGCGTGTGGGATACTGACGACCTGGGCGGCAAGACGGCGAGTCCTCACGTCCGCGGTCAGAGCAAGCTTACTGAAGAAGCCTTAGATCTTTAGGATAAGATCACCCCAGGACCACCTGTAGGGCCCCAGGACCCCGCTTGTAAGGCGTCCGACCTTGACTATAAAAGGCCTGGACCACCAACGATACAAGGACCAGACTCCGAATCCCCAATACACACACACACATACACACTCACCAGCAATACAATCCACCCTGGAGTAGGGTGTTACACTCCTTGCGGCCTGAACCACGTGAAAACCATCGTGTCTCATACTCTTCCGCTAGAACACTAGTTTGAGGCCTAAGCCCCACCGAACAAGAACCTCTACAGGTTTCTCCTTAGCAAATCCGAGGGAATTGTCGCATTAACACTTCGACAGTTGTACACTCTGTAACTCACCCACGCAGGAGTCATGCAGTCCTGACGCAGGCGGGTCCACTTGAGGTACTTGCAGTGTATAAAGGGTTCTTCTGGCTCCCCTTGTCATTAGGGCCTTGTGATGCTAGCAGGTTTCCCAGGAAAGGCCTATGCTAAGCAGGAGGTCCAGGGGGTATAAACTGCTTAGCCTGGTCCCATACCCTAGGCAGACACACCTTGCCTCCCAGCGCTATGGCCAAGTACTGAAGCCAAAAAGCTCACATCCTAAGGACGGTGAGAGCCGGAACCCAGAGCACCAACGCACCGAATTACCCAAGCCTCGTGCGTCAGTCAGGATAGCAACGCATTACAGAGCTAAGGGAGGGGAGCAGGTAAACTAGCGAGCAAACTAGACCACCGTCCTTTTATTATATGTGTAGGACAAATCGCTCCAGCACCTCACAAGGGGCCTACCTTCGACGTCTCAATGACGATGGTGAGTGATGCCGGAGAAGCCAGCTCCGGCACCTCCCAAGGGGTCTGTCGACAACATCTCAAACAACGATGGTGGGCGACGTCAGAGCAGCCAGCTCCGGCACCTCCCAAGGGGCCTGACGTCGATGTCCTAGAACTTCAACGACAACACCTAGCGCGGATAAGTGGGTAAACTCTCCTGCCTCACACTAGTTGCTAATAGGGTTCTCTTGCGATAGCCTCTATACCAGGGGCCTGTTGTTGACGTCTCAACGACGATGGTGCATGATGTTGAAGCAGCCAGCTCCAGCACCTCCCAAGGGGCATGCCGTCGACGTCTCAAACAATGATGGTGGGCGACATCCGAGCAGCCAGCTCCAACACCTCCCAAGGGGCCTGCCGTCGACGTCCAAGAACGTCAACGACTGCAACAAGCGCGGATAAGTGAGTAAACTCTCTTGTCTCGCACTTGTTGGTAACGGGGTTCTCTTGCGATAGTTTGTATACCAGGGGCCTGCCGTCGATGACTCTACGACGATGAAGACTCCAGAGCACCCAGCTCTGACACCTCCCAAGGGGCTTGTCATCGACGTCTCAATGACGATGGTGGGCGATGTCGGAGCAGCTAGCTTCGGCACCTCCCAAGGGGTCTGCTGTCAACGTCTCAACGGCGATGGTGGGCAATGCCAGAGCAGTCAGCTCTGGCACCTCCAAAGGGGCATGTCGTCGATGTCTCAAACAACGATGGTGGGTGATGCTGGAGCAGCCAGCTCGGGCACCTCCCAAGGGGCCTGCAGTCGACATCACAAAACATCAAAGACAGCACCAAGCGTGAATAAGTGAGTAAACTCTCCTACCTTGCACTTGTTGCTAACAAGGTTCTCTTGCGATAGCCTATATACCAGGAGCCTGCCGTCGACAACTCTACGACAATGGTGGATGACGCCAGAGCACCCAGCTTCGACACCTCCCAAGGGGCCTACCATCAACGTCTCCACGACGATGGTGGGCGATGTCAGAGCAGCCAACTCTGGCATCTCTTAAGGGGTCTGTCGTCTACGTCTCAACGATGATGGTGGGCGATGTCGAAGTAGCCAGCTTCGGCACCTCCCAAGGGGCGTGTTGTGGACATCTCAAACAACGATGGTGGGCAACGTGGGAGCGGCCAGCTCCGACACCTCCCAAGGGGCCTGTCGTCGACGTCCCATAATGTCAACGACAGCACCAAGCGCAGATAAGTGAGTAAACTCTCCTGCCTCGCACTTGTTGCTAATAAGGTTCTCTTGCGATAGCCTGTATACTAGGGGTCTGCCGTCGATGAATCTACAACGATGGTGGACAATGCCGGAGCACCCATCTCCGGCACCTCCCAAGGGGCCTGCCGTCAACATTTTAACGACGATGGTGGGCGATGCCGGAGCAGCCTGCTCCAGCACCTCCCAAGGGGCCTGCCATCGACGTATCAAACAACGATGGTGGGCGACGGTGGAGCAGTCGGCTGCTACACCTCCCAAGGGGCCTGCCATCGACGTCCCAGAATGTCAACGACAACACCAAGCATGGATAAGTGAGTAAACTCTCCTGCCTTGCACTTGTTGCTAACAGGGTTCTCTTGCGATAGCCTGTATAACACAACCCTACCGTAGACGACTCTATGATGATGGTGGACAACGCCGGAGCACCCAGCTCTGTCAACTCCCAAGGGGCCTGTCATCGACATCTCAATGACGATGGTGGGCGGTGCCGGAGCAACCAGCTCCGGCACCTCCCAAGGGGCCTTCCGTCAACGTCTCAAACATCGATGGTGGGCGACGCCAGAGCGCCCAACTCTGCCAACTGGTGGCGCTACGACACCCCAACTCCCCTACTCCACTGGGGACACGACGAAGACATCCTACAAATCAAATGGTAGATGCGCCCAGTCCTAACCACATCGACCAAGGGGCCTATAAGGGGGTTCTATAGGCAAGAAGTCAATGAGCAACACCTCCTCCATATCAATTGTGCAACCGTTGGTTCTCAAAAGCTAATGGGCTCGGCAAAGTTTCTGCAAACCCTTACAGAACTAAGGGCTCAGAACAACAGCTGAGAGGCACGGACAGGCTGAGAAGCAAAACACAAATTCAAATTCATTAAGGAATTTGTACAAGGGGGCAAACCTCGGATACAAAGATGAGCTACCAGCCTCAGCCCTGGCTAAATTGCGCTACAACGTGTTTGGTGGCTTCCTTAACCTCCGCCATCGCTGTCGCCTCGCGCTCCGCAACAGGGCCTTCAAAAACTGGCTCCAAAGGCAGATCGGGATACCGGCTCCGGTAGCACACCAAGACATGGGACGCCACCATCTCTGCCGCAGCCCTACCCTCGGCTTCCAGACGCTGAGTCAGCTGACGGTCAAGTAGATCGAGCTTAGGGATACGAAGCCCAACTTTGTGCTCCTGGGCCTGGACGTCGAGATCATGTAGGAGGAGTTCCTGGCACTTAGCCAAGTGTTGCGCCCAATCCCGCGCTAAATTGCTCTCTCGAAGCTCAAGGTCTTCAAGGCGGGACTGCAGCCTATCCCGATCGGCCTCAACCCAGGCCATCATTGCCTGCGCCGCCACCTCTTGATCGGTGACAATAGACTCCCTCTTGGCAACGGTGGCTTCTTGGAGACTCAGGGCCTCTTGAGCGGCTACAAGAGCGTGTAGGCGGGCGTCAGTTGCATCGTTGGCTGCCTTGGCGTCGACGAGAATCTTCTTGACCAGGGCGTCTGAGGCCCTCACCAAGCAGTGCCTCACCTCTAGCTCCTTGCTCTCCTTCTGGTACTTCGCCTTCGCCTTGGTTATCCTGGACCCCAGAAGATCTTCCCAGCCTTGGAGGTGCTCACCCTCGGCACACAGCTTCTCCAACTCCCCGGCAAGAGCCTCCTGCGTCCGACGAAGATTGGATTGCACCTAAAGGATGTTGGACTGCGTCAAGTCCATGACGTCAGAGAGGCGCTCTGGTTGCACCGAAGTTAGGGAAGGACGCCCGATGATCATCTCAGGGACCTCTTCCTCCCGTAACGGTGAAGGTGAGGCCACCAGTACTGAGGATCTTGCCCCCGGAGACTGAGCAGAAGTCGCAGTGCCACCCGAAGCAGCAGCGCCACCATCACTCAAGGAGCTGCCCGCCGGCTTAGCAGCAGTGGAGGCTAGGCCTTCAGCCCCCGAAGCCGACTCCAACATTGCCTCTACCACGACGGCAGGAGGTGCCTCTGCCACGATGGCCGGAGGTACCTCTCGCACGACAGCTGGAGGTACCTTTGGCGCGACAGCTGGAGATGCAGCCTGAGATGCTTCACTACCCGTGTCGGGTGTAGACGCCGGAGCAGCGCTCCCCTGAACAAGCTTGGCAGGCTGCCCCGCCAGCACAGTTGTGGCCTCCTCAGCCGCCTTTGAAGCATTTCTGGGCACTACCCCCAGCGGTAAGAGTCTCACAACAGCTGACGTAGCCCTGCAAATCAAGAACAATCCCTGACCAATCAACAAAAGCAGGCGAGATAATAGATCAAGTGTTGGTAAGAATGCCTTACCGACGTCCCCGGAAGCTCCAGCGAGCCTCCACTTTCGGCAACCCTGAAGCCGCAGGCCATGATGATGGCGTAACAGGCGATAGGAAAGTTGGATGACGTGTCGACTGCCGATGTCGACGGAGCTTCCATTTGACAGACCGAGCCTCCCCCCGAAGAATCGCTGATGCCCAATACTGAAAAGGGGTGCATTTGGGGATGTTGACTTGGAGCGAAGGCCACCTGCGGCGGCACCCTTGGTGGCGACCGAGGGCATTTCTCCTTCACGACCTCGACCACCAGGGCCTTCCCCTTGCCTGTGTCAGGGGCCGGCGCCTTGCTGAATGTAGGCCTAGAGGGGGGTGAATAGGCCTTTTTGAAAATTGTCGGATCCTGCAGCACTCAACAACCAGTTTAATACCAGAGATAACGGACTAGTCCGGTAAAGTGCGGACTATTCCGGTGTTCATGGACTAAGTTGATTAAACTTGATTGATTGGTTTGATTCTTTTATGTGTACAATGGAAATATAGAATCAAACAACAGTTTATCATTTATCTACTGAATTATATCACAATTAAGTCTTATGTTCAACAATTTAATGTAAGATGAACAATGTGTATGAAAGCCTAGATTAAGTTGATTAATTTGAATGATGAACACTAAAACAAGACACAAGTGTTTATCCCGTGGTTCGGCTACCACAAAAGGCCACCTACATCCACGTTGAGGAGTCCACAAAAGGACCGGGTCTTCTCCAATCCTACCCTCGATGGATCGCCACGAAGGCCAATCTTCTTCCACTAATCACAAAGGGGTGAATAACCAAATTCAAGGGGCGATCTCACACTTTGAGAGCTCCCTTAGATTACAAAACACAATGCCACCGAAAACACACTCAAAAGTTACAATTGAAACGCAGGAGTGTGTTAGAGAATCAATCCAAGAGCTCAATGTGTTGTTGCAAGTGTCTTTCCAATTATCTAAAGTGAATCCTCAAAGGATTGGACGATGTTGCACTTGATTTTGTGGAGAGAGATCGTTTTTGAGGCTCTTGGGAGGTGTGATGGCGCTAGGGTTCGAGTTATTGTAAAAGTGGGTCGTGCACCTCTATGTATATGGGGTTTCTAAAAGTGACCGTTAGGGTTCAGAAAGTTCGGACTAGTCTGTGGTGGTCACTGGACTAGTCCGGTGTGTTGTGTGTAGCAAACCCTAAGTGTCCCGAAATATCGGACTGGTCCGGCTGAAAACGGACTTGTCCGATTTCGCTATTGGAAATCTTCGGACTAGTCCGATGTCCATCGGACTTGTCCGGACATGTGAAACCCTAAGTGTGTTGGATGACAAGTCCGCACTTGGAGGACTTGTCCAATTTAGATCAGTGGGTATTTCAGACTAGTCCGTGTGAATATCGGACTTGTCCAAAGTGGATCAGAAAGGATATCGGACTAGTCCGGTTGATAACGGACTTGTCTGATTTTGTGTGACTTGTGTAGTGTTTTTAGGACTAGTCCGCACTGGGGAGGACTAGTCCGATTCTAGGCAGAAACATATCGGACTAGTCCGATAGATATCGGACTTGTCCGATCTGGTGCAGAAAGGTTATCGGACTAGTCTGGTTGTAAACGGACTAGTCCGGTCTTGTGTAACTCTGTGCAATGTGTGTGTTTAATTATCATTGAGCTCTTGGGGTGTGTTTCCTTAACACACTCCATGCACAATAATCTGCTATTCTTTTTCCTTGAGCTCATTTCCACTTTGCTCCTCTTCATCCCTTCTTTTTGGTATTTTGCTCATTTTTCTATTATAGGCCTGCATTCATCTCAATAAAGAAGTTAGGATCCCAATTGCTTGTCATAAATCATCCAAAACCCACAAGGGAGTCCTAGATGCACTTTCAATCTCCCCCTTTTTGATGATTGATGACAACCAATTGAGATTTCACAAAATATGACAAAATTTGAGATTTTCATAAAGTATGCACATATGAATCAAAAATACATCAAGCAGTGAAAGAATTGTCCATATGTGCATTCTTTATGGTGGGATGCATAACTAAGACATTAAGACATTGAGAGTGACATAATTTGCATTAACCAACCAAAACAAAGCACATATGTCGTTTCAGGAGCAAAATTACAGATTTTAACAAAAACTTCTCAAATTAGGTAAGCATTGCATCATAGAACCAAAGTTAATCTTAGAAACACAGTTAAATCATTACAAACACAAAGATAGATAAAAACAGCTCTCTCCTCGCATCCTACAGCTAAAGCTAAGACTCCCCCTCAATCTCTCCCGCTTTGGCATCAAGACACCAAAAAGAAGGAGAGGAGGGTCCTAGGGTCTTCACTCTTCACTGTCGGTCCTCTCGTCGTCGTCTTCGTCTTCTTCATCATCAGCTTGACGAGGAGGAGAAGGAGGAGGAACGGAGCCACTCGAGCCCCCAGTGCCAAAGTAGGCAAGCTCGAAGGGGTTCAATGGCACGAGCTCAGTGAAGTCTGGGTCAGAGTCCTCAGAAATCACTGGAGATCCAATGGGGTCGATCTCCAGCTTTTGGCAGATTTGCTTCACGTTGGCCTTTATGTACTTCATGTCCTACTTTCTCTTCTGGTTGAGCTTGTGGGCCTTCACTTCGGCCTTCTTGCAGGAGGAGAATATGGCAGCCAGATACTTGAGGATCCCACTAGCTGATCCTCTCTGAGGGGCTTCCCTAGAAGTAGGGACATCTCTGGCACCTTCACTTGATCTCGCCGGTGCCTCGGGACTGGAGGCCGGCGAAGGAGCAGCCTGGACATTCACTGGTTGAGGCTTCAGAGGCCTCAAGGGGGTATGCTCCACATCCTTCACAAACTCAATCCCTGTGACTTTCTCAATCATAAACATGAGATAGGGAGCATAGCCACATGACCTGTTGGGGGTGCTGGAGATGTTGACCATATCATTCCATATGTAGTCAAACACATCAAACTTTCTGTTCTTGCTTATGATCTTCATTAGGGTCCGGAGGTACCCTTGTACACTTCCTGCATCCCCATCCTTAGGGGCAATGGTGTTCCTCAAGACCCTGTTCAGCACCACAAAGAATGGCTTCATGTTCTTTGTGGAGGGAGGGATGAACTTTGAATTTGGCTCATAGAGAAACTTCATCCACTCCTTGTCGATGACACCAACATTGTGGATGACCACATTATCATTGCTGGAGGTGTCAAGATGCAGCATCCTAGCAAACTCTTCATAAGAGATAGTGTACTTGGATCCATGGGTCATCCAAGTCACTCTTTCATCCTCATCGCTTGCAAAGTGGCAGGTGGCATAGAATTGAGCCACCACTTCATAATTCCAGTTGTACTTGAAGGAAAATAGATCATTCAAGCCATGTCTCTCAGCTGCTGCAATTACTTCATCAAAAGTTGAGCACCTCTTCCTCTCAAGGTGTGCCCAGTCAATCCACTGACTGCGCACCACCGGTGTCTTCATTGGCAAATACACCAATCTGTAGAAATCAGCATGTAAGTTACTCCAGAACCTTCCATCAGCAGCTTTCTTCAGCCTGTCATACCAGTCAATGATTCTGAATTTTGCCGCTGAGTCACTGCCCTTGCCATTGAACTTCTCCTCAGTAGGGTCCCGGACCCCTTCCCTAGGAGCATGCAGCTTCAAAGGCCCGACTGGACCTGTCACTATCCCTTTGCCCTTGCCCTTTGCTTGGCAGGCACTTGATGATGCGGCTGCCTTCGAAGCTGGCTTCTTTGCCAACACCTTCCTCCGAACCTAAGGAGGGGAAGGAGCTGGCTCGGAGGGTCTTTCTTGGCGCTTCTTTCCAAGACCCGTTGAGGTCCGAGGTGCCACCTCGTGGCCCATCTCAGCCTCAAAGTCGGAGATTTCATCATTTGAGCTCGACATGATCTGAGAATGATTTGCAAGAATGATGATGAGTGATACAAGGCATAGGTATGAAAATATAGCAAGGAATTGCATTGAGGAATTGAAGAATTAGGTTTTAAGTTCAGAAACATCGGACTTGTCCGGTGCACAGGCACGGACTAGTCCGGGGGACCGGACTTGTCCGTGCATGGACTGGACTAGTTCGGTGTTCATCCTCAAAAACCTAATAGACTGGACAAAGGCTGATTCCTAATGCATAACAAGTCTAGCATACACGTAGTACATCAACAAAGCATGTATCTAGTGAAAGATGATAGGTTATTCGATCAACAATGGAGAAAAACAAGATTTCTAGGGTTTGGGAGAAAATTACCGAAGAAATCGAGTGAAGCTTGAGGATTAGGGAGTTGGAGCCCGGACAAGTCCGCTAGCTTCAATCCGCACGAGGTCAAGCTTGATATCTGCCCAAATGCGCACCCTTTGGATGGGGGGATCAAGGAATCGCCTTGGGAGCTCAAGCGCAAGAGAGAGTGTGTGTGAGGAAGAGTGGGGATGAGAGGAACTAGGGTTTGGTGGCAGCTAGGGTTATGGACACGAAAAATCGGACAAGTCCGGAGATGACCGGACTAGTCCGAACTCATCCAGAGAGCTATATCGGACTAGTCCGTGGTCTAACGGACTAGTCCGGCCTAACCGGCACTCAGCGGACTAGTCTGCATGGGCGGACTAGTCCGGGTAACCACGGATTGGTCCGTGGTCACCAGGAGAAATTTGCATAGCCCATTCATATATATTTGAAGGTTCATAAATAGAGAATAGAGGGGCAAAACAAATCATTTAATCTTGATGAATTTGACCAGAAAGCATACAACAATCAAACAATGATCATAATTCACCAAGATCTAGTAATTGACATAGTTTTTTGAGAAAAATTGAGGGAGATGATTTTCACAATTCAATCAACTTTTTTTGAAGAATTCATACAGGTATGCAACCTTTCAAGCCACACTCCGAGCATCAAGGATATTTAGTTCATTTCGGAGTTCGCAAAAACGCTTTTCATCAAGTGGCTTGGTGAATATGTCGGCCAATTGCTTTTGGATGTTGACATGTGAGATGGTTATATCTCCTTTCATGGAATGGTATCTCAAGAAATGATGTCTTATGTCTATGTGTTTAGTTCTAGAGTGCTCAACTGGATTGTGGGCAATTTTAATGGCACTCTCATTGTCACAAAGGAGAGGAATACGGTTCATATTGTAATCGTAATCCCTTAGAGTTTGTCGCATCCAAAAGAGTTGTGCACAACAACTCCTAGCTGCAACATACTCCGCTTCGGCTGTGGATAGGGCAATGGAATTTTGTTTCTTGGAGGACCAAGAAACTAAGGATCTCCCTAGGAA
Source organism: Tuctoria greenei (assembly GCA_036927565.1). Taxonomy (NCBI): domain Eukaryota; kingdom Viridiplantae; phylum Streptophyta; class Magnoliopsida; order Poales; family Poaceae; genus Tuctoria; species Tuctoria greenei. The sequence continues at coordinate 176,663,471 of JAYESD010000003.1, read as the reverse complement.
TTGGCATGTGCTGGAGGTAATTTTTCTATCTACTTTGCACCCGGCATAATCTGCATCGAAGTAACCAATGAGATTGAATTTTGAGCCTTTTGGGTACCAAAGACCAAGGTTGGGTGTATGAACTAAATATCTCAAGATCCTTTTTACGGCTGTCAAGTGACATTCCTTAGGGTTGGCTTGAAATATTGCACACAAACATACACTTAACATAATATCTGGCCTAGATGCACATAAATAGAGTAGAGATCCAATCATGGAGTGGTATACCTTTTGGTCGATGTTAGGTCCATCTTCATTGAGATCCAAGTGGCCATTTGTAGCCATGGGGGTCTTTATGGGCTTTGCCTTGTCCATGCCAAACTTCTTGAGTATGTCCTGCGTGTACTTGGTTTGGCTTATGAACGTTCCTTCCTTTTGTTGCCGTACTTGGAATCCCAAGAAGTATTTTAATTCTCCCATCATTGACATTTCAAACCTGTCTGTCATGATTTTGCTTCGACTTGTGAGTACCCTTTGGCCACAAGTCGTGCCTTGTTCCTTGTCACCACCCCGTGTTCGTCTTGTTTGTTGAGGAAGAGCCACTTGGTGCCGACATTGTTTGCATTGGGTCTTGCCACAAGTTCCCACACCTCGTTCCGCTTGAAGTTGTTCAATTCTTCTTGCATTGCCACCACCCAGTCCGGATCCTTCAATGCATCCTCAATCCTGCGTGGTTCCAAAAAGGATACAAACGAATAATGCTCACAAAAGTTAGCTATGCGAGATCTAGTGGTTACTCCCTTTTGGATGCCACTGATGATGTTGTCGATTGGGTGATCCCTTTGGATGCATTGGTGTACTCTTGGGTGTGACACTTGAGGAGTTGTGTCTTCATGATTGTCTGCTTCTCCCCCTAAGTGGTTGCCTTCATTGACTTGTTGATCATCTTCGTACTCTTGTGGTTGATCTTGTGTTAAAGCTCCCCCTTGATTGATGGTCTCCTCTTGTGATTCATTTTCCTCATGTACGTGTGAAGGTGGCTCTTGTGGTCGAACTTCACCTAGAGCCATTCTTTTCAATGCTTGACAAGGAGCTTCTTCTTTACCTAATTCACATGGATCAACTTGCTCCTTTTGGGATCCATTAGTCTCATTGAACACTACGTCACGTGCTACTTCAACAAGTCCGGAGGCCTTGTTGAAGACACGATAGGCGTAAGTGTTCGAATCATAACCAATCAAGAAACCTTCATCGGACTTCGAAGCGAACTTTGAAGTCCTAGGCTTCTTGTTCAGGATATAACATGGAGAACCGAAAACTCAAAAATATGAAATGTTTGGTTTGTTACCGGCAAGTAGCTCATAGAGAGTCTTCTTGAGTAGTCGATGAAGATAAAGTCTATTTGCGGCGTGGCAAGCGGTGTTAATCGCTTCCGCCCAAAATCGATACGAAGTCTTGTACTCATTGAGCATTGTTCTTGCCATCTCTATGAGTGTTCGGTTCTTTCTTTCGGCAACTCCATTTTTTGTGGCGAGTATGGCGCTGAAAATCCGTGCTTGATGCCCTCGTCATCAAGGTATTCCTCCACTTGTGTGTTCTTGAATTCTGTGCCATTGTCGCTTCGAATACTCTTGATTGTCAATGAAAATTCGTTTTGAGCTCGCTTGAAGAACTTCTTGAGTGTTCCTTGTGTTTCCGACTTATCATGCAAAAAGAAAACCCAAGTGAAGCAAGAAAAATCATCAATGATAACTAAACCGTATTTGTTACCGTCGATGCTTATGTAAGCAATTGGACCACAAGTCCATGTGAAGTAGTTCGAGCGGTCTTGTTGTGGTCATGACGTTCTTTGCGGGATGATGTGCTCCAACTTGCTTCCCAGCTTGGCACGCGCTACAAGGCCTGTCTTTCTCAAAAACAACATTCTTCAAACCGCGGATGTGATCGCCCTTGAGGAGTTTTTGAAGATTCCTCATACCAACATGCGCTAGCCGTCTATGCCACAGCCAACCCATGTTGGTTTTTGCAATCAAGCATGTGTCGAGTTCGGCTTTATCCTTTTTAAAGTCAACAAGGTAAAGCTTTCCCTTCAACATACCCTTGAATGCAATGGAACCGTCACTCCTCCTAGAGACGATCACACCCTCGTTAGTGAACAAGCAATTATAACCTTTGTCACATAGTTGAGATATGGACAGCAGGTTATAATCTAAAGATTCAACATGTAAAACATGAGAAAGTGTGTGTTCAGAGGATATTGCAATTTTACCGGTACTGAGCACCCTTCCTTGACTATTATCTTCGAAGTAGATTCCCTCGTTTGGATCCTCATTCTCTTCATATTCCACGAACATCCTCCTTTCTCCGGTCATGTGGTTGGTGCATCCACTGTCTAGCACCCATTTGGATCCACCGGAGGAATAGGCCTGCAAAAATAGATTATGCTTTGGTTTTAGGTACCCAAGCTTGCTTGGGTCCTTGGAGGTTAGTTACAATACATTTGGGCACCCACACATGGGATTTTGTGTTCCCATGGCGTGGCCCAACATAATGAGCACAGACATTGCCAAGATTATTTCTCATTAGTACATAGGAGGCATCAAAAGTTTTGAATAATAGCTGCCGTTGTTTATCAGCCGGACTAGTCTGGGGGGTCGGACTTGTCCGGATGACCGGACTTGTTCGGACACAGACCGAACTAGTCCGGTATTCGTGTGAGTTCAAGTTTTTATTCTTCGACTTACCAGTTTGAGAGGGTCTTCCCTTCACAAAAGAAATCCTTCCCTTGTTATTCTTATGACTTCCAGCATGCTGCTTTTCATCATAGGAGTAACCAATGCCATATCTGACATTTGGAGGTCTTTGGACCAAGTATGCACTACGTGCATAGTTGATCTTCTCCTTGTCAAATATGCCACATTGGGTAGGATTTTTATCCTTTGTGGAGGTTGATTTGCCTTTCAATCTGGTGTCAGCTTTACTACATGTGCACATATGAGCAAATTCAGTTTTAGTGGGTTGAGAAGGTGAGTTTGAAGAGGAGGAAGGTTCACTCAGCTTGAGTGACTCAACTTGCACTTCAAGGATCTTGTTAACCTTGATCAGGTCAGCAAGTTGGTCCTTGATTGCAACATTTGAGTCAGTTAACTCCAAGCAAGCTTTCTTGCTTGAAGCTAACTCAAGCTCTAGTGTATTGTTTTTCTCCTTTTCAAGCTCTAGAAGTTTGTCAAGTTCAACATACTCCTCCTTTTGGGAGATAATCATGTCCTCTTGACTATCAATTAACCTCTCCTTCTCAACAAGTTGGTCAAGTAAAATTTCATTTTTGTTGCAGTTTTACTATCTAGTCCATTTAGCATATCCTCATCATCACTATCTATTTCATCATCACTAGAGTAGGAATGCATGGAAGGGGTTTTGATGATTACCTTGTGTTTACCTTCCTTTGCCATAAGGCAAGTGCCATTTCCCTTTCTTGCAACGAGTGTGGGAAAGAGCGTAGATTTCTTGGACGTGTTCTCGATGGCTATGCTAGCCATCTCTTCTTCATCGGATGATGAGGACTCGTCGTTTGAGTCCCACTCCTTCCCAATGTGTTCTTGTTCGGCTTGTTTCTTCTTCTTGAAGAATTTCTTAGGTTGAGGCCTGGTTTCTTTGGTCTTCTTCTTGTTCTCCTCATATGGGCAATCAACTATAAAGTGGTTATACTCACCACAATTATAGCATGCCCGCCTCAACTTTGGTTTCGTTCTTTCCTTGTACTTGCCTTCACTTGATTTTGTCCCTTGCTTTTTCTTCATTATTCTCTTGAAATTTTTCATGAACAATATCAAATCCTCTTCATCTAGCTCACTACTCTCGTCATCACTGTCCTCCTCTAGTTGTGCTTCTCTTGCTTCTTTGGATAGAGGCTTGAGGGTGGACTTTAAAGACACTCCTTTCTTTTTAGCCGAGGTGAGATCGGCAATCTCCTTGACGTGTTTTGCATGTTTTTCCATCATCTCAAAGTTGATAATTTTTTCAAGCAATTCATCCGGAGTCATCTTTTTGTATCCGGGGCTTTCTCTAATCATGGAACATAACGTGACATTGCAAGGCATAAAAGCTCTAAGGATGAGCTTTACAACCTCGTGGTCATTCCACTTCTTGCTCCCATATGATCGAACTTTGTTAACGAGTGTCTTCAATCGATTGTACATATCTTGGGGTGACTCGTCTTCCTCAATTGCAAATCTTCCTAGTTCGCCTTCGATCATCTTAATATTTGCTTCACGCACATGTCGGTCACCTTCATGTGCAGTTTGCAGAGTATCCCATATCTCCTTAGCAATTTCGAGTCCATCCACCTTGGTGAACTCGTCCCGACTGAGTGAGGAGGTGATTACAGCTGCGGCTTGAGCGTTTCTATGAATGGCCTGCTCTTGGCTTGGGGTGAGCTCCTCGTCGTCATCCGGAATATCTATCCCTGTGCATACAACATGCCATAGACTTGGATTTAGGGAAATCAAATGCATCTTCATATTCTGCCTCCACATTGAGTAATCACTTCCATCGAAGTGTGGGGCTTTTCCAAGTGGGATAGATAGGTAACGGTTGTTATTAGAATTTAGGCGATCATAGTTAAAAGGATATCGGGAGTAGACGGTGTGACTACTCCCCTTCTTCTTCTCTTCAACCTTTGCTTTCCCTTTGGAAAGTGCCTTCTTTCTGAGGAGTGCCTTCAGCTCCAGCACCTCCTCATCGTCGTCCTCTAAGTCTTGAATGGCTTCGAGGTACTTCTCCACCTTTTGAATCTTGTCGTTGTTAACCTCCTCTTGGTTGTTGATTTTGTGAACGTCCTTCATGTCCGACATGATCTCTTCGAGTGATTAGACTCTTTCTTGAAGAACCTGCTCTGATATCAATTGAATGTAGGCCTAGAGGGGGGTGAATAGGCCTTTTTGAAAATTGTCGGATCCTGCAGCACTCAACAACCAGTTTAATACCAGAGATAACGGACTAGTCCGGTAAAGTGCGGACTAGTCCGGTGTTCACGGACTAAGTTGATTAAACTTGATTGATTGGTTTGATTCTTTTATGTGTACAGCGGAAATATAGAATCAAACAACAGTTTATCAGTTATCTACTAAATTATATCACAATTAAGTCTTATGTTTAACAATTTAACATAAGATGAACAATGTGTATGAAACCCTAGATTAAGTTGATTAACTTGAATGATGAACACTAAAACAAGACACAAGTGTTTATCCCGTGGTTCGACTACCACAAAAGGCCACCTACATCCACATTGAGGAGTCCACAAAAGGATCGGGTCTTCTCCAACCCTACCCTCAATGGATCGCCACGAAGGCCAATCCTCTTCCACTAATCACAAAGGGGTGAATAACCGAATTCAAGGGGCAATCTCACACTTTGAGAGCTCCCTTAGATTACAAAACACAATGCCACCGAAAACACACTCAAAAGTTACAATTGAAACGCAGGAGTGTGTTAGAGAATCAAACCAAGAGCTCAATGTGTTGTTGCAAGTGTCTCTCCAATGATCTAAAGTGAATCCTCAAAGGATTGGACGATGTTGCACTTGATTTCGTGGAGAGAGATCGTTTTTGAGGCTCTTGGGAGGTGTGACGGCGCTAGGGTTCGAGTTATTGTAAAAGTGGGCCGTGCACCTCTATTTATATGGGGTTTCTAAAAGTGATTGTTAAGGTTCAGAAATTTTGGACTAGTCCGTGGTGGTCACCTGACTAGTCCGGTGTGCTGTGTGTAGCAAACCCTAAGTGTCCTGAAATATCGGACTGGTCCGGCTGAAAACAGACTTGTCCGATTTCGCTACTGGAACCATCGGACTTGTCCGGACATGTGAAACCCTAAGTGTGTTGGATGACAAGTCCGCACTTGGAGGACTTGTCCGATTTAGATCAGTGGGTATCTCGGACTAGTCCGTGTGAATATCGGACTTGTCCGAAGTGGATCAGAAAGGATATTGGACTAGTCCGGTTGATAACGGACTTTTCTGATTTTGTGTGACTTGTGTAGTTTTTGAGGACTAGTTCACACTGGGGAGGACTAGTCTGATTCTAGTCAGAAACATATCGAACTAGTCCGACAGATATCGGACTTGTCCGATCTGGTGCAGAAAGGTTATCGAACTAGTCCAGTTGTGAACGGACTAGTCCGGTCCTGTGTAACTCTATGCAATGTGTGTGTTTAATTATCATTGAGCTCTTGGGGTGTGTTTCCTTAACACATTCCATACACAATAACCTGCTATTCTTTTTCCTTGAGCTCATTTCCACTTTGCTCCTCTTCATCCCTTCTTTTTGGTATTTTGCTCATTTTTCTATTATAGGCCTGCATTCATCTCAATAAAGAGGTTAGGATCCCAATTGCTTGTCATAAATCATCCAAAACCCACAAGGGAGTCCTAGATGAACTTTCACTTGCCTTTCCCTCCGACAGCGGGAGCCTCCTCCACCCTGGAAGCTTGGGAGAGTGAAGAAGGTGTGGACTCCTCTGAAGAATCGATGATGGCCAAGCCCTGGCTCTCATCACTAACCTGCCGCAGTGCAAGACCGATCACATCCAGGTTGGGCATCTCCTTCAGAACCTTCGTACAAAGGTCTCAATCCGTGCAAAGCGGTGGGCAGGCCCACGGCAAGTTGAAGACGTCGTCCGACAGCAGGTTGCGCATGCCTTGGACATTGCATCGATCACCTCTTTCAGAGTCATCTCTGTGTCGTGACCCCGCATCAGTTGTGTGCCATCCTGTAGCCCAAAGTAGAGCCATGCAGGATGGCAATGGTGCTGAAGGGGGGCCAATCGTCAACGGACAAAGTCTGCCATCACCTTCAACTCCGACATACCATGATATGCCAGGAATTGGATCCTCTCCATCACCAGGGTGTAGGCTTGCTCCAACTCTGGCCGCTCTTCTCAGGCCTCCTTCTTGATCGTCGCCCATCCAGCGGGCATAACCAGGCGATCGTGGGCGTCAACTTGTACGATCACCCAGTCCTTCCTCCAATAAGCCCACTTCGCCGAAGAGAGTGGTGTGATGTACTTGAAGGGGTTGTTGGCCCGATGCTGGAAGCAGTAGCGACCGAGGAAGTGGATTTTTTCTTCTTCCCGGTCCGCCTCAGCACAAAGAACTGCCAGAACACCGGTACGCTCGGATACACCCCGACGAACATCTCACAGAAATGTGAGAACACCGCCGCCACCGCCAGAGAGTTCGGCGACAGGTGATGAAGCTGAAGCCCAAGGACTTTCAGGAGTGTCACAAGGTGTAGGATCGAAGAGCACGTGAAAAGCTACCAGAGGGGGGTGAATGGTAGATTTAAAAATCTTACGCAGCGGAAACAATTAAACCCCAACCCCTTTGGTAGAAAAACGATTTGTTAAAGAAATCATGTGTGAGACTAATCTAAACGTGTTTCACCATGACAAAAGTGATAGATATCAGAGAGAATCAAGTCACGAAGACAACACAACAAGAATCACTCAAATCCGTCAAGAAAAACTCAAGTTATGATCAAAACATCAAACAAAGGTCAATCTGCCCTACCCGAGAAAAAAAAAACAGTTCTAGAACGCTGCAAAGAAACTCGTGTAGATCATAGACCACAAATCCAATGACCGTGAAATTTTGACAGATGATAGATAATCAAGTTGTGAAGACAACCCAAAAAGAATCGCATCAATTGGATCTGTAAAACTCGAGTTATGATAAAACCACCAACGAAAGTTAGTGCTGTCCAGAAACTCGATGAGTAAAACTTGTCTGGAACAAGTCGGACGAACAAAGCACAAAAGTTCCTTCAAACTACGAATTTTATTCAATAGAACACAATAGGAACAGCCCCAAAGTCGTGCACCACGAGCTCTGGGCTACCTTGCTTATATAACCAGCTCAAAAGTCAACTCAACTCAAATCAGGAACCTAATCCTACTCTGTTTACGAATTGTAACTTTCCAAAACTGCTTAGAATTCGTCTATACGCAGATAGAAGCAATCTAAGACTTCCAAACACCTTAGGAACGTATCCCACATTCCTAAACAACTCAAATTCGTGACCCACACGAAATCCTATCATAACCAACTCAAATCTTTACATATTTGAGTCAAACCCGACTCAACCGCAGCCTGAGTCCATAACCTAGTCAGTTGGACCTTTCCGACCAACTCTTTACGTCCACATCTCTTCATCACGTCTCGGAACCATGTAGCCACGTCCATGCACTCCTTACACACGTGCAAACATCTTCCAATGACGTCCATGATACCTTCATATGCATTGTTCTTGATTCAAACATGTTGCGCAACCTTCCGATCAACTCAACCACAATACCTCCCGAACTTGGTTATTGAACCTCATCTTCTCCCTAAGACTAGTTCAATGGATCCCATCACCAGCCATGTCTTGAACTCAAGCAACACCTGCACACGAATAAACAATCAATCCATACGAGCCCAAGTCCTCGACTTGACTCAAGTTAGTTCTGAACACAACACCTTACGTGAGAACCTCACATAAGCATGTTGCAAAACCACAGTAACACGATATCATCCATGTCAACCAAAAACGCACCAAAGACTTAGTAAATGAATACTAAGCAATCTTTCCAGAGATGTAAAGCAAGTATGAAATATTGCAAATGAAAAACAGAAGCATTGCGGTCAAGTTCCGAACCTTGCCAGGGCAACCCGGACCTTAAGCCGGAGCTAACAAAAGCTAGTAGAACCTAGCGTCGGAACTTACCAAAACTAGTATAACCAAGCTCCCGTCGGAGCTTACAAAACTAGCAGGACCTTAATAAAAAGGTGTTTTGGTGATATTCAAAACTTTTATCGTCAAAGCAATACAAGCCAATGTATTCAGCACACATAGGTCTTACAATCTCCCCCTTGACGAATGCATTGGCAACACCATTTAAAATCCGAACATTGGCTTATTCACATAAAAGTTTTGAAGGCAATTTCTCCCCCTTTGTAAATCAAAAGTAAAATGAGAAGAAAATCCAAAAATTATCTCATATTATCTATCCCCCTTTATTATCTCTCCTTATGCACATATTCTCTTTCTCTTCATGTTTATCTCTCCCCCTTTGACAATGTATTCAGCAAGTCATGAGCATATAAACAAATTATCTCTCCCCCTTTAGTTGTTATGAGCATATTATAACATATACATATAAACAAAGCTCATCCAAGTCATACTATCAAGTACCTTACATTATCACATCAATAAAATACATAAAGTAGTGTAAGCCATGCTAGAGATCAAATGTAATTTTCAATTTAAGTAAGTCATGATCTCACAAACTAAACTATTTCAAAACCTGAAATCATGACACTAGTTGCTGCATTTTATTATTTTTCAAAGCATAAATTTAGATCATATGATATTTGCAAGAGATTATATGTGCATCTGCCTTATTCTAACCAACCAAACCAAGCCTATGTCATTTGACAATCAGAAGCCTAAGGACATGGTTTTAGTCATACACAACTTCTTCCAAGTTCATATCTAAGTGCAATGATAAGCCATCTCAAAACAAGAAGTGCGATGCATGCATATTCTCTTGATCTTTTCTCAATTTATATTTGTTCATAAAAACTCAACATGTGAGTTGATTACTTGATTAATTCTTAATGATTAAAAGCACTTGTGAACATGTAACAAGTTCAAAATAGCAAGAAAGTTCGACCATGGCCAGTTTTAGTGTAAGTAATTATTCCAATTACTAGACATGGCAAAAACTACAAAATGTATAACACGAGTAATCTAGTAAGAACTTTCAGCATGTAAAAGGAATCACAAAGTCATATATGTATGAAATACTATGCTCATATTATTTTAATTTTAGATTCACACATAGACTTCCCAAGTTTCAAAACTCCCCCTCAATTTAAGCCATGAGGATGCATAACCCCTATTTCACTACGAATGTAACAAAAACGAGTGAAATCCAAAGGTTTTGTAAAAATGTCAGCCAATTGTTGTTCGGTATCTACATGGTGAAGCACAATGTTTCCTTTTTCAACATTATCTCGGAGAAAGTGATACCTAATGTCAATGTGCTTAGTTCTAGAATGTTGCACGGGGTTTTTAGCAATGCAAATGGCACTAGTGTTATCACAGAACAGTGGAACACTATCTAGATCAACTCAATAGTCCTTAAGTGTTTGAACAATCTAAAGAATTTGTGAGCAAGCACTAGCAGCAGCTACATAGTCAGATTCGGTTGTGGATTGTGCAACTGAATTTTGTTTTCTAGAGGACCAAGCAACATGAGAATTACCAAGAAAATGACAAGCACCGGAAGTACTTTTCCTATCAATCCTACAACCCCCAAAATCAGCATTCGAAAAAGCTTTCAAAGTAATGGTTGAGGAAGAAGGAAGAAAAATTCCAAATTCTTGAGTTCCATGTAAGTACTTGAGAATCCTTTGACGGCTTGACGATGTGAAGCACATGGGGAGGCTTGAAATCGTGCACAAAGACATACGCTGAATTGTATGTCTGGTCTTGATGCCGTGAGGTACAAAAGTGATCCGATCATGCTTCTATATTCTTTTTGATCCACGGGTTCACCATCTTAGTCAAGTCCAAGTGTTGTTGTTGTTGTTCCCATTGGTGTCCGAAGAGGCTTGCTTTTGTCCATGTTGAAGCGCCTTAGGAGATCTTTTGTATACTTCGTTTGATGCACAAAGGTACCCTCCTTTGTTTGCTTGATTTGCAGCCCCAAAAAGTAAGTGAGTTCACCCATCATACTCATTTCAAATTCGGAACTCATCATTGCTGAAAACTTGGACACAAGATCATGATAAGCACAACCAAAGATAATATCATCCACATACACTTGAACGAATAATGAGTCATTGCCATGCTTAAGCACAAAAAGAGTTTTATCAACCTTGCCCATGGTAAACCCCTTTTCAAGTAAGAATGTTTTTAACCTATCATAACATGATCTAGGGGCTTGTTTGAGATCGTACAAGGCTTTGGACAGTTTGTAAACATGATTAGGAAAATCTGGATTTTAAAAATCCGGTGGTTGTTTCACATAAACCTCCTCATCTATGTAGCCATTAACAAAAGCACTTTTAACATCCATTTGATATAGCTTAAAACCAATAGATGCAGCAAAAGCTAACAAAATTCTTCTGGCTTCTAATCTAGCAACAGGAGCAAAAGTTTCATCAAAATCTAGACCTTCAACTTGAGTGAAACCTTGAGAAACCAACCTAGCCTTATTCCTAACCACAACCCCATCCTCACTTTGTTTATTTTTAAATACCCATTTAGTTCCAATTAAAGTGTGACCTTGAGGTGGAGGTACAAGTTTCCAAACATTATTTCTTTTAAAATTTTCTAACTCTTCTTGCATGGCAATAATCCAAGATTCATTAGTGAGTGCGTGGGATATATCTTTGGGTTCAAAAGAAGCAATAGAAGCAGAATGAGGATAAGAGTTTGGATCACATAACCTGGACCATGTGACTCGTTCGTGCAAGCTTCCAATCATCTGTTGTGGGGGATGATCTTTGTAAAACTGTAGGGGAACAGATGTCTCACAAGCTTCTTCTTCTTCATGTTCATCACAAATTGATGAGCTTGTGACTTGAGGATGATTTGAATCAACATTGATGGTTGTTGGTGCTGGTTGAGAATTAACATCCGAAGCTGAACCAAAGTCTTTAGGTGCTGAATTTTCGGGCAGCAGCTCCAACTCTTCCTCATCTTCAACGAAAATGCTCCCTCCCTGCGGATATGGATCTGGACCTACAATGTTTGAGCTAGTACCTGGCTAGATTCATCAAAAGACACTTCACAAGTCTCCACAATTTTGTTAGTGTCAAGTAAAAGCACACGGTAGCCTCTAGTATGAGATGGATAACCAAGAAACATGCCATCAATGGATCTAGGTTCAAATTTATCAAGATTACCATGTTTCTTAACAAAGCATTTGCAACCAAAGACCCGAAAGTGCGTAACACTAGGCCTATGTCCAAACCGGAGCTCATATGGTGTTTTACCTAGATTAGCGCGCAAGAAAACACAATTTGAGACATAACAAGCGGTTGCAATCGCATCAGCCCAAAATTTCCTAGGAGTTTGATATTCATAAAGCATAGTCCTAGCCATCTCAACTAAGGTTCTGTTCTTTCTTTCTACAACACCGTTTTGTTGAGGTACATATGGTGAAGAAAATTGATGATCTATTCCATTTTCAGCACAAAAGTGATCAAAAGATTGATTTTTAAATTCAGTTCCATTATCACTTCTAATTGCCTTTAAAGATCCTGGGTGATCAATTGATAATCTAAGAAATAAAGTCCTAAAGTGACTAAAAACTTCATTCTTAGACGCCATAAAGTAAACCCAAGAGTATCTAGAATAATCATCAACAATCACAAGTACATACCATTTACCTCTGAAGGATTGAACACGTGAAGGTCCTACAGTGTCAAGATGCAAAAGTTGACATGGTTCAGTTGTCATGATCATTGTGAGAGGAGTATGTGAACCTGCAACGATATTAGCATGTCTACAAGAAGAGCACACAATTTATTTGTCTCCTTTAAGCTTAGGCAGCCCACATATGCGATCAAGAGCACTAACACACGTTAGGGGATCAAAGCCTACGTGACCAAGTCTACAATGCCAAAAATATAGGTCCTTTGAATCATTAGCAACTAGACACCTATGCTTAGAGGAAGACATATCAAAATCAGCTTTAAAAACTCTTCCAAACTGAGACATGTTAAAAATAAGCTCACTATTTGAACTTACAACTTTGCAGCAGTTTTTATTGAAAATAATTTCTAGATTTTCATCTAGCAATTGTGAAATAGAAAGCAAGTTGTATTTCAAATTTTTGACAAGTGCCACATCCTTCAAAGTGTAGTGATCATTTACTCTAACCGAACCCTTAGCAATTATAGAAGTTGAAGAATTATCGGCAAAAGTAACATTCTCTACACATGACACAAAAGAGAGGGAGGAGAACCAATCTTTGTTACCGGTCATGTGGCGTGAGCAACTTGAATCCACAATCCAAATGTTCTCCTTCCTCAAACATGTAACCTCTTCATTGTCGCTGTTGTGTTCTGCCTCCTCCATACTTGATCTTGACTTGCCCGCCATGAAGCACAAGTTTGCCAAATCATCTTCATCTTCATCACTTCCAATGTCCACGTCGCTTGAGCCAAGTTCCTAGAGTGTTGAGATAAAACTGCTCACCAATTGACATCCTGTAAAACCCTTCTTTTTCTTTGTATCTTTTGCAGAGGAGTGCTTCGTTCTTGTTTTCTTTTCATCCCGGGAAGTAGGACCTGAAAGGTTAGGGCAATCTGAATGAAAATTTCCTGTCTTACCACATTCAAAGCATCGTTGAGGTCCGGAGCTTCCTCTCCTTCTAGTTCTCACATTTTGCAATGCTTTTGAGAACCGGGTAGAGATGAGCGCTAGCTCCTCCTCTGGAAACTCCTCAATGTGTTCAAGGGTTGGAGAGGACAGCAAAGCAAGTGTACCACAAGATGATGTTTGACCGGAACTAGGCATGTCATGTTGAGAAACAAAAGCAATATACTTGTTGGGGTTCTTACGTGAGATTATGTCAATTTCATTAGTTTTTAACTTGGAATATAGCACATCTAAAATAAGTGAACTCATGACAGTAGATTCACGAATAGATGTGACTTTCATCTCCCAAATTGACATATCTAATGCACTTAGCAATTGCCTAGCATTTTCAGCATCTGAAAATTTAACATTGACACTACGTAAGTTGCTGTGAATCTTATTAAAGCGAGCAAAAAGGTCATCAATAGACTCACCGGGTTGCATCTCGAAGCGCATGTATTCTTTCTTGAACATGTCTTAACTTACCTCTTTGATCGTGTTGGATCCTTCATGGTAGTCACAAAGTTCTTTCCACACATCGTATGCAGATCGGAGGTGTGCAACATGGTCGAAGTCGCTTTGAGTTAATCCTTGTATGATCAAGTTCTGAGCCTTGTTGTTGTTGTCGACATCTCTCAGATTTGTAGCTGTAACTTGATCATTTGATGGCACTTTGTAAGGATTGTATACCTTCTCCCATATTGCAAAGCCTTGTGCCTGGATGAAAGCCTCTATGCGTGCCTTCCAAACCTGAAAATCAATACCAGCGAACACACAAGGTTTGGCAGAGTACTTCTCCATGATGATTAGTCAAAAACATGAGCAAATCACAAAGATTAGAGCACCGTGGCTCTGATACCAATTGTAGGATTGAAGAGCACATGAAAAGCTACCAGAGGAGGGGTGAATGGTAGATTTAAAAATCTTACGCAGCAGAAATAATTAAACCCCAACCCCTTTGGCAGAAAAATGATCTGGTAAAGAAATCGTGTGTGAGACAAAAGTGATAGATATCAGAGAGAATCAAGTCATGAAGACAACACAACAAGAATCACTCAAATCCTTCAAGAAAAACTCAAGTTATGATCGAAAGATCAAACAAAGATCAATCTGCCCTACCCGAGAAAAAAACAGTTCTGGAATGCTGCAAAGAAACTCGTGTAGATAATAGACCACAAATCCAATGACCGTGAAATTTTGACAGATGATAGATAATCAAGTTGTGAAGACAACCCAAAAAGAATCACGTCAATTAGATCTGTAAAACTCGAGTTATGATAAAACCACCGACAAAAGTTAGTGCTGTCCAGAAACTTGACGAGTAAAACTTGTTTGGAACAAGTCGGATGAACAAGGCACAAAAGTTCCTTCAAACTACGAATTTTATTCAATAGAACACAAGAGGAACAGCCCAATAGTCATACACCACGAGCTATGGGCTCCCTTGCTTATATAACCAGCTCGAAAGCCAACTCAACTCAAATCAGGAACCTAATCCTACTCTGTTCACGAATCGTAACTTTCCATAACTGCTTAGAATTCTTCTATATGCAGATAGAAGAAATCTTAAGACTTCCAAACACCTTAGGAACGTATCTCACATTCCTAAACAACTCAAATTTATGACCCACACGAAATCCTATCATAACCAACTCAAATCTTTCCATATTTGAGTCAAACCCGACTCAGCCGCAGCCTGAGTCCATAACCTAGTCAGTTGGACCTTTTCGACCAACTCTTTACGTCCACGTATCTTCATCACGTCTCAGAACCATGTAGCCACGTCCATGCACTCCTTGCACACGTGCAAACATCTTCCAATGACGTTCACGATACCTTCATATGCATTGTTCTTGATTCAAACATGCTGCGCAACCTTCCGATCAACTCAACCACAATTCCTCCCGAACTTGGTTGTTGAACCTCATCTTCTCTCTAAGACTAGTTCAATGGATCCCATCACCAGCCATGTCTTGAACTCAAGCAACACCTGCACACGAATAAACAACCAATCCATACGATCCCAAGTCCTCGACTTGACTCAAGTTAGTTCCGAACACAACACCTTACGTGAGAACCTCACATAAGCATGTTGCAAAACCACAGTAACACGATATCATCCATGTCAACCAAAAACGCACCAAAGACTTAGCAAATGAATACTAAGCAATCTTTCCAGAGATGTAAAGCAAGTATGAAACATTGCAAATGAAAAACAGAAGCATTGCGGTCCAGTTCCGAACCTTGCCAGGGCAACCCGGACCTTGAGCCGGAGCTAACAAAAGCTAGTAGAACCTAGTGCCGGAACTTACCAAAACTAGTATAACCAAGCTCCCGCCGGAGCTTACAAAACTAGAAGGACCTTAATAAAAAGGTGTTTTGGTGATATTCAAAACTTTTATCGTCAAAGCAAGTGTATTCACTACAAGCCAATGTATTCAGCACACATAGGTCTTACACCAGGAAAGAGGAAACAGGAGGGATGAACCCATAGTATGCGTACTCCAGGAAGAAGACGATCTCCTTCTCCCCCAACTCCAGTGGCAAGGAGCCGAGATGGATCAGATCCTATCGCTCCTTGTCCTCCCAGCCAAAAAGCCGCCTCCCAGGAGAGACATCCTCCATTCGATAAGGAGGCAGAGTTGAGTCCATTGAAGCAGGGGTCGAGAACCTCAAGGGTGGGTAGACGATCAAGGAGGAATACGAAGGCTCGAATGCTTGGGGTGTGCGAAAGGAAGGAACCACCATCGTGCACAAAGGTACCCCTTTTAAGCACCTTAGTGGTGTTTGGGCGCACCGTGCAAATTTGAACGAGCTCCGAATCAACGGCTCGTACCACGACGTCCATGACAAACGGGCCCAAGTCCCCTGTCAGGAAAACCGGCACGGGCAGTTCTCCGCCTAAGAAGTCAACCTGGCGGTTCACATAAAGACGGAAGTGAAAGCAGCAGAAGTACAGTAGGCGCCTTGGGAACCGTCGCAATAATGTTGCAGCAAGCAAAGATCCCGTCGCCACGACCACTCAACCAAAGAGGAACGCATGGTCACAGCAGCAGAGGAGCGCACCGCTTCGACTGATCAAGACAAAATTAAAAGGTCGCGTGGGAAAGCAGCATGAGGGCTCCACCCTCGGGCTCGTCTCCTCCCCCAAGGTGGACCCAGGGGCCACTGTCGGTACCCGACATACCGGGTACCCTCGTGCACAGGCTAAGCTGCCTAGGTACCTAGCCTCCCACCAGAGGCGGGGTCCTAAGGTGCCACATGTTCAAGAGACTCGGACCCATCAGCTACAAACGGGAGGTCCGGGAGATCCGCAAGAAACCCAGTGGAGGAGCTCAGCACCCTCTTTCGGAGATGAGCCTCTGGATAAACCATGTGTCCAGCAGGTATGGACCCCTCCTCCCCATGAGATAGGGATCCAGAGCTGCCACGTGGACAGAGACATCAGACGGACCACCTCCCAAATGGGTGGGCTCTAGCGCTGCCATGTGTATCGCAAGGTGGGACCTAATCTCCACCGCGGAGGTGAGCTCCCGACACCAACACATATCCAAGAGTACGAGGCCTAGCCATCCCCGCAGAGATGAGCTCGCGAGCCGCCACATGGCCCGCAAGGCGTGACCTAACCTCCGCCGCAGAGGTGAGCTCCCGAGCTGCCACGTGGTTTGCAAGGCGGGACCTGACCTCCCCTGCAGAGGTGAGCTCTCGAGCTGTCACATAGTCCAACCACTTGCCCTGGACGAAGGGACGCGAGAGTTAAGAGGACGGTGCACCTTGTCCTTGTCAAGGATTGAAGATACGCGGCTTCCCCAGACACATGGCGCGGCGCTCGCCTAATGTCAGGTACCGCTGCGACCAATCGCATCACAGTGAAGATGCTGCAGGCTATCCCACTCCGCCAAGTGGGTAGCTTACGATGATAGAGACAGTTGGATGGGACATCCCCTGCCAATATCAGCAACGGTGCATGGGCTACTGATGACGCAGGCGGCAAGAGGGCGGTCTTGAAGTCCATGGTCAGAGGAAGCTTATGGAAGAAGCCTTAGATCTTTAGGATAAGATCGCTCCAGGACCACCTGTCGGGCCCTGGGACCCCACTTGTAAGGCGTCCAACCTTGACTATAAAAGGCCCAGACCGCCATCATTACAAAGGACCAGACTCAAAATCCCCGATACACACACATGCATACACACTCACTAGCAATACAGTCCACCGTGGAGTAGGGTCTTACGCTCCTTGCGGCCTGAACCACGTAAAAACCGCTGTCTCTAACTCCTATCGCTAGAACACTTGATTGAGGCCTAAGCCCCACCGAACAAAGAACCTTCGCGGGCTGCTCCTTAGCAGATCCGGAGGAAGTGTTGCTCTAACACTTCGACAGTATTGATGCAAGAAGGTCAAGTGGTTGCATATGCATCGAGACAATTGAAGAAACATGAGCAGAATTATCCAACGCATGATTTGGAACTAGCGACCGTGGTACACACATTGAAGATTTGGTGACACTATATCCTTGGACATATGTGTGAGATTTATATGGATCATAAGAGTCTCAAGTACATATTCACACAAACGGACCTGAATTTGAGGCAATGGAGATGGTTGGAGCTCATCAAGGATTATGATTTGGATATCAACTATCACTCGGGGAAGGCTAATGTAGTGGTCGATGCTTTGAGTAGGAAAGGAGTAAGTCACCAACTCACGGTTCGAGAGTTGCCATCTGAGTTATGTAAGGAGTTCGAGCGGTTAAATCTTGGATTTGTAAATGAGATGGGAATGATGGAGTTAAATCCAACCTAGGAGCAAGAAATTCGAGAAGGTCAAACAAAGGATGAGGAAATTCAGGAGATCAAGGAAAGGACCCAAGAGGGGAGAGAATTCAGATTTGATGAGGATGACCATGGTACTTTATGGCTTGGTAAAAGGATTGTGGTGCCTAACGTGAACATATTCTGGAGACAATATTAAAGGAGGCACATGACTCGCCATACTCAATTAACTCGGGTTGTACGAAGATGTACAAAGACTTGAAGACATGTTATTGGTGGGCCAACATGAAAAAGGACATAGCTGAATATGTGGCATTGTGTGATGTGTGTCAACGAGTCAAGGCAGAACATCAAAGGCCAGCTAGATTATTGCAACCATTGAAGATTCCAGAATGGAAGTGGGAAGAAATCGGGATGGACTTTATAGTTGGTTTACCGCGTACCCAGTCCGGTTATGACTCAATTTGGGTAATTGTGGATCGTTTGACCAAGTCAGCTCACTTTATTCCCGTCAAAACCACCTATACCACCGCGAAGCTGGCAGAGCTGTATATGGAGCACATTATGTGTCGGCATGGAGTACCAAAGAAGATTGTATGGGATAGAGGTTCTCAATTTACCTCTAGGTTCTAGGAGAAACTACATGAAGCATTGGGAACAAGGTTGAATTTTAGCTTAGCATATCAACCTCAAACGGATGGACAAACTGAGAGAGATTCTAGAAGATATGTTAAGAGCTTGTGCCTTGAAGCATGGAAAAAGTTGGGACAAGAGCTTGCCATATGCAGAATTTTCATACAACAATAGCTACCAAGCAAGCTTGAAAATGTCGCCTTATGAAGCACTGTATGGGAGGAAGTGTAGGACACCTTTATTCTGGAATGAGACGGGAGAAAATCAAGTGTTTGGACCTGACATGTTGCAAGAAGCTGAGAAACAAGTTCAGATTATTTGTGAAAACTTGAGAGCTGCTCAATCGAGGCAAAAAGGCTATGCGGACAATAGGAGAAGGAAACTAGCCTTTGAAGTGGGAGATTTTATTTACCTCAAGGTGTCACCAATGAGGGGTCATAAGAGGCAAGCTAGCACCTCGATATATTGGGCCATTCAAGATTTTGGACAAAAGAGGAGAAGTAGCATATAAGTTGGAGATGTCAGCTCACTTAACGGAAGTTCATGATGTATTTCATGTTTCCCAACTCAAAAAGTGTTTAAGAGTGCCGGAAGAACAAGTGTCAATGGAAGAATTAGAATTAGAGGCAGATTTGACTTATGTCGAACAACCGGTGAAGATCTTGGAAGCCAAGGAAAGAGTCACAAGGAACAAGATTATTATATGGTGTAAAGTTCAATGGAAGCATCATACAGAATCAGAAGCAACTTGGGAGCTGGAGGATGATCTCAAGAAGGAATTTCCCTATCTCTTCTCTTCCATGTCGAATCTCGAGGGCGAGATTCATTTTAAGGGGGTAGGTTTGTAACACCCTCATTTTCATGCATCAGACATTGCATAAGTTCATATACATGTTTAACATTAATTCATATAAAAAGGAACAAGTTTAAAATTATTTAGGAGTAAAACCAAACTCAAAAGTTCTGAGAAGTGCAGACTAGTCAGGTTTTGATGCGGACTAGTCCGATTTCTCTCTGACCTCGCTCGGACATGTCCGTTTTCGGGCGGATTATTCCGGTTTTTGCCTTTGTACAGTTTCGGACTTGTCCGGTCCAACGCGGACTAGTCCAGTATTCCAATTCCTTGGAAATTTTGCTAAGTCTCTTGACTTGTCTGGTATTCCAGCGGACTTGTCCGTTGTCCCTCTGACTAAAATCAGACTTGTCCAGTTTTGGACAGACTTGTCTGTTTTTCCTTTGACCAAGTTTAGACTTTTCCATTTTAGTCCGGAGCTGTCCGATATCTCTCTGACCAACTTTGGACTAGTCCGGCCCTTTTCGGACTTGTCCGGTAAATCGTGATTTCGAATTGATCTTTTATTTCACGATGTGTTTTTGGGTTTTACCTTAGTTGGGCCTAAGGACGTCGTATCTATCTCTTTTTGGAGCCCATGTGGGACACCACACCAGCTTCCACCCTCTTCAAACTCGAGATCCATCAAACTCTACCTCTCCACCTCTATATAAAGAACCCCACCCCTTTACTTTATATCCTTTTGCCTCAATTGAAAGACCACAAACCCTAGTTCGTGGGTAGCCACCACCAAGGAGGGAGAAGGAGATCCCGAGCAAGAAGAAGAGGAGGAGGAAACGAAAGAGGACCAAGTGATCAAGATCTCCACCAAGTTTTTGTTATTCATCAACAACTCACCTTCAAGTTCTTCATCAACCCTAGATCATCAAGATCCAAGTGTTGCCTCCAAAACCCTCAATTCATTGGAATTCTAAACACCTGGTACACCTTCTACTTCTTTTTTCTCACGTGAATTCCACTCCGTTTCTCCAAATTCACGTCAATCTAGGAAATCCTAATCTGATGTTCCTGTGAAGGGCGGACTAGTCCGGCCCTACAATGGACTAGTGTGATTTTGTAATTTGTTTCCTGCTGAATTAATTCTAAAACTATTCGAATAAACTCCAAACCTGTGTAGACTTGTTAATAACTATTATAATTGATTAGTAAACATTAATAGCAACCCATTAACTAGTTTTACTTAATAATTGCATTAATCATGCATGTCATGACATATTGAGTAATATTTGTGCACTTATTGATTGTAATTTTTGTCTTGTTTGTTCATTGTGCGGATTAGATGGATTTGTGCTAGAGAGTGCTGCGGAGGACCTCCAGTACCAGGAACTTGAAGTCTTTGACCCAAACCAAGCTCAAGAGCAAGGCAAGTGTCTTTGAACATATTGATCCTGTTTTCGACAATAAATGTTTTGTGTTCAAAATTGCATGCTTGTGTCAATTTGATGAGAAATCCTATGATAGGAAGTTTACTAGCTTTGTTTAACCACCCTTGTCACCTGGGATACATGGTAGAGAGTCGGGAAGAGTTTTTTACCTTTTTGCTTCGCTTAATTAATTGGGATGAGAAAACAACTATACTATTTAATTATGCATTAACGAGACTTGTTAATAACTATTATAATTGATTAGTAAACATTAATAGCAACCCATTAACTAGTTTTACTTAATAATTGCATTAATCATGCATGTCATGACATATTGAGTAATATTTGTGCACTTATTGATTGTAATTTTTGTCTTGTTTGTTCATTGTGCGGATTAGATGGATTTGTGCTAGAGAGTGCTGCGGAGGACCTCCAGTACCAGGAACTTGAAGTCTTTGACCCAAACCAAGCTCAAGAGCAAGGCAAGTGTCTTTGAACATATTGATCCTGTTTTCGACAATAAATGTTTTGTGTTCAAAATTGCATGCTTGTGTCAATTTGATGAGAAATCCTATGATAGGAAGTTTACTAGCTTTGTTTAACCACCCTTGTCACCTGGGATACATGGTAGAGAGTCGGGAAGAGTTTTTTACCTTTTTTCTTCGCTTAATTAATTGGGATGAGAAAACAACTATACTATTTAATTATGCATTAACGAGATTATGGTTAATATGAACTGTTCAATATGATATGGTAGTGGGTGATCTAAGCAAGCATGGTATGTGGTTGGGTTGGATGTTATGGTGGTTTGCTTGCTTTAGATCTAAGTACCGGTTCATGCGAGAATAAGTCAGGACAACAGTACCACCACGAGGCCAAGTATGGGTTTGGCGTAGCTGATTAATTAGGGTATTGCTAGTATTGCATGGATCATTTGGCACACTGGGGAAGGGGATTCGGATTGGGTTTGGATATGGTTGGCGGGACTCCCTGGGATCCGAATGGCACAAGAGGGGGTTCTTGGTTGAAGATGTGCTCCATTGGAGATATCGCCACCAGTAAAACCTCAGTGGGTCCATACATGCTAGTAGTCCCTTTGTAAAGGCTATTTTGTGATCTCTTAGACATACACCTATGATAGTGTTTTGGCATAATGGAGGTTTTTTTTAGTCGTCAACGGGTGATGAAATCACAAACATGTGGGTAAAGTGGTACAAACTCTGCAGAGTAATAAAACTATCATGATAGTCGTGCTCCCGGTTAAGAGCACCTGGATGACCTACATGATTAGAGGGGTTTTGGTATTAGGATGATTTGGTATTTGCTATGGGATGGTATTATGGCTTATGGCAATGGATACTGTTATTGGTAATGGAGAAATCTAGTATATGGATGATGGTAATGAAATATAGACTTGTATTATGGTAACTATTTGGTTTATGATGGGTTTACTTCACATGCTTAATATATATTGCTTTTCAAATATTTTAATGTACTTTTCAGCACTTAGCCTTTATTATATTCGTCATTTGAATCAGCTACATGTCATACTTTCCACACTTGCTGAGTATGACATGTACTCACCCTTGCAATTCCCCCACCAACAATTGCAGGTTAGGGTTGGAAGTATAACGATGATAATGCAGAGTTTTAGGCCGTGTATGCCGTCAGCTTTGCCTGTGGTGTTGATTGGAGCTGCGCTATCCCTCATGCTTATTTGCTTAGCTGCTTAGTTTGCTTTAATTAGTTTATTTCCGCTGCTTACTTTGCTTTAATTAGTTTATTTCATTAATATTCATTAGACCTTGTATTCGAGATACTCTGAATTCTGTAATAAAAGTTGTTAATTAATCTTGTTCTATGATAATTTTCTATATATCTTTTTATGATTGCACTCGTGTATATGTGTTTAACGTCCTGGACACACATATGCGTTCGCTTGGTTCATTTTCGGAACCGGGTGTCATAGTGTTCATGAAGACGGCGACTAGCATCACGCGCTCATGAAAATGAGCCCCGAGTCCCTGGACCCGTGACGGTTACAGTCATGTTTGGCATAGGTGAAACTTGTTGAGAAGGTTAATTGTTTACAGAATCAGCTGTAATACAAGTTAGATGTTTGACAGTATATTTTTTAAATGTGTTGGTTTCCTATTATAAAGTGAAAAATGTCTGAATTGTCATGATGATTTTTTATGTTTGTATTAATTAACTCTTATGTATTTTTGATGTAATATCATTAAAGAAATTATGATTGTTTTTCTTTTCAATAGATAGCTCGGCACGTTAAGAAGATTGCGTCATTTCATTTCTCCATCAACACATGTTTCTCGGTGCCTAGCTAAGCCATGGACAATCACATAAGTAATGAGCTTTACCTTGATTGAAGTCCGCAGATCCAACCAAGAAAAATACCTTGATTGAAGTCTGCAGATCCAACCTAGAAAAATAAGACGTTTGCCGAGATGAAACAAAACACGGTTCTAGGAGATCAAAGATGACTAAAACACACATTTTATTCCACCAACCATGTTGGCAATAATAAGGCTACTGAAGCGATTACTACCGACTGTATCAGCGTATGAAAGCATGCAACATCTTAAACACATGTAGGGAAAAAGTCTTGGTAGTTGCTACTCCCTCTGTCTTACAAGTATAGTCGTTTAACATTTTTCAGACATAATAGGAAAGATGGTAAATGATGCATGTGCATTCATAATGTTGGCAAGTTTAATATTCCTCATCAAGGTGCAGTTACATTTTTTTAAGGAGACCGCGCACTTTTCCTTGAGTTTTTAGGGATACAGTGAAGGAAAGAAGCATACATTGGTAGGAGGTTGAATTCTCATCTTAGCTACTTTATTGATGAGCCCAAAACTACAATCTTTGTGGGACAAGTCCAGAAGACCCAAAAGACAATCGCTCTGAGACGAAGGGAGTAGTTCGTATGGTTGAGGTTGCAGTCTCCTGCCAGCTGCCACGGGGATGGAGCAACTCCTGAGAAGGGCTGGCCCAAATCCTTGATCAATCGAAGGGGTTTGCGGCTACCTGTTGTGCCCGCGTGCAGCCACTGCGCGGACCCCATCTTCAACCGGCAGATAGGCGGGCGACTATTGGGGGAGGAGCGGGCCACCAAGAGTGTGCCATCGCATTCGGTTTCCAAACCGGATCAGGAGAGGAGCAGGGGGATCGGCGAGGTACCTACCGCACCGACGAAAGCAGGGGCCGATAGAGGACAGTTGGGCAGACTGAGGGTTAGGATGTTCTTTTATATAGTGGCAAGTGCAGGTAATTTTGTATGAACTCGATGGATAGTTTTGTATTCTGGTTGTGAGAAGCTGCGAAAAGCTGGTGAGAGACCGCTTTTCTTCCAAGTTGCTTGCTAGTTTATTTTGACAAGCGTTTTTATGGAAAGTTGAGTACCGCTTAAATTGTTAAGAAGTTGGTTTAGAAGATGTGTCAAACAGGACCTTTGTTTGACGGGCAGAACCGAACTTCGAGAAGAGGCCGTTGTAGGTGGCGACGTTAAGGGGTTGTTTGGTTTATACACTAAAGTTGTCACAATTTGACACATTTTTTTGCCTAACTTGACTAAGGTTAGGTGCTCAAATTTTCAGCCACAATTTGGCAAGCCTAAGAGAATCTTGCCACACTTTTTGAGTCATTGACATGTGGGATCTAATTAGACGGTAAGGAATCTTGCTACAATTGTGGCTATGAACCAAACAATGGCTAAGTTGGTCATACTTGACTAAATTTAGGCGTGGCAAAATATGGCAAGTTTTGGCTTCAAATCAAATAGCCCCTAAGGACGTGTTTGGTTAGTGGGTTGAGGTGGGATGGGACAGAATGAACCCATTTTTTACGGTGTTTGTTTTGGAGACAAGTGGAATAGAGTCATCCCAAGAGTGAATATTGTTGTCAGATCTGGGACCACCCGAAACCGACGGGGCGAGTCCATCCCACGCGAACGTCATTAGACTTCCATCGCTGAGCTGCAGGGGCAGTGGCTCGCCTCGTGTACCAAGCCTCATTCTCCCGCCGAGGGTGGTCGTGGTCATCGGGATGTCGCGCTAAATCTGACATGGATCGCGAGTGCAAGCTAAGCTCCTGAATGTGATGAACACCGGGAAGCTTGAGCTGGACGCGCTCGGTGGGCTGCTGCAGTCAGCGCTGGCCATGCTCGTGGCTGTTGGGGGCAAGATTAGAGGTGGCAATCGGGCCGTGCCGGGCCGGCCAGGCCCGTTCGTGCTTCGGGCCGAAATGGCCCGCGACCCGAAAGCACGGCGGGCCGCCTCGTGTCGGGCCGATCGTGCCAGCTGCGGAGAAATAGGGCCCAGGCACGGCCCAAAACACGTCGGGCCGGCTTCGGGCCGTGCCGGCCCAAGCACGGCCCACAAGGATGGTTTGGCCCACATAATTGAAATGTGAACAAAAATTGAGTACTTTATAAAATAAATGGACAAAAAATTAGCAAAAAAATATAGAAAAATTCGAAGGTGGTAGAGAATATTATTTGAAGAATTTAGGAAGAAAAATCATCGAATTTCACCCATATTGACGAAAACTATAAATATTTGAAGTTTCACTTTTGAATATAAATAAAAAATCACAAAGGCCCAGCAGCAGCCCAAAAGCAGCAGACATGGCCCATCATGTTTAAAATTTGATTTTGAGAGAAATTCAGTTAGACTACATAGACAAAAATACTTCAAAAAATATGAAAAAAATAGGAAAGGTATGAAATATTGGATTACACGTTCTTGCAAAATTTGACATTCAAAAACATGATATATTGTTGGTAATAAAAAAACAAAGAAAAAACAATATTTGTCTTTTTTGTATCTCAAAAAGTAAAACGAATTTTGCCATGAAATTTTTGGTGCAGTTGTTAAATCACAATAAGAACCTCTATGATTTTTCTGAGATTTTTTCGTTTATGTTTGCATCAATGTGTGTTCAAAATTTAGAAATGACTAATATGTTAATAGAGTTTGAATGGAATGAGAAGCAATATGAATTTTCACATATTGGAGTGCTTAAAAAAATTTGTACAAAATTCATGGATGTATACATATATAACAAGTATGCACACATCAAATTTCAGCTCAAGATCCATTGATTTTGATGAGATATAAAAAAATGAACAATATGTGCATAAGGATTATTATTTTGAGATTTACCTAAACAAATAAAAGTTATCATTATAAGTCTGAAAATAACTCATCCAAGTGGTAGATATTGTTTTTTGAAGAATATAGAAAAAAGAATCATCGAATTTGGATCTAATTTGCGGATTCTATACAAGTTTGAATATTTTAATTGGAATTAAAAAAAAAGACTAACAAACTGAAGAACAGCCGCGTTCGGGCCTCGGGCCTATTTTCGTGCTTCAGGCCTATTTTCGTGCTTCGAGCCTATTTCATGCTTCGTGCCTATTTCGGGCCGTGCCAGTCCGGGCACGGCCCAAATCCCGTGCCGTGTCGTGCCGCCCGCCGGGCCCAATATCACGGCCCGACACGGCCCGACTACCCATGCCGGGCCGTGCCCATCCTCGGGCCGGCACTGTGTGCTTCGTGCCGTCCGTTTTGGGCCCGGCCCAATTGCCAGGACTAGGCAAGATGGTGGGCACGGACGATCTCGCCAGAACGCTCGGCGCAATGGGCGCCACCATCTTAGAGGACTGCACGACCATGGTTGAGTGCTTGGACGGGAATGGCGACGGCACAATCAGCATCGAGGAGTTCAAGCTCATGGCCGACCTGCTCTAGACATGTTGAATCGAGCCTGGAGAAACACACATGCTTAAAACTTACAGTATCGTGATGGGCAATAATTAGCAAGAGATGATTGTGCGAGTTGCGTTTACTTTGGACTGTGCTTTTAGCTCTCTTATTCACGATCTGAAACGACAGTGAGAACCATCCGTGTCTCGACGTGCTCGTGGTGGACATGGGGCAGCTTGTTCCGTCCATGCATCGTAGGTGTTTGTTGAAATGCTTAAGTGATGAGCAGCTACGTTGTTCTTCATCCTTCCTCTTCGTCCCTCTAATCAAACATAAAACAAGATTTGTCTCATCCCTCTAAACAAACATCAAAATGGGATCGTCTCATTCTTGAAAACAGGGATAGACCCATCACATCCCTCTTTGTACCCGAACCAAACGCACTCTCGCGGTTTTACGGGTGCGTACGGGTCAGAGACGTGGGTACGTATGTATGAAGCGTGAGTCCTCTAGAAGGGACACGGTATAGTGCGTATGCCAGTACTAAACGTATGGACGTGACCAAGAGAGGACGTTCCTAGCTTGAGAGTTGACCGACGAGGACGTCGGTCTTCTAAGGGGATGAATTGTGATATCCTGACTTAAGACTTAATATGATTGATAGAATAATTCATACCATCAAAATATATCTTCTTTTCCGGAAGCTCACCTATAAAGAACTTTGAGGTTAAGTGTGCTTGGTCCGGAGCAATTTACGGATGAGTGACTGACCATGAAGTTTTCCCGGATGCGCATGAGTGAGGACAAAATGCGCAGAAAAGAATAGTGTTAGTCCGTGGAGTTAGTCTGTGATCCTAGAGAGCTGTCAGGAGTAACGACTATCAGACCTGTAGTGGCCGGGGTGTTACAAAATGATATCGTCTCCCGCTCATCGCCAGGCGGGCATGACCCTTGGCCCAGAAATGGTCCCCAACCTGAGCGAGCCAGATGAGCTCGTCCAAGGTGCGAGCGGTCGTTTAGATCATCATAGGGCGCTCCATTTCCGTTACAGGCGAGAACATCCCAGACCCGGAGCAGCAGCCACCTAAAAAGTCGAACGGACTCGCGGATCGCAATCCGAAGACGGGCTCGGTCGACAGTCGGAGCCGCGCGGAGACAAAAACCAGATTTCCGCGCTTATGCTTTGAGATTCATGCGCTGAGGATGTGGCGTGAATCGATGTGGGTAATGCACAAGCGCGTGGGTGCATAGAGTATGCATGGAATTTTTCCTACCGGTATATCGTTAGGACACCCTTTTGTCATGGTCTCACTGACTCAAAATCATTTTATGAGAATCTTTAGTTGGTAACCGTATATTGTTTCAGATTTAATTGGCACGTTTAATTTTTGCAGCATGATGTGCTCACTCGATCATTTACGTTCTTGCAAGTATGGCAACAACTGTGTTGTTGAGAATGTGGCAAAAGAGAGATGAAAATGCCTGTTTCGAGCTTTGTGCGGTCCTATCCACTGAGCACATGGGAAAAGCAAGTTTTAATAAACATTTTCAGTGAAATGATCAAAAAGTTAGTAATCATGCAGATTAAAAGATAACCGCTTTCCTTATTATTAAGGATTCCAGTGGATTCCATCATAGCCAACAATGCTAACAAATTTTCGTCAAGGAACAAAGCATATATTGTTTTTTTAATAATGCAAAGCATATATTGTTATAGCGTACTCCCTTCATTTTTAAAATTATAGTTGAATAATAATTTTAGTCTAATTTTAAACTCAAATTTGGTGTTCTAATAATATTATTTGAGACTAGAGAAACTAACGTTATCTATCATCGAGGTAGCCGTTCCATGCCACCACGACCGGGACAACCGCGATAATCAACCCGATTAGCCTTAATTGGGAAAGCTTATCCGCCGAGGCTCATCGTTAGCATCAGTAGACGCGTCGAAGCAATCCAACGTTACCCACTGGCCAACCCCATCATCGCCTCCGCCGCGTCCGGCGTCCGCGGCGGGGAAGAAACCGAAGCTACGCATTTCCAGTTACGCCCCTGAAAAGAAACAAAAAGGAAAAATAAATATTGGTGTCACGGTGAGGCCCCTCGCCGCTCAGGTCGGGTGAGCCGCTGTCGCCGATGGCCATGGGGACGGCGACGATGGCGACGGCGGTGGGCGCGGCCATGGTGATTTACTTCGTGCTGAGCCGGCGGCTGGCCAACGAGGATGCCGTCGGCGGCGGCGCCGGTGGGGGAGGCGGAGCGGGGAAGCGGCGGAGGGGGCGCGCGCCGCGGCGGCCGGCGCAGCCCCCAGCTACGTGGATCGAGGCGGTGGGCACGCTCGCCGAGACGCTGCGGTTCACCTACTCCGAGACGCTCGGCAAGTGGCCCATCGGGGACCTCGCCTTCGGGATCAAATACCTCATGCGCCGCCAGGTGAGCCAGAGATTCCTCCTCGCTAAACAACCATTGGGTTACTTGGCGCTCGGATCCGACGGAAGTGGCGCCTCCTCGTTCCATATGCGGCTGTAAGCTTGCATTTTGGATCTGAAGTGGGACCCCTGTTCGTTCGAAGTGTGTTTCCCAAGAGCGTCCTGCGTTGCTATCAGGAATATCTTTGCTAAAAAGCTTGAGGGAGTTGATTGACAGTAGAGATACTCTCGCAAAGCTCAGTGAATTTGGTTCTGATCAGCGTCAATGCTGCTAAAATGTTTTTCGGTTCTGTGGTGGATTTAGGGTAAATTCTAGTGTTCTGCACTTGAGCTTCCTTTGTTTAGGTTGTATCGGTTTAGAATTGTTGGAGAACTTCAGCTTGCAGAACTTTTGGCTGGGAGCATTTTCTTTGAGGGAATTTGGCTGGGAGCATTATCCTTGCATTAAAACTTTTTTAAGATTCAAGTTGTATTTTTTCCTAGAATATAAATTTGCCCCTTGGATGAAGTTTCTGATCTGATTAGCCAAATTACCTCAGAAAACTGTCAGCTTTGTTAAGCTCCCGAGGATAAGATGGTTGTGACCGTGTTATTGGCTTTCATTTGAGGAATGCAGAGCTGATCTACTGTTTGCATAGTTTGTTAAATGATGTATGAGCTATGCCTTATTCTTTGTGAGATCTTCTGTGATGTGGTAGATACTAATTCTTGAGTGCAACTTTATTAGGATATTGGTATATCAAACACACCATGTGTGTATATGCCTAACAATTCACTGTAACTCGATGTTCCTTTACAGGGCAATCAACATGTTGCCAGTGTATATGCTGGAAACAATTGCATTGAGCTGAAAGGACTTGAAATCATGGAAGAGCTTATTGTTCTGCGACGATTGATTGATTTATGTTTCCTTTTCTCCAAGAAACCATTCCCAGTGTTTTGTGAGTTGGCTGGATTTTCACAAGAGGATGTTCTTATTGAGGAACCAAAGGCTGGGGTGAGTAAGTATTGATTACTATTTTAATGCTCTCGTCAGTTATTAAACCATGATTAATTTATAGTTATAATAGGAATTTAGTTGGGTATATATTTTTCTTTTTCAATTTCCAACATTCAGACCACTTTTACAGATTCTAAAGCCTGCTCATACAATTCTACGTGACGAGTGCACCAAATCCTTTCTTGTTTTGATTCGAGGGACTCATAGCATGAAAGATACTCTGACAGCAGCTACTGGGGCTGTGGTACCATTTCACCACTCACTTTTAGATGAAAGCGGTATCAGCAAATTAGTGTTGGGATATGCACATTGCGGGATGGTTGCAGCAGCCCGCTGGATCGCAAAAAGTATAACACCAAGTCTCCGTGAAGCAGTCAGACAATGCCCAGACTACCAAATCAAGGTGCATGCTCTTTCCTTTTTCTTCTTCGTTCTATGGTTCAAATTGTCCATGCCAAGCCTTGCTCTTATAGTCCTTAGATATGCTATGGGTAAATGAAATCATTGCATTATTTTTTCATGTGACACCCGGTTCCGAAAATGAACCAAGTGTGACGCATATGTGTGGTCAGGATGTTCAACACATATACAAACCAATATACAAAAAAATACCACATCACAAATTATTAAACAAGTACTTTTATTACAATATTTAAATAATTCTCAAATTACAAACTCTAATGATCATTACTAATAAATCTGACAAGTTAAGTATAAGAGATAGCGCGGCTCCTAGCAACACCACAGTCAAGTCGACGGCAACACACAATCTAGTATTCCGCATTATCTTCAAGGTACTCTCAAATATCACCTGAAACTGTTGGTGGAGAAATTGCAAGGATGAACACGCATCGTACTCAACAAGTGGGAAAATAATGACATGTAGCTTAAACAAGAAATGATAATAAATAACGACTAGTTGCTGAAAAGTACATTTAAAACATGTAAAAAACATCCTACAATGTCTATGTGAGTTAATCTCATTGTTGGACTGTGTTTGGGCCTAACCTGTACGACCCATCTATGTATCTATAAATATGTACCTAGACCCTATGATTAATTAAGCAATTCATTCTATCATGGTATCAGTAGCCAAACCCTAACCCTAATCCCCACCCTAACCCTAGCCGCCACCCCTCCCCCCATGGCCGGCGCCCTACCCTGCGCCGCCGCCGCCGCCGGCGGCCCCCCCCCCCCCCCCCCCCCTCCATGGCCGCCGCCGCCGGCGTTCCCCCCGCCGCCGCAGCCGCCGGCGTCCCCCCCCGCCGCTGCAGCCGCCGGCGGCCGCCTCCTGGCCGCCCCTCTTCTCCCCATGGCCGGCGCCCTCCACGCCACGGCCGGCGCTCCCCATGCCGCCGCCGCCGCCGCCAACGCCGCCGCCGGCGGCCCACTCCTGACCGCCCCTCTTCTCCCCATGGCCGGCGCCCCCCACGCCGCTGCCGCCGCCGCCGCCGGGCCTCCCCTGGCCGCACCTCCCCTGGCCGCCAGCGCCCGCGCCCCCGCCGCCGCCGCCGCACCTCCCCTGGCCGCCGGCGCAGGCGCCCCCCACGCCGCCGCCGGGGCCGCAGCTCCCCTGACCGCCGGCGCGGCCCTGACCCAGCCGCTGCCGGCCGCCTCCCCTCCGTGGGCCGGCGCGCCCCTCGCCGGCGCCGTCCCCTCCCTGGCCGGCTCCCTTCCCTGCGCCGGTGCGCCTGCCACCGGTCCTGCAGCGGGCGCGCCCCTCATCGCCATGACTCGGCCTGCGTACGGCGATGCGACTGGTCCCTCCGCCGGCGGACCACTTGCCGGCCCCACTGCCGTCGCCTTCATGACGGGCTCCGGACCTGCTGTTGGCACTACTACTGCTCCGGCCGCGGACACCTCCAGTGTCTTCGCGGCTCTGGCTGCCTCTCGCGATCGCGAGCAGGCACTCACTCTTGCCTTAGAGCAGGAGCGCGCCTCGGCGACTGCTCTCTCGCACCAGATCCAGGAGAGCGCTCACCGACCGCCGGGCGCGACGTACGAGCCCACCTTGGACACCGGTGTGCACTCCGCATACTCGGCGTCGCTCACCGCCGCCCTACACGCCCAGGCGGCTGGAGTTCAGAACATTCGGACACTAGTGCCGACTGTTTTGAGTTGTACCTCTACCACCTACGCCCGCTGGCGTAACGAGTTCCTCCTCACGTTACGGCGGTACCAGCTTGCGGACCATGTCCAGCAGGACGACGCCCCGTGGGATGACTCTTGGATCAGCATGGACAGTCTGGTCCTTGCCTGGATCCTTGGCACTCTCGCTGATGATCTGTACAAGCTTGTCGGACAGCGCGGTGGGGGGACCGCGCGCCAGGCTTGGCAGATCCTGGAGCACCACTTCTTGGGGAACCGTGCGACTCGGGCTCTTCACATTAACGCACGGTTCCAGACTACAGTGCAGGGTGACCGCTCCATCTCGGCCTACTGTGGAGAGATGAAGGGCATGGCTGACTCCCTGCGCGACCTTGGCGAGCCGGTCGCTGACAGCACTCTAGTTCTTCGGGTCCTTCACGGCCTGAACGAGCGCTTCAGCCATCTTCGCTTCTGGCTTCTCCGTATGGAGCTGCCACCGACCTTCGAGAAGGTCTGGTCTGATCTTGAGCTTGAGGAGATCACGGCGGGTGGGTCTGCTACCTCTGGGACTGCCACAGCCTTCTATGGCTCCGGGCAGCCCTCACGCCCACCGTCCTCTGGGGGACCACTACCGCGACCGCCTACTCCACCTACCGCCCCGGGTGCCTCTGCTGGCTCTGGGGGTGGTACTCGTCGACGTCGCGGCGGAAGGCGCACAGGACGAGGTGCTGGCGGCACTCCTACGTCCACTGCTTCTTCTGGTGGTGGTACTGGTGGCACTGGCCAGGGAGGTGCGCCCTGGCCCACACCGTATAACCCGTGGACTGGCCAGATCTCTATGTGGCCTGGACCGTCTCCGGGTCTTCTTGGGGCGCCACCGACTTCCTCCACTCCGCGCCAGCCACGTCCTCCGGCTGCGTACGTAGCCCATCCGGGCTATGGTGGACCTGGTCGCCCTGCACCTGGATCGCCAACTCCAGCTTACGGCGGTGTTTCCTACCCCGCTGGATACTCGGAGCCACCAGCACCTCTCCAGGAGCCGCACATGGGGTGGGACCGTCAGGACTTGGCGTCTTCCTTCAGCACCATGCACCTCACACCGCCGTCTACTTATTGGGTGGCTGATTCTGGCGCCTCCTACCACACTACCCCAGATGCTGGTATTCTCTCTTCTACTCACACACCTCATCCGTCGTTTCCTTCATCGATCGTTGTTGGAAATGGATCCGTTCTTCCAGTCACCTCAGTAGGTAACTCGGTTTCTCTGGGTTCATTCCATCTTAATAATGTCCTTGTTGCTCCAGACATTATTCAAAATTTGCTTTCCATTCGTCGTTTCACCACTGATAATAATATTTCTGTTGAGTTTGATCCTTTTGGTTTGTCTGTGAAGGATCTTTCCACCCGGCGTCTTCTTCTTCGATGTGATAGTCCGGGGCCCCTGTACACTCTTCGACTTCCTTCTTCCGCTGCGTCTTCGTCCTTTGCTCTGGCTACGACAGCTTCGTCCGCTACTTGGCACCGTCGGCTTGGTCACCCTGGCGCTGATGCTATGTCGAAGTTGTCTAGTAGTTCTGTTATCTCGTGTACTAGGGGCACACATGAGTCATTGTGTCACGCTTGTCAGCTTGGTCGCCATGTTCGGCTTCCTTTTCCCACTTCTGTGTCTCATGTGCAACATATTTTTGATCTTATCCATTGTGATTTGTGGACATCTCCTGTTATCAGTGTCTCGGGTTTCAAATATTATTTGGTGATACTTGATGATTTCTCACATTTCTCTTGGACTTTTCCCTTACGTATGAAATCTGAGACATTTGATACTCTCTCTCACTTCTTCACTTGGGTTTCCACACAGTTCAGGCGTACTGTTCGTGCTCTCCAGTGTGACAACGGACGAGAGTTTGACAACTCGCGACTCCGTGACTTTCTCCTTACACATGGCACACAGCTACGCATGTCTTGCCCATACACATCCCCTCAGAATGGCAAGGCTGAGCGCATGCTTCGCACCACTAATGATGTCATGCGTTCCTTGATGTTTCAGGCATCTATCCCCGCTCGTTACTGGGTAGAGGCACTTCACACTGCCACCTTCCTCCTTAATCGCCTTCCTACCAAGGCGATTCGAGCACCGACTCCTTTCTTTGCTCTGTATGGCACTACCCCTCTCTACGACCACCTCCGTGTCTTCGGGTGCGCCTGCTACCCTAATCTTTCCGCCATTGCTCCACATAAGCTTGCGCCCCGCTCTACTAGGTGTGTCTTTCTTGGGTACTCCCTTGAGCATAAGGGATACCGGTGCCTCGACCTCTCTACCCACCGCATTTTGATCTCTCGGCACGTCGTCTTCGACGAGTCATCCTTCCCCTTTTCTTCCTCCACCTCTGATTCAGCTGCAGAGCTGGATTCTCTTTTTTCTACTGACACCGAGGCTGCTCCACCACAGCTGCCTTGGCCTTTTTTTGCAGGTACATCACCCACCAGTTCCCAGGTGGCTCCCACGACGTCGCCAGCTGCACCTCATGCAGCACCGACACCTGTGGTGACTTCGGCTGTGCCTCTTACAGCCACGACTCGGCGGTTCACTGACCCTGCTCTCGTCTACCAGCGACGAGTGCGGGTTGGTGCCCAGGCTCCGTCGACCCTGGGGACGAGTGCCGCACCTTGCGTGGCACCGACGTCTCCTGCTGCGCCACGCGCGGCCCCGGCGTCTCCGACCTCGTCTCCTGCACCACACGAGGCCCCGACGCCTCCTTCAGCTGCGCCACGCGCGGCCTCGGCGTCTCCGGCCTCGACTCCTGCGGCACACGAGGTCCTGACGTCCCCTACGGTTGCGCCACGCGCGGCCCCGGCGTCTCCGGCCTCGACTTCCGCGCCACGCGCGGCCTCGGCGTCTCCGGCCTCGACTCCTGCGCCGTGCGGGGACCCGACGACTACTCCGGCTCCCACGTCACCCGCTGCGCCACGCGCGGCCCCTGTTCCACGTTTCGCCGATCCTGCTCTTGTCTACCAGCGACGAGAGCGGGTTGGTGCCTCTATGCCTGCGCGTCCAGAGCCCTCGGTGTACCACCCACCGTTGCTTCACCGAGACCCAGGACACGTTCACCCGATGGTGACTAGACGTGCCGCTGGGGTTCTTCGGCCTCTTGAGAGGTTCTCCGGAGTGGTACTCTCTTCGACGACACCGACACCATCCACTTCCTCTTCGGTATCACCTATACCGACCTCCGTCCGTAGCGCCCTCGCTGACCCTCACTGGCGCCGCGCTATGGAGGAGGAGTATGCGGCCCTACTTGCCAACCGGACATGGGAGCTTGTTCCACGTCCTTCCCGTGGCAACGTTGTCACAGGCAAGTGGGTTTTCACGCATAAGAGGAAGGCGGATGGCTCCCTGGAGAGATATAAGGCTCGTTGGGTACTTCGGGGCTTCACTCAGCGCCCTGGAGTGGACTACGA
Organism: Tuctoria greenei; assembly: GCA_036927565.1. Taxonomy (NCBI): domain Eukaryota; kingdom Viridiplantae; phylum Streptophyta; class Magnoliopsida; order Poales; family Poaceae; genus Tuctoria; species Tuctoria greenei. Next base: position 176,627,755 of record JAYESD010000003.1, on the reverse strand, counting down.
CGAGACCTTCAGTCCGGTGGTTAAGCCAGCGACAGTACGGACTGTTCTGTCGTTGGCTCTCTCGCGTTCTTGGCCTGTCCACCAGCTGGACGTCAAGAACGCCTTCCTTCACGGGACGCTGACAGAGACGGTGTACTGCAGTTAGCCGACAGGGTTCGTTGATTCAGCCCGTCCAGACTTGGTCTGCCGGCTGAACAAGTCTCTATACGGGCTGAAGCAGGCGCCTCGGGCTTGGTACAGCTGGTTCGCCTCCTTCCTGGCCTCGCTTGGCTTCGTCGAGGCCAAGTCGGACACCTCGCTCTTCGTTTACAGGCATGAGGGTGACGCTGTCTACCTCCTCCTGTACGTGGACGATATTGTCCTCACGGCGTCCAGCTCGGCTCTTCTTCAGCGCACGATCTCCGCACTGCAGCGGGAGTTCGCGATGAAGGACCTCGGCCAGCTCCACCACTTCCTGGGCGTTGCGGTCGAGCACCGTCCGGACGCTCTGTTCCTCCACCAGCGCCAGTACTGCCTGGATATCCTCGAGCGAGCGGGCATGGCTGATTGCAAGCCGTGCTCCACTCCCGTGGACACTCAGGCGAAGCTGGCTTCAGCTGACAGCGCCTCGGTCGCCGACCCCACCTCTTACAGGAGTCTTGCAGGTGCCCTGCAGTACTTCACCTTCACCAGGCCGGACATCTCATACGCGGTTCAGCAGGTGTGTCTCCACATGCATGATCCGCGGGAGACGCACCTCACGGCGATGAAGCGGATTCTTCGGTACCTGCGCGGCTCCCTCGACTACGGGCTTCTCCTTCGACGTGACTCGGCTTCGGAGTTGGTGGTCTACACCGACGCTGACTGGGCGGGGTGCCCTGATACCCGCCGTTCCACCTCTGGCTACGCCGTCTTCCTGGGGGGAATCTTGTCTCCTGGTCCTCGAAGCGGCAGCCTGTGGTTTCTCGCTCCAGCGCTGAGGCGGAGTACCGCGCCGTGGCTAACGGCGTAGCAGAGGCGTCCTGGCTCCAGCAGCTACTACAGGAGCTCCACTCCCCTGTCGCCCGGAGCACGCTGGTCTACTGTGATAATGTCAGTGCCGTCTACCTCTCCACCAACCCCGTCCAGCACCAGCGCACGAAACATGTGGAGATTGATCTTCATTTTGTTCGTGAGCGGGTTGCACGCGTTGAGGTTCGAGTTCTCCACGTGCCGACGACGTCACAGTTTGCCGACATCTTCACGAAGGGACTCCCGTCGACTTTGTTTTCTGAGTTTCGGTCCAGTCTCAACATCTGTTGTGGGTAGATGTTGGGACTGCGGGGGGGTGTTGGACTGTGTTTGGGCCTAACCTGTACGGCCCTTCTATGTATCTATAAATATGTACCTAGACCCTATGATTAATTAAGCAATTCATTCTATCACTCATCATATCTCAAATAAATATAGTAACTCATATCTATTATTCATTATCCATCCATGTACCATATTCTTACCATCATCATTAACCATGTCAGTTTATCACCATCCCATCCATAACCAAATCAATCCCAAATCTCAAGTTTCACTCTAATTATGTAGGTCATCCAGGTGCTCTTAACAGGGAGCACAACTATCATGATAGTTTTTAACACTTTGCAGAGGTTGTACCGCTTTACCCACAAGTTTGTGATTTCATCACCCGTCGGCGACTAAAGAAACCTCCCTTATGCCAATTACATTTCTTTAGGTGTATGGCCAAGAGATCACAAAATAGCTTTTATAAAGGGATTATCAGCATATTCAGATCCACTGAGGTTTCACCGGTGGTAATGCCTTCAACTGAGCACATCCAACCAAGTGCCCCCTCTTGTGCTGTTTGGATCCCAGTGCAGTTCTGCCACTATTGCAAACACAACCGACTCTCATTCTCCGCTCCTCCAAATGATCCGAACAATGCTAGAAATACACCTAATTAATTGGCTAAGCCGCACCCATACTTAGCCTTATGGTGGTATTGTTGTCTTGACTTATTCTCGCATGAACCAGTCCTTGGACTCAAGGCAAGCAAACCACCATATCATCCAACCCAATCTACAAACCACCATGCTTGCTTATATCTCTCAAGTCCCATATTGCTAATTAATCATGTTCATCAATTCACATCATCCATAAATTCATTAATTCATAGTTAAGCCATTTGGTTGTTTTCCCATTCCAATTAAGTAGAGCGAAGCAAAGAGGTAAAAATATTCTTTCCGACTCTCTACAATGTATTCCAATCGACAAGGATGGTTAAACAAGTCTAGTAAACACCTATTTTGGGTTTTCCATCAATTTGACACAAGCATGTAAATTTGTTAACAAAACATTTAAAAACAGGATCAAAATATTCAAGGACACTTGCCTTGCTCTTGAGATTGGTTATGATCAAAAGCTTCGAAATTTTGGTGCTGGAGGTCCTCGACAGCACCCTCTAGAGCAACACCTTCTATTCCGCGTAATAAACATACAAAATAAACATTACAATCAATAAATGCTCATATATTACTCAATATATCATGACATGCATGAATAATGCAATTATGTGGTAAAACATGTTATTAGGTTGATATCATTGCTTACTAACTAATCCTAATTAAATTTTACATGTTAGAACAAGTTCCAAGTCATTTCGGAGAACATTGAAAAAGTTCCAGAAATTTCCAGAACAGGAAGACCGGACTAGTCCGCAGCAGAGCCGGACATGTCCGTTCTGGAACAGAGAGGAAATCGGACTAGTCCGCTCATGGACCGGACAAGTCCGTTCTAGCTAGGGTTTTGGCGAATTTTCAATTAGAGCATAGTTAAAGTTAATATAGAACCATAATTTACGAGGAAAAGATGCATCTAAGGTATTTATCATGAATCTAGGGGTTCAAGAGTTGAAGACTTGAGAATTTGACGTTAAGATTGAAGGAGACGAAGAATTGATGGAGAATTGATGATGATGAAGGATTGATGATGGAGATCGCAGTGGCGATGACGATCTTGATTGATCCCCTCCTTCTTCCGTTCTCATTCTCCCTGCGGTAGAGGCTCTTTGGTAGCGGCTCTCACGAACTAGGGCTAGAACTTTCTTCAATTGTGTCAAAGAGATGAAAATGTGAGTGTTGGGGTGTTTATATAGGGTGGAGGTGGTAGGCTTTGGGGTGGAATTTGAGTTTAAGGCGGTGGAGGCCTAGGTGAAGTCCCACATGGGCACGACGTTTTTGGACCCAATTAAGGTAATTACCCAAAGCCCGTTATGAGAAAAATAGACTCAGAGTCGGCACACCAACTAGTCCGCTCAGGGGCCGGACAAGTCCGATATGGGACAGAAAGTTGAACGGCCAAGTCCGGTGGAAATCTGGACAAGTCTGAACGGTTCCAGAAAGCCAAACGGACAAGTTTGATATGGCACCTGTCGAAGCGTTTGAAACGACACCTCCCCCGGTCCTGCTAAGGAGCAGCCCGCGGAGGTTCTTGTTTAGGTTGGGGCACGCAAAGATCAAAAGCAAAATGGTGACACAGGAGATTTACGTGGTTCGGGCCGCCTAAGCGTAACACCCTACTCAACGGGGTTTGTGTTCCTGTATTGCGAGCTGGTTCGCTGGGATAAGATCGAATATCCTCTGAGTTCGTGCGGTACAACCCTTTTATAGTTCTAAGGACTGACTGTTACAAAGCTTGTCTGGCCCGACATGTGGCCCTGGTGTATTTAAAGACCTAATACACTGTCTAAAGGGTATTAAGCATGTTAATAGTGTGACAACGTGCCTTAATGGCTACGTTACCCCTATTAACGGTCTCTGATTGTGTGTCATTAATATAGCATTAATGACACATAATCAGGCCTTGTAACTGTCGCATTAACCGTCCTTGATGAGATCTGCTGGTATTCTTGTTGGTGATGAAGGTCCGGAGGCTTCACACGTGGCAGTTCTGGAGCTTTCCTTTGTGGGAATGAAGGTCCGAGACTGCTGTACACGTGTCAGTACCGGAGCTCCTATCTGCTGGGGGTTAGGTCCGAAGCCGTTGTACACGTGTTGATACCGGAGCTTCCCTTTGTTGGGAGTTTAGTTCTGGTTTTCCTTTACACGTGTTGACCCAGGAGCTACCCATATGAAGGGAGCGGGTCCGGTTCAATGTGACAGGTGGGGCCCGAGGAGTTCCTTCAACTCTGACAGGTAGAACTCTCTTCTACTCTTTGCGGTATTAAGGGGGGTGCCCGGTATGCAGGGTACCGACAGTGGCCCCCGGGCCGACCTCTGGGAGAAATCCTTTGGGTCAAGTTATTCTACCAGTGGTCGGGCTATTATCGATTCCCGCGCCTCGATTTCAAAAGTCTTCTGATGTGCCATTAGAGTGATGGTCCGGGAGTGAACCCTTGACACGTGGCTTGTTATGAATGCGGCAGATGAGATCTTTGAGTGCGGATCTCATGCGATTGAAGGTCTTCGGTTCCCAATACGAAAACTGTATCGGTTCCGCGCGCCCTGTCAGAGCGCCGACTTTGGGTTTCCCGCCGCTCATCATGACGACGGTTTGCCTAGGGAAAGAACCTCGATCTTTTCATCGGGATGACCCCGGGTCCATTCGTCATTGACGGGGTAGATTTTTGGAAAGTAATTTCACTTTCGTTGCGGTTTCCATCCAAGCGTCGCAAAGGCTTACTTAAGAAGGAAAGTGCGCACAGTTTGATGACTCTTTACGCCTTTGATCAATCTTGCGCTCAGAGCCTCCCAAACTTCGCCTAGCTTTCCTTCCTTCGCTTTGTTTTGCCGCGATGGAGTTGGGTCTCCCCAAGAGCCGCCTCAAGAGTGATGATGATCTGAAGAAGGTTCGAACCTACATGGGGTGGTCCAGCGACTCCTTCAACCATTTGGTCCGGGCCGGCAAGCTCCCATTCAAGAAGGAGCTTGATGGCGATATGGTGTACTTCTCAGCATACGCCATGGTGGGACTCATTTCACCTTTCTCTACTTTTTTTCTGATGCTACTAGACTTGTATGGTCTGCAACTGTATCACCTTGGCCCCCATTCTCTTCTTCTTGTGGCGACGTTCGTCCACTTTTGCGAGATGTGGGTGGGTATTCCCCCCTGCGTCGAGCTGTTCTGCACTTTCTTCACCATCCACACCACCGGCAGGAATTGTCCCTTCAAATACTTGAGGTCATTTCCTTCCGGCAAATGGGATGATTGGAAGGACTGGATCATCATTGCTGTGGAGGAGCATGAAAGGTTGGAGCTGCCCGAAGGACTCTCCAACGTTGACACCGACACATGGAGTGTAGTTCCGGTGCTGTCAGATGCCTTCAACCCTGTCTTGACCAGAATCCGCGAATGTGTGGAGGGTGGAGTGACCCCACAGATGGTCTTCTGCAACTTCCTGTTCAACAGATGGGCTCCGCTGAGGAAGAGGGAGAAGCTCGCGTGGGCTCTCAACAGTGTGATGGATGACGACTGGATCAAAACCGGCTTGAAATCCAACTTGGATGATGAAGCTCTGAAGCTTCACCTCAAGAAATTCCATGATGGAATAGACGTCGAAAGCGACGACTTGGTTCCACCAGTAGCTTTCCTTCCTCTGAACGCGGAGGTGCCGTTAAGCAGAGAGCTCCAGAGGAAGATGTCGGCGCTTGACGACCTTGGTGAAGTGGAAAGGCGATCGACCGCCAGGGTGGTGATCCCTGGAGCTTCCGAAGGAGGGCCTGCCTCTGCCCCAAGCCAGAGGGTTGAAGTCATCGACAACGGCAACGAGCCAGCCGAACCCTCCAGCCGAAAGAGGAAGCTGAAGCATGCCGACGGGAGATCCGTCAGGGCTGCTCCTTCTACAATAGCTCCTTCTCCCCGGCGGGGGAGGTCTTCTGCGGCTGCACCTTCTCCGACGCAGGCATCTACAAGAGGCGCTAGCTCTGGGCAGTCAACCCCGATCGCAGTGTCGGCTAAAAGCTCCAGGTCCGGGAGTTCTTCCCGCCAAAGGGAAGCTCCGACCGAGAGGACTCCTGTTGTCGCGGGTGGTTCTCGGCTGAGGTCCGAAGTCGTTGTCCCGTCGGGTTCGGCGGGCTCTGGCTCCGGGCCTCAGAAGAAGAGGTTCCGAGGCGATTGGGATCGTAGCATCCCTAGGTAAGCGTTGTGTGCTCACCTCAAAATGCAAATGTTGTTTTTAATGTGTATTTAATCTTCTCTTCCCTTTATTTCTAGGGTGTCGAAGAAGGGGTCAGGAACTTTGGCACCTGTTGCAGCGATTGGGGCTGCACCTGCTGAGGCTCCGGCTTCAAGCATCGACCCTCCTCCTCAAGTGGTGGCAAAAGTCGCGACAGCTCCGGCGCCAGCTGTCGTGGACTTAAGTTCGGAGTCTTCACAAGCTCCTGTGGTAGCGCCGGACCAAGGGGGAGTAGTCGGAGATGTACCCCTGGCGACGGTGGTGGAGGCTGATGCTTCAGTATCGGAGATGCCAGAAGTTCCCAATTTTGAGCGGAAGTTGTCGAAGCACTGGCTTTTGAGCCAGAGGTAGTTGAAGCCTCGACTATTGAGCCGGAAATAGTTGAAGGTCTGACCCTTGGACCAGAAGATGTTGAAGATCCGGCGGTTGGGCCGGAAACAGTTGAAGGTCCGGTCCTTGGGCCAGATGATGTTAAAGATCCGGCGGCTGGGCCGGAAACAGTTGAAGGTCCGATCCTTGGGCCGGATGATGTTGAAGATTCGGTGGTTGGGCCGGAAATGGTTGAAGCCCTAGTCGCCGAACCAGGGGCAACTGACGTACCGACGTCTGGGCCAGTTGAGGCAGGGGCGCCGGATGAAGCCCCGACTGCTGCTCCGGAGGTGGTTGTCCCGGAGGTGCTTGGGCCAGAGCCGAAGCAGCTTGAAGAATTGGCGATAGGTCCCCCATCCTCGGAGCCGGTGAATGAAGGTCCGGAAACGACACCTTCAACTCTCGCACCGGAGGTGGAAATTCCCCCAGCGGGTTCTCCCTCCGCTACCAGTGAAGGGCTTCCCTAGAGCGACCGACCCTAGCACTGCAGGAATCCAGGGGACCACTATTGTAGAGTGGGACCCAATTTTTGTGATGGAAAATCCTCTAGAGCCTGCGGAAATGGTCCCAGCAGGTCCAGAACCTATTCCTCTGGCGTTGTCCATAGACAACGCCTGCTCGAGTCTCCGACAGGTCCAGCTTGCCTTCAATCATGAGAGCAAAGCCTTGGAGGAGGAGCGCCACACCTTGAGGCGTTGGCGCAACAGACTCCATTTTGAGACCAGACTTGCCCAAACGAGGCTGAGTGACCAGAAGGAGTGGATTAAGAGGGAAAATGTCCGGTTAGAATACTGGGACAAGCTGATGGAGGAGAAGGAGGCTGTCATCCGGGCGCTCGATGCTAACTCCAGGGAAATCCTTGAGCAAGCCAAGGAGAGACGTGATGCTGCTGATGAGCGTCACGAAAAGCTTACTGAATTGAATGAAATTCTTCCTGAAGCGTCGAGTGGACCTGGATGCGAGAGAAGAAAAGCTCCTGGAGCAGCAGGAGGATGTGGTGAAGAGAGAGGCAGAGGTCACCCAGAAGTTGACTCTGGGTGAGCAAAATTTGGCGGATCGCAGCAAAAAGCTAGATCTATGGAGGGAAGAAGAAAAAAAGAAGTACTGGAAGGTGGGGCAAGAGCTCTCGAAGAGAGAGGCTGACATTGCCGCTAGGGAAGAGAGAGTAAGAGGCAGGGAAAAAGACCTGGCTGAAAGGTGGAACCGCATCCACCTCCGGGAGACGGATCTGATCGACCGGGAAAAGCAAGTTGCTGAGAACATGCAACAGCATGCTAAGTTGTTCGAGCGCCTCACCCGTGAAGGTTCGGAGCTTGCGGCTGCCCGGAAGTCGCTGGAGGAGCTGCGGAGCTTGAAGGAGACTGAAGCCATTCAAGTGTGGGACTTCTTAGGGCGGGCCAACGATGCGCTGACACCGTTGGGCTTCAGTCCCGTATGTCTGGACAACCCGGAACTAGACTTGGACCGAGCGCTGGTGGTCCTCAACGGTGCTAGCGGCAAACTTGACGCGATGGGCGACGTCATCGCAGATCAGCTGGAGACGGAGGGGAAGACTCTGGCTACAAACATCGCAGGATACGTGTTGACGTGCTATGTAAGTCGAGACCCCCAATTCTCTTTGGACCCGGTGCTTGAAGAACCCGTTGCCGAAGAGGAAGACGCCGCCAAGGCCAGCGTCCAAGAAGTTGCCCAAAAAGTCGCTTCATTCTTCCGCAGGTCTTAGGTCCTCCAGTAACTAGGACTTTCTTCCTTTTGCCTTCTGTTGTACTCTCAATTTTGTAATCCAGTGCTTTAAATTAATAAAATCCATTTTGCCATGAATTTGACATGAATTTCATTTTTTTTGTCGTCTTCAATATACTGTACTCTGTCGTGTTGGCCCCCTGGTATATGTGCACAAGTGTAGCGTGGACATGTACCAAAAGGATTTGACAGTATGTTGATGACTTGAACGCTTCGAACTTGTAAATTTTAGGTCCGAAGTCTTTATCTTCGATACGTCGACTGTTGGTCCCTGGGATAGTCGGAGGTTCGTAGCTCCGGTAGTGGCCGATGCCAACGCACGAGTTGCCGACGATAGATCTCCAGAGGTTGCTGGGGCTTAGTAGCTCCGACGATACCCACTGTCAACGTATAAAGCGTTGATGGCAGGCTCTCTTGGAGGATGTCAGAGATTAATAGCTCCGGCGTCGTCTACTATTGCTATGAGTTTTTGCTTTTCCTGCACATTAAAGGCAAGAGAAAAAGTAAAATTCTTCCCCTTGTCTATAAATTGGTTGTGACTTATTGTTCTTATTTGGACTTTAGGTCCGAAGAAACTCGACATGATAACAAGCGTTTTGATATAATCTTTCTAGATCTGCATACTTTTTTAGTACTCACCCTACTGAGGCCATTCCAGGGTGTAGGTAGAGCGGCGTACTTATAGTGCAGGACCAGGCTAAGTCGATAGCACACTCTGGACCTTTGTTGGCTTGGCATTTAGACAAGTAGACTATGTAGCAATGTTAAGATCTAAAAAGACTATCAATAAGGCGTGTAATGCATGTGAATTACTTGGAATAAAGCTCAAAAAGATTTGCACAACTTTATTATAGACAAGCAGGGTGAAAATAATTTGATATGTCGAGCCTTGCACAAAGAATAAATGCACGTGGAGTTTGTTTTCACACGATGACGTCTTTCATTATAGGCCTGGTTTACAGGGGAGACAAGGACACACTTAGGGTGCGGGACCAAGCTAAGTGCGCTATACACCTTGTAGTAACCCAGGGTAGGTAGTTACACTTTTAGTGCAGTTGAACTTCTCGGACCCTCCCGGAGGGGTCCGGATGTTATCCCGGAGGACCTACCCTTATCCGTTTATCGACTCTAATAACATACATCATGTGTAATTACAGATTCACCTCCGTGATTCTAAGCATAAAACTTACGGAGGTGCTCGATGTTCCAAGGATTAGGGAGTGGAGTCCCATCCTCAGTTGCCAAGCGAACTCATCCGGGTCGGAATACTTTGATCACTCGGAATGGACCTTCCCAGCTGGGGGAGAGTTTGTTCATTCCTTCACGAGTTAGTATCTTCTGAATCACCAGATCGCCTTCCTCGACTTGTCGGTTGCGCACATGCCTTTGATGATAGCGCCTGAGCGCTTGGTGATAACGTGCGTTTCGAACAGCTGCTTGACACCTTCCCTCGTCTACGAGGTCAAGGTCTTCATACTGGAGCTGGTCCTGCGTGACTTCGTCGAAGGTCCGGACCCGGTCCCTCCGGAGGAAGGACTGCTTCAGCTCCGTACACCAAGAAGAATGGAGTCTCCCCGGTTGACCGATTAGGTGTGGTCCTGTTCATCGCGCATAGCGTGGACGGAAGCTCTTCAATCCAGTTGGCTCCATGCTTTTTTAGGCGCTCGTATGTGCGCGTCTTGAGTCCCTTTAATATTTCTGCATTTGCTCTCTCGGCTTGGCCATTGCTTGCTGGTTGAGCTACTGAGTCGTAGCTTAGTTGAATGCCGAGGTCTTCGCAATATTCTTGAAATGCAGTACTTGTGAATTGAGTTTCAGTTATGACTTTGTTCGGAACTCTAAATCTGCACATAATGGACTTTAAGAACTTGATTGTTGATTGCTTGTTGATTGTTACCACTGGAGTTGCTTCCGACCACTTGGTGAACTTGTCAATAGCGACATACAGGAACTTGTAACCTTCGACGACTTTTGGGAATGGGCCCAAAATGTCCATGCCCCACACATCGAATGACCATGTAAGAGGTATCATTTGTGGCGATTAAGGCAGTGTGTGAATCTATTTTGCATGGAACTGACACGCTTCACATTTTTTCACTAGCTCAATCGCATCCTGGAGTGCTGTAGACCAGTAAAAGCCATACTGGAAGGCTTTACCAACTAGCGTGCGGGAAGATGCGTGGTTCCCACACTCGCCTCCATGGATTTCTGCGAGGAGCTCGCGGCCTTCTTCCCTTGCAATGCACCGCATTACGATGCCATTAGCACCGCGTCGGTAGAGATCCCCTTCTACCAACGTGTACCTTTTAGCTAATCTGACAATCCGGTCAGCGGATACACTGTCTTTAAGAAGGATATTGTCTTTCAAATAGCTCCGGATCTCCAAGATCCATGCATCGGAGCTTACTTGAGCTTCTGAGTCTTGTGTCCTGGGTTGCTCGGAGCTTCCGACAGCACTTACGACCCTGTGGACGCCATAGTAGCAGGGTCATCGGGACTACCAACTTCGTGGTGCTGGTCTCGCCCCCTTCGCTCAGTTCGCCAGGCTGAGCTGTTGGTTTTGACAACCTCCGGACGAAGATTCCGTCAGGAGCTGGAGCTCCGGTTGAGGCTTTCGTCGAGAGTTCATCGGCTTCAGCGTTATGAAGACGCTGAACATGATGGAGGTCCTGGACTTCGAAGTTCCTCTGAAGCCTCTGGTCTTCAAGAAGATAAGCAGCTAATTGGTGATTGTTGCACATGATGGAGGTCCTGAACTTCGAAGTTCCTCTGAAGCCTCTGGTCTTCAAGGAGATAAGCAGCTAATTGGGGATTGTTGCAGGAGCATTCACCTTTGACTTGTTTTATGATGAGTTGTGAATCTCCCTTCACCAACAACTGTTTTACACCATAACATAGTGCCACCTTGAGTCCGTAAATCAGAGCTTCATACTCCGCTATGTTGTTGGTTGTCTTGAAATCAAGGTGAACCATATATTTGACCTTCTCCCCGATCGGAGCGAGGAGGAGGATTCCAGCTCTGGCCCCCTACTTCTGCACGGAGCCGTCGAAGTAGAGGGTCCAGTGAGGCTCAGTGAAGACCGGAGCCCTGAGTTCCGGCTTCTGCTCACTGGGACCCCCAGGATTTGATGGAGAGGGGGTCCACTCCGCCACGAAGTCAGCCAAGGCTTGACTTTTGATTGCTTGTCTTGACACGAATTCTGGATTGAATTCGGCCAGTTCCGCTGCCCACTTTGCAATATTCTTAGTAGAATTAGGGTTATGCAAAATGACACGCAGTGGAAAAGAAGTTATCACTGATATTTTATAGGCTTGGAAGTAGTGACGAAGCTTTCTTGAGGCAATAAGAACTGCGTAAAGCAGTTTATGGACCTCAATGTATCTTGTCTTGGCGTCATGAAGTACTTCACTGATGAAGTACACTGAGTGCTGAACAAGCCGGACCTTCTCGAGAGGGCTCGGAGCTTCTTCTTCATTAGCCTGGACCTTGTTGGAAAGGTCCGAATTGTCTTGGTTAGCTAGGATTGCCTCCTCCAGTGAACGGGTTTGGTCTCCTAGTGTCCCGCCTCGATGTTCTGTGTCTGGAGGTTGAGACCCAAACTCTCCTTCAGGTAGCTTCGGACCCTCCCGGAGGGGTCTAAGCTCCTGAGCTGGATATGGCTCCGGTCTTTCCGTGACCAGGACCATACTGACAACTTCGGTGGTTGCCGAAATGTAAAGCAGTAAAGGCTCACTAGGATTCGGAGCTACCAAGATTGGTAGTGTGGTGAGAAGTTGTTTCAGTTCTTGAAACGCTTTTTTTGCTTCTTCAGACCAAAGAAATGGTCCGGACTTCCTCAAGAGTTTGAAGAAGGGTAGCGCCCGTTCTGCTAGTCTTGAGATAAACCAGCTGAGCGCAGCTAGGCATCCAGTTAGCTTCTGGACATCTTTAATGCGGGCTGGAGGCCGCATATCTTCTATGGCCTTGATCTTCGCCGGATTTGCTTCAATTCCTCGGTGAGTCACCAAGAACCTTAGAAGCTTCCCGGAGCTAACCCCGAAAACACACTTATCCGGGTTCAGCTTGGTGCGCGTGGTGCGCAGCTTGTCGAAGACGGCTTGTAAGTTGTCAAGGAGTGACTCCTTGTTTTTGATTTTCACAACGATGTCATCGACATACACCTCTACCAAGTCTCTAATTAGCTCTCCAAATGTTTTGTACATAGCTCGTACAAATGTTGAAGCAGCATTTTTAAGACCGAATGACATGTCAGTATAACAGTACAATCCACCTACTGTTATGAAGGCAGTATGCTCTTCATCTTCCTTAGACATTTGGATTTGATGATATTCAGAATATGCATCTAAGAAACACAATAGCTCACACCCGGAGGTAGAGTCCATTATCTGATCTATTCTAGGTAGTGGAAATGGATCCTTTGGACATGCCTTATTTAAGATGGTGTAGTCAATACACATCTGAAGCTTCCCACCGGCTTTGGGTACAACAACTGGGTTTGCCAGCCATTTTGGATGGAAGACTTCCCGAATGAATCCAGCTTCGAGCAACTTCTTGATTTCCTGTCGGATGAAGTTTTGTCGCTCGATTGATTGCTTTCGGGGCTTCTGGTGTATAGGCCGTGCGTTAGGAAAATCTTCAGACTGTGCTCAATCACCTCTCTAGGGATCCCATACATTTGTGACGGTTGCTAGGCAAATACGTCAACATTAGCTCGGAGGAAAGTGATGAGCGTGAGTTCCTATTTGTTTCATAGACCCCCCGATATATGGGTAGTCTGAGCAGTATCAGAACCAATTTGGACGACCTTGACGGGAACGTCGGTGTCGCTGCTTGGTTGCACACGGGGTGCGGAAGTAGAGCCTTTATGACGAATGCTTGGGGGGTTCGGAGCTGGCTCCTTACCGGAAGCTTCCTCTTGCGCTGTAGTAAGCACATAGAGTTCTTCCAATGCAGTGACTCCAGCAGTGCGATCCCTGCGGATCCGGAGAACGCCTGCAGGTGTTGGCATCTTCAACACTAAATAACCATAATGGGCGGTGGCCGTGAACTTATACAAGGCAGGCCTACCCAGAATGGCGTTGAACGGTAAACTGATCTGCACGACATCAAAGACCAACTTCTCGGTTCTGTAGTTCTCCCGAGTGCCAAAGGTCACAGGGAATGTGATGGAACCGAGTGGGGTAATGGCCCCCGGACCTACTCCAGAGAAAGGTCGAGAGGGGCGAAGGTCCGAAGGTCGGAGCTGAAGTTTGACGAAGGCTTCGAAGCTTATGAGGTTTAGCCCCACACCTCCGTCCACCATCACATGGTGAAGTTGGATGTTGTTAATGGTGGGGGACACCATCAATGGAAGTTGGCCGGCTCCAATCATGTTGAGAGGGCAATCCGAAGCATCGAAAATGGTGGGAGTGTCCATCCATTTCCGATGAGGCTCTGCCCTAGCGGTGCAAGCTGTAGCGGCCAGGTCCCGCCGCATTGTCTTGAGGATGCGGCGAGAGGTAATGTCTCAAGAACCACCATTGATGGTGTTCATGGTCTTCCGACGCTCGTTGTCAGAGACGTCGGAATCATCGTCGATAGTGTTGTAGACGGCTTTCAAGACATTTTTGGGGTCCTGGAAACCTAGCTCCTCTTCGGTCGGACCTTCGTCGTCTTTTTGTTTTCCTTTCCTTTGACGGAAAGGAGCTTCTTCCCGGCGCTTGTTATAGCACTCGGCAAGGTTTTGGACCTCCTGACATTCTTCCAAACTGTGTCGGTCCGTCTTGTGGATCGGACACCACACTTTGGAACTGCCTCCATCTTCTGATGATGGTCGAGGCCGTTTCTCAGGGCGTGGCCCCCGGCCACTCGGAGCTGTGGCAGCCGCAGCAGTAGGTGCTCCGACCGATGGTTTTTTCTTGCCATTGGATTTCTTCTTCTTGCCACCGCCGGAGGTAGTGGCTTCAGCTTTGGAGGGTTTTTTGTTAACCTCCGGAGCTGGTTTGGAGTGCATTTCATGACCCTCCACAGCTTTAACACATATGTCTGCTAAACTGAAGAGTTCCGTGACACTGGTGACTTCTTTGGTCGCCAGTTTCTCCAGCATCTTCTTATCTCGAACTCCCTGTCTTAATGCAACGATAACAGAAGAGCTCGAGATTGAAGGGATGATATTTCGTACCTGAGAGAACCGCTGGATGAAGGATCGTAGCGATTCCCCCGATGTTTGCTTTACGGCAAACAGGTCCAATTCAGTGTCGGGCCATGTGTAGGAGCTCCTGAAGTTGGCAGTGAATTGTTGGCATAGCTCCGCCCATCTATTAATGAAGTCGGGTGGAAGATTCATGAACCACGACCTTGCAGTCCCAGTTAAAGCCACCGAGAAGTAATTGGCCATTACAGCCTCATCACCCCCCGCTGCCAGCATGGCAGTGGAGTAGATTTGAAGGAATTCGGCGTGGTTGATAGTCTCGTCGAATTTTTCCGGCAAGTGAGGCCGGAACTTCTGTGGCCATCTGACCATGCGCAAATGCATGGCCAAAGTAGAACAACCTCCTCCTACTCCTTGAGGAGCAGGGTTGTCCCGAGCCTCTCACGAGCACGCTCGGTATGGACACAGTCGTCCTGCTGCTGGTAACGGCGATCCAGTTCCGACCGCAGGTCATGAGTCGGAATCCTGGTGATGGTATGGGTGCGTCCTGCCCCAGGGGCAACGAAGTCATCTGCTGGGATGCAGCACATCTCCTTTATTGCGAGACTTGTGGACCAAGTCAGCCAGAGAAAGTCTGTCGTTGTGACAGTGCTCGCCTCGAAGGGGGAGAACCTTGATTGCTAATGCCTGCGGCCGCAGCTGCGATCAGATAGTCAACATCAGCCCTACACTGCTCCATAGCACCCTGGGGTGCACCTGGAGGCGGTGTGTGTTGTAGGAGAGCTCGCGCATCAATGAGCGTGTGTTCAAAGTTGTTGTTTGTCGACGCAGTGATCGACGCAGATGCACCATCTTGATGCCCAACATTGTTGACTGGAGCAGATGGTGGCTGTGGAGCCATATTGTTCGTTGGAACAATGGCACCGACTGGCTGCTGTGCGTTGGAGGGATTACTTCCGGCAAGTTGTCCAGCGTGGTTGCCATTAGATGATCCTGCGGCAGAGTTCACCATCTTGAGATCTCGGGCGCCTTCCCCCTTCCTGGCGCGCCAAATGTCGAAGTGTTTGAAACAACACTTCCCCCGGTCCTGCTAAGGAGCAGCCCGCGGAGGTTCTTTTTTAGGTTGGGGCACGTAGAGATTAAAAGCAAAATGGTGACACAAGAGATTTACGTGGTTCGGGCCGCCTGAGCGTAAAACCCTACTCCACAGGGTTTGTGTTCCTGTATTGCGAGCTGGTTCGCTGGGATCAGATCGAATATCCTCTGAGTTCGTGCGGTACAACCCTTTTATAGTTCTAAGAACTGACCGTTACAAAGTTTGCCTGACCCGACATGTGGCCCTGACGTATTTAAAGGCCTAATACACTGTCTAAATGGTATTAAGCATGTCAATAATGTGATAATGTGCCTTAATGACTGCGTTACCCCTATTAACGGTGCTCTGATTGTGTGTCATTAATATATCATTAATGACACATTATCATGCCTTGTAACTGCCGCATTAACCGTCCTTGATTGTCCGTGCTGGATGAGATCTGCTGGTATTCCCATTGGTGACGAAGGTCCGGAGGCTTCACACGTGGTAGTTCTGGAGCTTTCTTTTGTGGGAATGAAGGTCTGGACTGTTGTACACGTGTCGGTACCAGAGCTCCTCTCTGTTGGGGGTTAGGTCCGGAGCCGTTGTGCACGTGTTGACACCAGAGCTTCCCTTTGTTAGGAGTTTAGTTCCGGTTTTTCTTTACACGTGTTGACCCAGGAGCTACCCATATGAGGGGAGCGGGTCCGGTGCAATGTGACAGGTGGGGCCCGAGGAGTTCCTTCAACTCTGATAGGTAGGACTCCTTTGTACCCTTTGCGGTACTAAGGGGTACCCGGTACGCAGGGTACCGACAGTGCCGGACAAGTTCGAAGGTTTGTCAAATTTTCAAAATACGGACCAAAGTGAGAAATTACCGAACAAATCCGAAGAGTTCCAGTAACGGATATCGGACTAGTCCGTACAAGGGAACGGACAAGTCTGGACAACAACAGAAACATTTTCGGACTAATCCGGGGCCAAAAGCAGATAAGTCCGGAAAACAACAGAGAGCAAAACGGGCTTATACGGGATCCAAACCAGACAAGTCCGCACTGACATAGACTTTTAACTGCAGTTTTGGTTCTAATTCATTTTAAACATGTTCCTTTTTGTGTTGCTTAATGTTAAACATGTATAAGAGTGTATGCAATGCATGATGGATGAAAATGAGGATGTTACATTTCCCATCATACTTGCTCTTGCTCAACTATTTTGTCATTTGAAGAGCTGATTTTGTTCTGTTAGATTGTTGGACATTCTTTAGGTGGTGGTACTGCTGCATTGCTGACCTACATCCTTAGAGAAAACAAAGAATTCTCTTCAACAACTTGTGTTGCATTTGCACCAGGTATGTCAACTGTTATTTTGTGCCCAACACAAATTGACTTAGAACTACTAACATTTGATATTGTTGTTAGCTTCATGCATGACATGGGAGCTAGCGGAATCAGGCAAGCATTTTATAACAACGATTGTAAATGGAGCTGATCTTGTTCCCACTGTATCCACTGCATCCATTGATGATCTCCGTTCTGAGGTAGCTATGTTACATTCTTTATGCCAAAGTTTTTTTTCCTTATGTTTTAATCTTTGGTGAGAAAGACGATTGTATTGGTATATTTGTTCTTTATTTGAATTCACCATAATAAAGGTTTAAACATCAGTAAATGTGACACCATAGCACATCTCTTCAAAATTTAGTAGTTGTGAGTCACACTTCCACTACCTCTTGCCCATGCCTCATGTCTTATCCATTGTCTAGGTAACAGCATCATCATGGTTGAATGATTTGAGGGATCAAATACAGCAGACTCGTCTCCTAAATGTTGTTTACCGGTCGGCGACTGCTTTGGGAACTCGTCTGCAATCTTTCTCTGGTGCTAGAGAGAGGGTTGCAGGTGCTGGAGCATTTCTACGTCCTGTTTCAAGCAAGACACAGGTGATTATTTTACCAGAAGCTAGTAAATTGGTAATACGATGGTGTTGATAAATTAAGATTGTGATGCAGTACTCAAGTGATACAATATTAGGTTTGGGTATGATTATTTGAATTGAATAAGAGTCATGTCCTTATAAACTGAAAGTGATGAATGAATACATACAAATATTCCTTGCTCAAAAGATTTGCATGGTGACAGCTTTTTGTCTAGCTAATTTTTAGAAATCTCATCTACCACCACAACAACGACAATCAAGCCTTTGTTCCAAGCACATTGGGGTAGGCTAGATATGACGGCCATTATAACAAGTATGTATGCAGGTTGTGATGAAACAAGCACAAAATGTTGCACAGGCCGTTGCTAGAAGTCACTCAGCGTTTTCTTCATGGTCATGCATGGGTGCACGTCGTCGAGGTGTAGGTGTAGTAGCTGCAAGTCCTAAGAGTGATATGACCACAGAAACCCACGTAACATCTACAGTAGAATCTGAGTCTTTTGTGGTAGAGCAACATGGCACCAAGACAGTCGAGGAACTGCAGTATCCTGTGGCTAGTGTTTCAGTTCATGATAAAGCAGATGAAGAAGAGGCTCTTTTGAGTGAGCATGAAACCTCTCAGGAACATGCCGAAGAAGAAATAACTGATGGTGAGATGTGGTTTGAGTTCGAGAAGGACTTGGACCGGGAGTCTGAAGTGGAGGCACAAACTCGGCAGGAAGAGGCAGCAGCAGCCAAGGAAATAATAGAGGAGGAAAGTGCGGTCCTAAAAAATGTGGAGGACAGACAGTCTTTTTCATCAGACATTTTGGAGACACAACAATTCTACCCACCTGGTAGAATCATGCACATGGTCACCATGCCTCTTGCAGATGCTGGTCCGGATGATCCGGTCAATACCGATGAGTGTTCTGTTGGAATATACGAGACACCTCGAGATCTTTACAGTAAGATCCGACTATCAAATACCATGATCAATGATCATTACATGCCAATGTACAAGAAAATGATGGAAATATTGATTGAGAAATTTGCAAAAGATGAGGACAATCCTTGTACAGATTCAACTGTACAATAATTTGGATGATCATACATCAAAGTGTACAACAGTTCCGTTTCTAGTTACCTGTCATAACCATTAACCATTACTTTATCCGTCCCCAAGTACTTGTCACTTCTTAGTTCATTTATAAAAAGTGATAAATATTTAGGTCTGGAGGATTATATGATATTGCAATATACAAGACATGCTGAACTGACCCGTCAAATAGATTTCAGTTAGGGTTTTATGTAAGTGTGATGTGTAAATGTAAAAGAAATGAGAATTACACATTAATATATTTTAGGTCCTGTTTGGCGGAGCTTGAACTTGTTTGAAAAACAACGGATTGAAAAAATTGTGAAAAACAATTTGTGCTTATATTTTGTTTTAAAAGTTTCTTCTGATAAGAAGGTGTTGCAGAAAACTGTTGTTTGACACAACTTTTACTTATTTCTATGTAAAGTTGTGTTAGATGGATAAGCTATGTCGTGTGGAATCTATGTCCTAGGAACGCTTAGAGTTATGGAATTCTTCCTGTGCACCCTTTCCTTTTTTTTTTTGAAGATACTTTTGCACCTGATATTTCCATATTTATATAGCCTTAACTTCTGAATAAGTTACCGTAGTAGAAGTTCAATAAATTTAGGACGAATATAGAATACACATGTTATGCAGGTTGTCATGGATAAGGGAAATCTGTACATAGTTCAATTTTAAGTTCATATTATTCTTGAAATTTAATCGCAAGTATAATCTATCATATGACATGTCCATTGAGCAGCAGATTATATGATTCTTATTAATTGAAAGAAAAGTAAAGATAAACTAAAAAGGATATTCTCTCCAAATTCGTTTCCACATCGTTGGTAAAGAAGGGCAAAATACATACTAAAATATATGGACTCTAGTATGTGAATCCGTCATGTAGGCCCCGTTTTCCCTAAGGTAGCAGGGCCTTCCAAAAATTGGCGCGCGAGCCCGCCCAAAGTAGGGACGGGACATCGCGCGCACATTGGCAAATGTGTTCGTGTTTGCGGGTGCCGGCGCGACACGTCAGTCTCTATACGATCATCAACGGGTCGCCACTCACCCCCCGCAGGGACAGGTAAGTTTTGCCATCAACCACCCGTGCTGCTCTTATAGAGGCCGGCTGCATGTACGTTTGCTTCGCATCGCGATGTGGGACTAAGAGAAGTGCTCGGGTGGGTCTTCAGTGGGCCGAGTAGTTAAAGTAAAAGCCCAACGACGCGAACTTGTTTGGCCCACTTGTCTGTTGTTTCGTTTTCGGGACGTATTATCTTTTTTATAATGGAAAAAAGTATCTGACCTTTACCTCCATCAGAGATTACAGAATAATTATTATAAAGTTCACAGCACATCTGTCTGCATGCATAACACATTCTAGAATAATTATATTCAAACTATAAAGTTTAGATGATGCAGATGAAAGGCATGAAAAAGAGTTGATTAATTTGAGCACAACTCTAGTTTATTTTTACACTAAATTGTTGTACTGACGACAGCAATATAAAAATGAAGGAAGTATATTATGAGGTGTGGGGGGGGGCACTAATTGCTTCCTTTGACGACATCATGTGCTGATAATATGACAGAAAAACATCAATTCATTCAATAAACGGGCGTTACACATACCAATACTACTTGGCATCTAAGCTAGTACTGTATCATAATTATCTTTGAGGTGATTCAAGGAAAATTAACACTGGTGGTTTGTCGTCACAACAAATGTGCTGGTAACACAACCCTGATAGAATATCATATTCAGAAGAATCAAATTAGTCACTAAAACATTCCGGTACAAAGAGCAAATCCAAATAGAAATACAACATCAAGTGGCAATTCAATGATTAGCACATAAAACACGGACTCCCACCTTCTTCCTATCGATTCTTAGTGTTGGATGTCGAAGCCATGGAGTCTAAAAAGGCAAGACTTGTAGATAAAATATTCCTCTTGTTTTTTTTTTCAACTAGTCAATCGGTTGCTCTTAGAATTAGAGATTCAGATGTGTGTTCATGAGTTATTAGCACTAAATCGAATCCTTCTAATTTATAGTTGTTGAAGGGACAAGAGGAGGCCTCTTCGGTTGGGGATTGTGTGTGTCTCCCAATTAAGACACACTCATTCATAGGGACATGTCCATTTAATTAGACACATGATTAAACTAATTAAATACAAGTTCAATTGCTAACATTCTCCTCCTTAAACTCGGATTCAAAACTTACCAACTTACTTAATACTAAACTTAGTGTCATTTTTCTTATGCTTGATATATAGGGCACGATGCATCGAAATAACCATTTACGTATTGTTTGACTCGAAGATCATAATACATCTTACATTCATAAAATACCTTACTCTTAATTTGGCCCCAAAATATCCAGTGATCATAGGTTCTCTCTTAAACCCATGCTACTCAAATGTTAACTGAACATGTTGGGTGAAAGACCTTTTGTTAGCGGATCCACAAGCATCCGCTTGATACTAACATGCTCAAGACTTATGGTCTGATTTTGGATTATGTCTTTCACAACATAAAACTTAGTATCGATGTGTTTGGCAGCACCACTCGATTTATTGTTGTAAGACTAAAATATTGTGGGCTCATTATCGCAGTATAACTTAAGTGATTTTTTAATGTTGTCGACCACCTTAAGATCGGTTAAGAATTTCTTAAGCCAAACTGCTTACTCGGTGGCTTCATAGCATGCAACAAACTCAGTATAAATGATGGACGATGCAATGACGATTTGTTTCGAGCTTTTCCACGAAATTGCTCGATTCACAAGAGTGAATATATAATTTGACGTGGATTTCTTAGTATTCACACAATCTGTGAAATCTGCATCTGAATATCCCACTACTACAAAGGATTTGACTTACTTTACGTTAACATGAGACCTTTTGTGTGTTCTATATATCTTAATGCTTTCTTAACTACATTCCAGTAATCAATCCCTGGATTGGCTTGATATCTGCCAAGCATTCTGGTCACAAATGCTAAGTCAGGGCGAGTACAAACTTAATTATACATAAGACTTCTGATAGCAGAAGCATTATGAAATCGACTTCATTTGATCTATCTCATATTGGTTCCTAGGACGCTGAAAGTTCCCAAACTTATCACCCTTCATAATCGGAGCATGCGAAGACTTGCTCTTATGCATACTATACTTTCTCGTATACTTTCTCGGTATATTCTCTAAGTATGCCTTTTGTGATAAATCTAATACCCTCTTAGGTCTATCTCGATGAATTTCTATGCCCATTACATAGGATGCTTCATCAAGATCCTTCATATCAAAATTAGAAGACAAGATCTTCTTAGTTTCTGATAATAGATTAACATCACTACTTGTAAGTAGTATGTCATCCACATAGAGCACGAGAAAAATAAATTTCTTGTTCTTAAATTTTGCATAAATAAATTTGTTCTTCTCATTTTATTTAAACTCAAACTTTCTTATTATCTTACAGAACTTGAGATAGCACTGCCTTGATGCTTGTTTAAGTCCATGAATGGACTTCTTTAAATGGCATGCCATATGTTCCTTACCTTTAACGACAAAACCTTTTAGTTGTGTCATATAAACATT
Organism: Tuctoria greenei; assembly: GCA_036927565.1. Classification (NCBI taxonomy): domain Eukaryota; kingdom Viridiplantae; phylum Streptophyta; class Magnoliopsida; order Poales; family Poaceae; genus Tuctoria; species Tuctoria greenei. The sequence continues at coordinate 176,605,695 of JAYESD010000003.1, read as the reverse complement.
CTCATAAAGATCCCCATTGAGAAACGTCTTTTTTACATCCATTTAATGTAATTCTAAATCATAATATGCTACTAAGGCCATAATGATTCTAGAAGAATCTTTACATGAGATGGGTGAAAATATCTCATTGTAATCTATGCTTTCTCTTTGAGTGAAGTCTTTTGTTACAAGTCTAGACTTAAATTTATCAATATTCTCTTTGGAGTCAAGTATAATTTTGTAGACCCATTTATAGCATATTGTTTTGGCTCTATTGGGAATCTCAACTAAGTTTTAGACTTTATTAGCATCCATAAATCTCATTTTATCCTTCATAGCTTTACGCCAGTCAATGATTGAAAACTTCTCATAATTTCTTCAAATATGGTGGGATCACCTTCCACTTGAATTGCCTCACTCATATAGATCTCATAATGATCTGAAATAGCCAATCTTCTTTATCTTTGAGATCTTCTTAATTGCACATTATCATTATTTTGGGGTTATTGTTGCTCTTCATTATTAATGGCAATAGGTTCAAAATCTTGAACCTCTCTTATTAATTCTGTTTCCAATGGAGAACTAACAATAGGTGCTAAATTTTCAGCAATAGTAGGTAATGAGAAATATGGTTCTTGAATCATAGGAGTGAGTACATAAATCTACTGCTCCTTAAGATCAACTTCTCATCTTACTGTACCCCACTTGATCATGGCATCCTCTAAAAAGATGGCATGTCTTGTTTCTACAAACTTGTTATATCATTCTGGATAATAAAACAATATCTCTTACTCTTCTCTGAATAGCTAATAAAATGACAACTTATTGTCTTATCATCTAACTTACGAATATTTGGGTTAAATATTTCTGTCTCAGCGGGATAGCTCCATATATGCATATAACTTAATGAGGGCTTACATCCCGTCTACAACTCATACGGTGTTTTTGGCACCGACTTTGTAAGAACCCAATTTAGCACGTGAATAACAGTTTTTTAATGCCTCCATCCACAAACTAACTGACAATTCTGATTGATTTAACATTGATCTAACCATGCTCATTAGCGTACGGTTTCGCCATTCTGCTACTCCATTTTTCTGAGGCTCGTCCGGTGTAGAATATTGGGCGATTATGCCATTTTTATGTAAGAACCGTGCAAATGGTCCAGGAACTTGTCCATATCGGATATGCCGACCGTAGTACTCACTACAACGATCGAATCTTACCACTTTTATCTTAATTTTGTGTTGATTTTCAACTTCAGTCTTAAATATCTTAAGTTTATCCAACGCTTTGGAGCATTCATTAATTGGATAAATATAGCCATAGAAAGAGTAATCATCCGTAAAGGTTATGAATGAATCAAAACCATCAACATATATTATAGGAAATGGTCTACAAATATCTTTGTGGATTAATTTCAAAATTCCCGTACTATGTATGACTTATTTCTTAATTTTCTTAACAAGTTTGCCTTTAAGATATGCATTCTCCTGAATCCGAAAAATCCAAATGGGGAAGAATCGATTGTAAAATTAATTGTTCAATTCTCCCCCTTGAAATATGGCCTAAGCAGCAATGCCATAATTTTGAAGACATTTCAGATTGATTTTTTTGTGCTTATTCTTATGAGAGGAAATCTGGTTCTCACTTATAACATTAATATCATCATGCGTAGACAATATGTATAGCATGCCTTGCGTCATAGCAATACCAGCAATTTTATTATCATACTTAATACACACTTATCTATGCCAAATTAGCATATATAACCATCATTGTCTAAACATGAAAATGAAATTAAATTTGTACTTAACGAGGGTACATATAATACATCATGAAGTGTAAGTACAAAACAATTTCTTAATTCTAATGGATAATCTCCTATGGCTTCAACTTTCGCTTCATGGCCATTAGCGACTTTAACGGCCCTTTCCCCCCTTTTTAGGGTCCTCCTCCTGCTTAATCCCTGTAAAGAATTACAAACATGCATGGTGGCACCTGAGTCAATTCACCAAGTAGATGGAGTATGATCTCAATACAGAGATCCATCAACAAAAGTAACAAAATCATTACCATTTCTGCAACACCATTTAAGAAATCCTACACAATCCTTTTGATGGTGGCTTTTGTCTAAACAAAAGTGGCACTGATCCTTCTCCACTTTCACATCCGTTCTATATGGGTGTTGTTGTGGAGCCTTACCCTTACCTTTATCATGGTGAAAAGGACCATGATTCTTAGTAGATTGCTTAGAAGAAGAATTCTTCTAAGTCTTACATTTTCCCTTCACATAATTAGTAGCATCACTACCATGAAGGGTATGAATCCTCTCTTCCCCCTGAACACACATAGACATGAGTTTTCTATATTCCATAGTTTAGGTTGAGAGTTTTAGTTTATGACAAATGTCTCAAATTCTTTTGGAAGTGAGGCAACAATGAGATATACAATGAACTCATCTTCGATCCCCAAATCCATAGGCTTAAGCTTTGCAACCATATTTGTCATTCTGAAGATGTTCTCTCGCACACCACCTCCATAATACTTTTCAGTAACAAGCTTCCATATAAGAGTGCTTGATGTGGCCTTAGAAGAACCAGTCAACTAATTCTCTATCCTTTGGAGGTACTCAACGACATTGTCACATTCAAGGATTGCTCCCCGAATGGCCTAAGTGATACTGCCCTTAATCACCATCAACCATTTTCTGTTTGATTTCTTCTACTTATAACAATCAATGTCATAAGCCAATAACTCATTAGTATAGTCATTTTTCCTCTCAACAAAGGACTCCTGAGTTCCACCAACATCTTGCACTGAAGCCACAAGCTCAATAAGATACGGAGTAGTGAGAGCCAAGTCAATCTCGAAGACCGCCAAAACAATCTCTAACTTTTCTCTCCATCTCCTATAATCGCTTCCATTGATTGGATCCATGGAGGTGATCAAACTCAGTTCAACATTAGCATTGGAGGAACCTTCATAATCAAAAACACAAAAAGAATCATAAGTGAATGCATAGAAAATTTAGTAAAATATCTGAAATCATAGTAATTTATCTTTCACTTTGTTTACTCGACCAAATTACTATGAACTTAATTCTTCAATCAAAGAAAAAATGTCATTAATGCTTTTTGCTTTGGTTACTCATCCAATAATGACATAAACATTACTAAATAACATGCACTTTTATTTTCACTTCGATTACTCAATCAAAATTGCATGCAACTTAATTTTTTTTAAATGACATAGCAATTTATCTTTCATTTTGGTTACTCAGCCAAATTGCTATGATATTTTAATATGAGCGGAAGCATAAAAATGGGCATCAAATACCTTAATTTATTAACATTCCACAACATAACTAAATTAGTTTTGCTGAGAATTTACTTAATTTCGGAAGAAAAATATACAAAAATTGCAAAAAATCATGCAATGTTATGTGCAACAAACAAATACTTTATTATTCTCAGCAAAAAATAATTTAATTAATGAGCCCTACTTAATTTTTTTGCCCATTACTTATTTCCTGAAAATATAAAACTACTTAAAAAGAGCCCACTTCTAAAAAGTTTGCCCACAGCCAAAATCACTTAATTTAAAAAGCTTTAAAATCTGGTGCTAGGCCCAAATTAGCACAGGCAGCCCATAAATAATATCAAAACTGAAAATATAAAAGGGCAGCCCATGCTGGCCCTTTTACTATGCTGCACGGGCCACTTCTGCAAAAGAACCGGCTCACTTAGAAAAAATAAAAAAATAGTAAAAATAAAAAAGAAAAACAGCCCGGTTGGCCTATCAGACAACCCGCATGGGCCAGTAGCCTTCACAGCCTCAATCTTAAATGTTGGGCTGCCGGCTTCCTTAGGAAATAAGAAAATAAGAGAAGAAAAGAAAAGAGCAGCCCACGCGGCCCAAAATCATTCCCGCGTGGGCCTAAACGTGTGGGCCTAAAAGCCAGCTCCGCCTGGCAATGCATACAAAGCCGTTGATATTTAATCAAACGGCCGCCAGCCAACAGCCTGGGTATAAAATACCCGTTTCAGTGGCCAGAGCAACTCTTAATTCATTTCTTTCTTCTTCCTAGCTGCCGCACCAGAGAAGAAACACAAAAGGCAGCCATGGCGGCACCGCATCTCCTCCCCACACAACCCGCTCCGGCGTCGTCATGCCATGCTCGCCGGCGACCAAGCTCACCCGTTAGTGAACTCGTCGTCGTCAGAGTGTGATGCCGGTATGCTGACATCAAGGAGCAAAGTTAGAGTTAGGAAATAAAACACCGCCGCCGGCCTTACTGTTATCATCACCGCCGCCTTTCTCGCCGGCGTGCGCGCTCACCGGAGAGTGACCGCGTCGCTGTTGAGATTGGCGTCATGTGACGTTCTTACCGACAGATCCACTGGCTTTTGTTGTTGTTTTTCTTGTATGTGTGACGGATCCCTTGCTTACTCTTGTGGATTCAAAGAATCCAACATCTTTCTTACTTGCTTACTGCGGCGGACAGAGATCCGGAATCAAAATTTATGTGATTTCTTCATTTCTTAACACGCCGTGGAAAATATTTAAAAATCGAAAACCAAAAAATGTTTAGTAACTAAGTCGGCTCAAGATACTATTGATAGAATACGAGATTCAAAAGAATCAAACTTAGTCACTAAAAATTTCGTTTACAAAGAGCAAATCCAAATAGAAATACAACATCGAGTGTTAATCCAATGATTAGGACATAAAACACCTACGCTCACCTTCTTCCTCTCGTTTCTTCATGTTGGATGTCGAAGCCATCGAGCCTAGGAAGGCAAGACTTGTAGAGAAAATATTCCCCTTGTCTTTCCCTCAACTAGCCAATCGATTGCTCTTAGAATTAGGGATTCAAATGTTTGTTTACGAGTTATTAGCACTAAACCGAATCCCTTTAAATTATAGTTGTTGAAGTTACAAGAGGGGGCCTCCCCGATTGGGGAATGGGCGTGTCTTCCAATTATGACACAACCATTCATAAGGACGTGTCTATTTAATTAGAAACATGATTAAACAATTAATAACGAGTTCAATTGCTAACAACCCGCTGACCTTTTTTTAGTTGGAACAATAGCAAGGCAGAGCCCCACTGTTAAATATATTAACTTAGAATAAAGCGTTCTTTGTAGGATGGTTGCGTGAAAGATTAACTTGTGCGAGATGCACTACTGCAACTGTCAAAGGGTCAATGCGACACTTCCCCCGGATCTGCTAAGGAGCAACCCGCAGAGGTTCTTGTTCAGCGGGGCTTAGGCCTCAAACTAGTGTTCTAGCGGAAGAGTAAGAGACATATGTTTTTACGTGCTTTGGGCCGCAAGGAGCGTAACACCCTACTCCACGGTGGATTGTATTGCTTGGTGAGTGTGTATGCGTATGTGTGTGTATCGGGGATTCTGAGACTGGTCCCCGTATCGGTGGTCGTCCAGACCTTTTATAACCAATACTGGATGCCTTACAAGTGGGGTCCCGGGGCCCGACAGGTGGTCCCGGGGTGATCTTATCCTAAAAGATCTAAGGCTTCCCGTATAAGCTTCTCTGAGCGTGACGGTGGAGACTCACTGTCTTGCCGCCTTCCTTGTCAGTAGCCCACACGCCGTTGCTGACGGTGGCAGATGGTGTCCCGTAAACCCGTCTTGTTGCAGCAAGCTACCTACTTGGCCAAGTGGGATAGGCCTGCAGTGCCTTCACTATGATGTGATTAGTCGTAGCGGTCTTCTGACCGTAGGCGTGCTACGCGTCGTGAGTCGGAGGTGGGTGCGGTCTTTTAATGCGTGCCCTGGGTGGAGCGCTCCAGCTTTTAACTCCCACACCTTACCGTCTTGGGGTGCCGTGAGACACGTGGCAGCATCGGTGCAGGTCCTCGCCGGGGAGGCTAGCCCTGGTCCTTTGTGGCATGTGGCACTTCTGGGGCTCTCCAGGGCATGTGGCAGCTCCGCTTTCTCCTCAAAGGGAGTGCGCTTGGTTTGGCGCTCCAGGCTTTGTGGCGGCCCTGGAGCTTCTCCACTGAGGTTGTGCGGGTCTCTCCTCAACACGTGGTGCCTTGGGAGGTTATCTGCCATGGGGACCTTTATCCCATCCTTTGTACCCCACGTGGTGGCACTGGGGCTGGATCCTGAGGGAGGTTGAGGCCTTGACAACTTCTAGATACTTGGTGCTGTCGGACTTGCCCTGGTGTCTTGATCCTATGTGCGAGGGTACCCGGTCTGCTGGGTACCAACAGTGGCCCCTGGGTCCACCTTGGGGCGTGGAGAAGAGCCCAAAGGTGGAGCCCTTTCCATGTCTTCCCACACTCTGCTTTAAATTCTGTCTTGGATAACCGAAACGGTGGGTGCTTCTGCCAGTCGTCGCCACGCATCCTCCTCAAGTAGAGTGGTTGTGGTGACGAGATCTTTGCTGCTGCCGCTTCTCTGCCTTCTGCGACGCCTTTAACCGCCACGGTTCCCGATGCGGTCACAATACCATCGTATGCCCTGCCTTTACAGGAGCTACTTTAGCTATTTTTCTGGGTGGCTGACCGCCTGGGCAAGCGCTCCAACCCGGGGGCGTAGGGCGCATTGCCATGGGCACCACGCCCTGAGTGGTGTGGGCCGGTCCTTCACTCGAGGTACTCAGGAACCGTGGGGGTGATTGATAAGGAAGCCTTTCAGAGGGATCGTTCCCCTCCTTATTCACACCCTGCATCCTAAGCTTTCGCCTTCTTCCTCGAGTACTCGAGCTTTATTTCCTTAGTCAAAGCTCCACTCGTCTCCACCATCTTCACTTGCTCCAATGGCTTCCCCATTGCCTCCGTCTCGCCTTCTGTCAGCTGACAACCTGTTGTCGATGCAGCGACTGCTTGGTTGGTCGGCGGTGGAGCGTGCGGGAATGATCCGCTGTGGATCTCCCGCTCTTGAAGACTTGCGCAAAGACGAGACTGTCCTCTTCTCCGCTTATGTGTCTGCAGGGATTGGACTTCCGCTATCACGGTTCTTTTCTGCGGTGTTGGAGGAGTATGTGCTGCAGCTCCACCACCTATCGCCGAACTCTATTGCCGTGATAGCGGTGTTCGTCCATTTTTTTGAGGAATTCGTGGGCCGTAAGCTGACGGTGGAGATGTTCCGTATTTTCTTCGTAATGAAGACCACCGGGAAAGGCGAGACTACCCAGGTGGGTGCCTACTACTTCCAGCACCGGGACAAATCCTCCTGACACTACATCCCTTCACTCAAAGAGGCAAGTGGAAAGCTTGGAGGGAAGATTGGGCGATCGTGCGGGTTGAGCCGCATCCTGTGCTGAAAGTGCCTACTGCAGGTCCTACCACTGATCCCGCTACCTGGGGAGCATTTCAGGGGCTGCCAAAAGAGTATTCGTTGATATTGAGAAGGATCCGATCCGTGGCGAGCAAAGGGTTGATCTCCCTGATGATGCTGACCGACTTCTTGCACCGCCGTATCGACCCTCTACAGGATCGATGGTACCAGGCCTGGTACTACGCTGGTAATGATGATCTGTGCCGGCTGGCTCCGGACGACCTTACCTCAAAGGAGTTGGAGGGTTTTCTGAAAGCGGTGACCTGCTATATGGTTGACGATGAGCACGTCTCCTACCCAACCGATTGCCAGCCGCTCTTCATGACCCCCGATGTGAGGAACAATCTTTTGGGCTCGATGCTGGTGGTCAATGTGTTCGAAGTTGCCCGCCTGCACCCCGAGGATACGTCGGGGGTTTCAGCGGTTCTGGTGTAGTGTCGCGTCATGTTGCAGCAAAGGTCGGATTCCTCCCGCTTGTCGGAGAAGACTGCAATAGGGTACCTAGCATCTTTCGCCGGGCTGGAGGGCAGCCAGCCTGCCCCAGTTCCGTCGCCAGGAAGGCGTTCCCACCGCCTGGCCATTAAATCGGCTGCTCTTGCGTTAAAGAAGCGGAAGTTGATGCGGGGGGACAACATCCCAACTTCTCATCATGATGGAGCCGGGACGGCTGAAGCTCCCGTCGTGAACCTGGTTTCCGATTCCAGCAGCGGCTCTGGTTCCGGTGGAGGCGCAAAGGGGACTGTGTAAGCGATCGCGCTATTGTTGGCCGATCCAGAGCTGGGGCCAGAGATGGTAGCCCCAGTCTTGAGGGCAGGTCCTGGCGACCTCAATCTGTCGCCCAGGGTGGAGGACCACGGTCACTGGAGCGGTCCGACCCGCCGGTAAGGCGTATCTTCTTCCTTTGCTTTTTTCCTATGCACGTTCTTATGGAGTTTTATCCTGGTGTCTCAGTGCGTCGTCAATCGACTTGGTGCCCTTGGTGCTTCCAGGGGTGGGCTTGGTAGGCCCCACCCTCTCTGGGGTTGGAGCAGAGTCTGCCATGCCGCGTCCTACGCTCGAGGGCTCGTCGGCCTTAGGGGCCGTCGTTGACTTTGCACTCTTGTCCGACGAGGCAAGTGAGGTTGAAGCGGCACAAGGTGTGGAAGTACCAGGCGAAGGGGCGCCCAGCGGGGTTGTGCCCGGAGTAGGTGTGCCAGGCGAGGAGGTACCTGGTGTGGAGGCGCCTAGCGGGGAGGTGCCCAGCGTGGAGGTGCCCGGCGTGGAGGTGCTAGGCGGGGAGGTGCCTGGCTTGGAGGCGGCTATGCTGGTCATGGCTGCTCCCTTTGGTGAGGCTGACCCGCCCGTTGTTGATGCGCGCCGGCGCCTGACGTTATTGTTGCTCAAGATGGAGACTCGCCATCGGTGACTGACATCCCTCTTGCAGTGGAGGGAGGGGCTTCAACGCCGGGTAGTGGCGTGGCGACTCCCGGAGCTCTTGCCGGGGCACCAATTGGTCCCCAGTCATTGGTATCTGCCGTGGCATCGGCAGGAGAGGCGGGCAGGCAGTCACCTGTGGCAACAGTTGAGCCAATCCCTCTTTCTAACGCTATTTCCGCAGCTCAATCCATTCTGCGCCAAACGCAAGCTGCTTTCGCCCGGGAGTGGAATCATCTTGTGGAGGAGCGGCACTTGGTGAAGCTGGTCGACAACAAGAACAAGGAGCTTGAGGTGAAGGCCTTGAAGGCCCACGCTGTTGCTGACGCCCGCCTGAAGTTGTGCGAGGATCAGCGGCTGGAGCTGGTCCGCCGCAAAGTTGCTGTAGCTGACGTGGAACGGGAGCTGGCGGCAAAGGAGGTGGAGGTCTCCCAGGGCCTCGAGGAGAAGCGCCGCACTTTGGCGGACCTGGAGCTCGCTATCATGCGCCGGTAGGACGATCTGGAGCGCCGTGCTAGGGAGCTCTCTGACTGGGAAGGGGCTGTGCAAAGAGAGGCAGAGAGCCTTCAGGCCTCCCGTACGACCGAAGCCCAAGGAGTCCGGGACTTCCTGGCCCGTGATGGGGCGGTGCTGGAGCCCCTCGGCCTTGGTCCCGTGCCGCGTGGGGAGTCATCTCAGGGGGTGGCCCAGCTGCTTCCTGCCTTGGACTCTCTCTGTTCGTCACTGGGTCGGTGAACACCGTCCTCGCAAGGCTGATGGAGGCCGAAGGGAAGGAGTTGGCTGAGCTAGTGGCATGCCACGTCCTGGTATGCGAGGATGACCCCCTTGTGTAAATAAATGTTTATGAATTTGGATTCACCTCGACTCAAACTCACCTTCTCTCATGTGTTGGTCCAAATGTGCAACACCATCAAATCCTCTTGTATGCATGAAAGGAGGAGGCCAAGGTTGTGGACGACGTAGTGCACCATATCCATGTTCTCCATCAAACAAGAGTGCACATTCACTTGAGCCTGGATCCCGAACAAATAAACATTGTATCATATTTGTATGTGCATTTATAATGTGTATGATCTCATCATTCTCTCCTTCTTGACGACAAGCCGTCCTTGGCTTGCTCGTATGTCCAGCACAAAGGCTTGCTTTGTGGGTGCTGTCCATATTGCACAACCACAACAAGCAATGCTCATATTTTATATGTTGTCCCTACTGCAAAAAAAAAGATACTAGGAAAGTTGCTAAGGCATTATTAGAGTTAGTGCATCCATTTACTTTACCATGTTGTTGCAACACGAAAGGAGCTTTCTCATTTGAACATATGTAAACTTTGTGCACCATAAACAAACCACTATATTCATATTTACCTATAACATGAAAAGTATTTCTTGTCAACAAAGGTAATTCAGTTTGCAAAAATATTCTTCTCTCTATAGTATCTAGATCACAAAGAGTGTCAAGTTCAATATAACCTAAAGTATTTAGAAAAGACATCAATTTCAGCTCATCATTTTCGCTTGTAATGTGAATCAAATGACTAATTTCAGCATAGGTTACTGTACTGAAAATAACATCATCTAGTTCATGCACTTGTTGTGGCATAGCAATAATAAAAGCACCAGCACATAACTCATTTTCATCATAAGAATCAGAAGAAAAATCAACTAGTGGTAAATGTGCTTTCAGAAAAGGCTCCTTGAGTTGCTGCTCTCCAATAGAATAATTGAGGGAAAATTTTGAGACATTCAAAAACTTCTCAATATCAATGAGTATTGTGTGAGGTGTATTATCTTCATTCTCATTTTCAGCAGTAATTGTGAGTGAAATATGAATTGATAGATCTGAATTTTCATAAGTGTTGTTAAACACCTCATTCTATTTTGAATTTTCTACATTTATTTGTTCATGTTCCTACAAAAGGTTAGGCATAGGAGGAGGTACAACATAAAAGTTCTTATCAAGTTCATGTAGTTCATGCTTGCAATTAAATACATTAGCAAAAGTTTCCCGCATAAGGATTTTCATATCTCTCCATGTTTGAGGTCTTTCTAAATCACTGAAGTTCTTCCACCACGTTAATGCAAAATCAATTAATGCACTAGCAACATTCCTATGCTTTATTTTTTCAAACATATGATATTGTTCAAAATTTTTATCAATCTCCATTTCTCAAGTAATATATTCATCGTAACCAAAACCATCATGGGAAGAGATCGAAGAATGTAATTACTAGTTATGGAAGGAGTTGTAAAGTTGGTCTAAATGTCATGTGAAACATTGGTTGATGTTTGATTCTTAGTGAGCAGCTCCATCGTTGTATTTATCATGTCAATCATCTCAATATATAATTCATGATTCTTGCTTTCACCTAAAATTGTTAGTAGAAAACATAATACAACAAAAATATGTTATCCCTATCAACTACAAAAGATAGTGGTAAAGTGGAGTAGAATCACACACTTTCAAGCGTCTTACCATGCTCTTGCAAGTGTTCTTACCGACGCAGCAGATGGCAAACGTTGGTCGGTATGAAGAACCAATAGAGCATGGGATGATTGCAAAGGTGTACGGATTCAACTCAAGAGAAAAGTTTATCTTGGAAGACACTTTATATTATAGCAAGAATTAGAAACAATGAAATCAGATAATAAAATTGAATAAGTGTCCAAAGTACTTGTCAAAGTTGTTAGCCTAAATGTGTTCCTAGTAGTTCAAACAAGAATGACATGTAACAAACGAGAGGACACAAATGATGCAAGAACTTCTATTTTTCTCTCTCTTATTTTTATCCTTTTTTTGTTCTTGTGCAGCTTTTGTATCTTGTTTCACACTTGCCTTTTTTTCATAATGTGCTACGAAAGAACATAATGCAAAGCAATCAAAGATATATCATTGGTCTACTACAGATTTTTTGCTAAATCTTCCAAAGACAATTAGACACACTCAGAGGCTCCAAATCAAAAAACTTACGACAGAAAGATTATAGATCTATCTCTCCTCTTTTATTTAAGTATATGTAAGACCTATTTTGGATGAGAAAAATCTGAGATATTGCCTCCAAAATACAAACTGTCAAAGTGTTTTGCCACACTTCTCCCAAACCTTCTTTGGGAGCAGCTCGCAGAGGTTCTTGATCAGCGTGGGCTTAGTCCTCAGGTGAGGCTACACGTATAAGAGATGGGTGAGATGGTGGTTTTACGTGGTTCGGGCTGTCGGAGCGTAATATCCTACTCCACGGTGTATGTTGTATTGCTAGAGAGAGTGTTCTGTTGGGTCTGAATGGTCTGTCCTCTTGTAATGGTGGCAGTCCAATCCTTTTATAGGCATGGTCGGATGCCTTATAAGTGGGGTTCGAGGCCCGACATGTGGCCCTGGGACGATCTTATCCTAAAGATCTAAGGCTTCTTGCATAAGCTGCCTCTGACCATGGCTTGAAGACCCGCCGTCTTGCCGCCTCAGATGCTAGTGACCCATGTGTAGTCTTTTATGATGATAGGGAATGTCCCATCCGTCTTGTCGCCGTAAGATACCCACTTGACAGTGTAGGGTAGTCTTGCGGCGCCTTCACTGCGATGTGATTGGATGCAGTGGTATATGACAGGAGCGTGCGCTGCACCTGTGCACCTGGGGAAGGCGCGTGTCTTCAATGCGCGACTGGACAAGACATGCCGCCCTTTACTCTTCGGGGCCCATGGCCCATTGCATGTAGTGAGACACGTGGTGGCTCTGGAGCCCTCCTCGGTGGGAGCAAGGGCCCGGAGCTGGAGGACATGGCAGCTTCAGAGCCCTCCTCGGTGGGAGCAAGGGACTGTAGCCGAAGGACGCGTGGCAGCTCCGGAGCCCTCCTTGGTGGGAGCAAGGGCCTGGAGCCGGAGGACGCATAGAGCTCCAGAGCCCTCCTCGGTGAGAGCAAGGGCCCGATGTCAGAGGATGCGAGGCAGCCCTGGAGCCCCTTTTGGTGGGAGCAAGGGCCCAGAGCCGTAGGATGCGTGGCAGCTCCGGAGTCCATCTCAATGGGGAGACTGGTCCGTAGCTTCTTCTAGCTTGTACATGGAGGTACCTGGTCTGCAAGATACCGACAGTGGCCCTCGAGCCCACCTCGGGAGAGGTGACGATCCCGCAGGTGGGGCCTTTATCTTGTCTTGTAAAAGTGACGCCAACAGTCCCCCTAGGGGGCGCTAGAGCTCGGAGAAGTGATGCTGGTGGCTCCCTTGGGCGGGCGCATAAGCTTGGAGAAGTGACGCCGGTGGCCCCCCCTGGGGGGCGCTGTAGCTTGGAGAAGCGTCGATGGTGCCGGCGCTCCTCTTGGGGGGGCACCGGAGCTCGGGGAAGCATCGACAACGCCTACCATGGAGGTGTAGAATGTTGACGGCGGGCTCCCTATATGTCCTACTCACACGTAGACAAAAAGTAATTTCGCTCGCCGGTCACCACTTCCATACTATTTAGTTTTGTTATGGCTTACGGTCCTTAGCTATGATACAGGGCATGGGTAATTCGACGCGACAAGAATAAGGGTATGTTCGCTGCCTTGCTCAAGGCATGAGCCGCCTGGCCCCCTGTACTCAGCTGTTAGCACTGGGAGGCAAGGTGCGTAGGCTTACGGTACGGAACCAAGTTAAGCAGACTGCACACCTTGGACCTCCAGCTCAGCGTTAGCCTTTCAGGAGTGAGAACTATTCAGCACCATGGATTCTAAACAAGAAAATGACCATCGGACCCTAAACACATTGCAGGTACCTCATGCGGGTCTGCCTTTAGCAGGATAGGGTAACTCCGACTAGGACGAGACAGAGACAGAGTGAGCGTACATACGACAGGCAATATGCGAAAATGAGCATAACTCCATGAACATAAAATTAATGTGTAATTAAATGAATATGGAAATACATTGTGACAATATCAAGGTTATGGTTATTGCCTTGCTCAGGAGTATGGGTCGTCCGACCCCCTAGTACTTAGCCGCAACACCGAGGAGGCAGAGTGTACATGCTTAGGGTGCAAGACCAGGGTAAGTAGGTTGCACACTCTAGACCACCACTGACATTAGCAGAAGTACGAGCCGACCATGCCCCAGTACTCAACCGCTGCGCTGGGGAGGCAAAGTGTAGGCACTTAGGGTATAGGACCAGACTAAACATGTTGTACACTCTGGACATCCCGCTGGCGTTAGCCTTTCAAAGGAGGGAGCGTTCAACACCAAGAGGCCCTGAGCAAGAAAATAACCAAGACCCCGGATTCTGTGGCTCCCGCCTTGTTCAGGGTCTATGCCGTCTGGCCCCCAATACTAAGCCGTAGCACTAGGAAAGCAGAGTGCACACTCTAACAGTACGGAACAAGGCTAAGCAGGCTGCACACCCTAGACCTCCTGCTTGGCTTAGGTCTTTCACGGGGGAGACCATTTGGCATCACAGGACCCCAAAGATACGCCACAGTTACCTTAAGTAGACCCGAACGCTGCCCGCACTCGCAGCAAACGGCGTCGTTGTTGCCATGGCGATCGGAAACCGCTTGACGTCCTACCCATGGGACCCCTTAGAGGCCCCCTGGTAGGTGTGACCTACTGGTTGGGCACACCTACCACTTAGTCGCGGGATGTCAATGGTAGGACCCCGACAAAGTGCAGGAGCTTGGGTAGTTGACACCGGCGGGACCCTGAGGAGCGTTGCACTTGAATTGAGATACGTGATTGTCATTGGAGAAGTCTCCGGCAGCGATGGCGACAATGTAGCTGTCGAACTGAGGCGGCGCCCACCGTCAACATGTGGAACAATGACGGCAGACCCCCCTGGAAGGTGCTGGAGCTGGATGCTTCGGCGACGCCCATCATCATCAAGAAGAACATTGATGGAGGGACCCCTGGGTGGTACGTGAGTTGGATGCTCCAGCGGCACCCACCAGCAATGCGATGAAGCATCAATGGTGGGCCTCCTAGGTAGTGCCGGAGCTGGATGTTGCGGCAGCGCCCACCATCAACACTAAGAAACGTCGACGGCGGGCCTCCTAGGGGTGTCAGAGCTAGATGCTCTGGTGGTACCCATGATCAACACTAAGAAACATTGACAGCAGGCCCCATTGCGGTGAAGGTGCAACATCTTAAGAGAAAAAAAGCCTCCTATCTAGCGTGCGAAATGTCATAGTGTTTTTGCAACACTTCCCTCGAACCTACTTTGGGAGCAGCCCACAGAGGTTCTTGATCAGTGGGGTCTTCATCCTCAGGTGGGGCTACGCGTATAAGAGATGGGTGAGACAGTTATTTTATGTGGTTCGGGCCGCTGGAGTGTAATACCCTACTCCACGGTGCATGTTGTATTGCTAGAGTGTATTATCTTGGGTCTGAATGGTCTATCTTCTTATAATGGTGGCGGTCTGGTCCTTTTATAGACAAGGTCGAACGCCTTACAAGTGGAGTACGGGGCCCAACAGGTAGCCCCAAGGTGATCTTATATTAAAGATCTAAGGCTTCTCGCATAAGCTACCTCTGACCGCGGCTTGAAGACCCACTGTCTTGTTGCCTCAGACGCCAGTGGCCCATGCGTAGTCGTTGATGATGACAGGGAATGTCCCATTCGACTTGTTGTCATAAGATACCCACTTGGCAATGTGGGGTAGTTGCGGCGCCTTCATAGCAATGTGACTGGACGCAGCGGTATCTGACAGGAGTGTGCGTTGCACCTATGCGCCTGGGGAATTGAAGGCGCGTGCTTTCAATGCGGCTGAACAGGATGCGTCGCCCTTTTCTCTTTGGGGCCCATGGCCCATTGCAAGTCGTGGGACACACGGCGGCTCCAGAGCCCTCCTCGGTGGGAGCAAGGGCCTGGAGCCCTAGGACGCATGGTAGCTTTGGAGCCCTTCTTGATGGAGCAAGGACCCGGAGCCGAAGGACACGTGACAGCTCCAGAGCCCTCCTCGGTGGGAGCAAGGGTCCAGAGTCGGAGGACGTGTGGCAGCTCCAGAGCCCTCCTCGGTGGGAGCAAGGGCCCGGAGCCGGAATACGCGAGGCAGCCCCGGAGCCCTCCTTGGTGGGAGCAATGGCCCATAGCTGTAGGATGTGTGGAAGCTCTGGAGTCTGTCTCAACAGGGAGGTCGGGTCTGGAGCTTCTTCTAGCTTGTACGCGGGGGTACCCATTCTGCAGGGTACCGACACAAACTGTTCAGGAATTGTAGGTCAAAAACAGATTCAGATTCAATGCAATTTTTACAATGACAACTGTATTTCCTGGGAAACATATGAATATGAAAGTTATATATAACGTCTCAAGCTTTCCATAAAGTACAAGAACACCAAAATCTGAGTTCGTATGAGTGAGATATGATCTAAATACCGAACTGGCAGAGATGAATCTAATCTAAACGCGATGATGTGATTCAAAAGGATGAATTGACATAATGCAAAACTCAAACTAAAACCAAAAACACTTTCTAAACCAGCAATATGACTCAACTACAAACACAAACTCAACAAAACTGATCTAAAAAACAAAGTTGGAAAAGCTCAATGGTAGTTTGGACAAGGTGATGAATAGATCTACTAAACTGCACATTTTTTATGACTTTTTTGTGGACTCTAGGTATGATAAACAAAACTAATCTAATGGATAGATGAATTACCTAATGGGCAACCTGTAAGCTTATATCAATTTATGAGAAAAAAGGAGTAGAGTAGGTCCTGATCTTCCGAGTAGTAATTGATAAGTCAATTGATGGAGATCTCGACGTTGATGATCCAAGGCTCCGAGCAAAACCCGAACAACCCCTGCAATTAGTACACCACCGCACTGTTGGTTATCAGCCATGCTTCACACACTTGACCTCGCGAAGAAGGCTAATCCCTGCAAGTGCAACCGATAACACAAGCAAGAACAATGTGGAAGCAATCAAAATAGCTAAGTTGGGGTCTTACAAACCGATAAACGACAAAATTGTGTATAACATATTAATCTAATCAAAACCCAATTGTTTATGGTGGCTACTATGGAGTATATATATACGGGAGGTTGTCTAAGGGGTGTTGGGGTCATGACCTAACCCTAAAGACATGAAAAATAAGAGATGTAGACTTTGAAAAGGGGGCTTAATCTAGTGCTTAAGTACTCGCACTACTCAGGTTCTGAGTTCGATTCTTGGTGAGAGCGAATTTTAGTCTGAATTTCAAAATATTAAATGCAGGTACTCTACAGAGGAAGTCATAGGCGCTGGATTTGGGGTGCACTTACAGAAAATTTGAAGGGATGAATGTGCCGTAATATTGGTCTACAAAGTCTGCTCCACAGTCGTGTGCTTAGCAATCTAGTTATTGTCGCCTTGTTCTAGACAATAGGTTGTGAGTGTCTGCATTTGTACTCGTTTGTAATAAATTGGCCATAACCTACTTGAAGGGAAAGGCGGGACTTGCATGCACCCATTATCTGAAAAAAAATATGTAGACTTGATACAAGCCCCAATGGCTCAATACAGTGGCGCAACACCTTGACAGATTCTGACTCAATTTTGTTTCGACGATTCTTGTCGACTCCTATTGTATTTTAACATGAGACCAGCGGCGTTTGAATGGATATCCTATCCCCTTTCGTGCATATGTAGAACTTCCAAAAATGGAGTTCGTATGCGCCCTGGGCGTCGTTTTAGTGAGAAGTGCTCCTGGACTTCGAGTTGGACTCGGTTTTGAATTGGGTTCGGTTTCCATCTTCTTTGAACGTATTCTCTGGTCCTCCACGTCCCTAAGACTTCCTCCAAGTACTCCTTGAACCACTCCATGGATCCTAATCACAATTAAGTCATTATGTAGCAATCTATTTTCAAAAACATATAAGGAAACATATAAAAATGAGCTCACCTCTGAAATTAATTATTGTGTGTGAACTCTAATGATTGTATCTTGTAAGTTCAATGGAGTGTTGTGTGTATCCATAGGAGTGATGTCCCCATCACAAATATGCCAACATGAAATGGTAACAATATCCATGAAGAGAATGCAACCGCTTTCCACTTTAGCTCTGATTAGAATACCAAAAAAATCCAACTCAAAGTTCCATTGAATTCCTAGCCATTCCCAGCAGCACTTACTGAAATCACATTTGAAGAAAAGTTGAAGAGTTGTTTCCTATGCACATCTTCTGCATAGACCATTGCTATAATCATTGTTTTCAATCTTGAAATTCTTTCTTTGCAGCAAATTCCTCATGTTTAGCCTATCCATGAATAACAACTGGAGGAAAACTCTCAACTTGTTGCTACATTTATCTTTCCAAATCCATTTTATCGGCTTCAGAGTATCGATTTGTTGAAATAACCTCACATAGAATTTCCTAGATAAGTATGAAGTGGTACCCGAAACATAGCTCCACTGATCATTAACTTGTTCTTCCACTGTGAGTTGCTGAATCATGTTGTTTAAACTACTCATTTCTTGAAAAGCCAATTCAGACTGTGGCAAATGAAAGGCCTATTCTACTTCTCATAGTGCATAAAGGTCCTAATAGACATTTCTGTCTTTTTGGCAAAAGAAGATGGACAAGGAAGCTCCTCCTTTAGGCAATTATGTCTCCATTTGTCTTTCCAAAAAGCAATTGTATCACCCCTCTTAGGTGTGCATTTTGTTATAGTTGCAAAACTTTCCCAGAGATCTAGTATGTCTCTCCACCAGAAGGATCCCTTGCCATTCGAGAGGTGCGGAGGTTTCCCATCAAGATAATAGCTCGACCACAAGAAGTTGACTCATGGAGTGTTTGTTTTGTTGTAAAACTTGTGCAGGTGCTTCAAGAGAAGGGCTTCAAGAGAAGGGCTTCATTTTGTTGTAAAACTTGTGCAGGTGCTTCAAGAGAAGGGCTTCATTTTGCCTTCTTAGATCAATTATTCTCAATCCTCCTTTATTTTTTGGCCTTGTGCAGTTTTCCCAAGCTACAAGTGGCTTAGACTGTTTACTCGTGTCTGAATAATTCCATAAGCAGGATTTTCTTTTTCTTTTTGCCTAGAATTTCTAATACTGAGCAGGCCTCGCTGACCTTTGGTCACCAATAAAGAGTAACTATATATTATTTGTCAACTATGCTAATATTTGTACTATTTCAGGATTAAAATAGTGGCAATCAAATATAGTCTGCCAGATGTATTTTTATATTAGTTGTCTTTTATGTTATTCAATCAAACATCTAACAGACATCAAACAAAACCAACATAGTCCTATGATTAGAATGCAAGAAACTGTTAATAATGCATGTTACAGCCATCAACTCTTATTGCCTTTTATTCACATGAACGAACAATGGATCGAAAAGTGTGACATTTCTTGTTCGTATCACTATGATAAAGGAATAAGTATACTCCTCTGAATATAATTATTCCTTCTATTTTTCCTTTGCTATCTGTTCAGGCATGCAAAAGCTAAAAGAATCCCTATATCACTTACAACTAGTCCTATGGGATGTCTATGCTAAGAGAATAAAAACTAAGATAACAAAAGACTTGTGGTGATGTATAAAACTCATTTTGACCCAAGTATGGCTGCAAGATCCTCTTGGCACATGAACTCCAAAGAGAACATGACCGCGCTGAGCCTTTGCCGCCCATATCTTCAACTGCATCTCTACTTCCCTCTTCCAGTGTCATCCTGCCATCCTCATTGACGGTCGCCCCCTCTTTGATCGCACCCCAGGCTTGCTCTCGTCTCTTGTTGACTGCGCCGACATTGCTCCTTTCAGTTGCAGCATAATCTCAGCTTCTTCCCTCCAGTTTAGACGCTACCAGGTCTTGTTCGGCTTCTCTTTCTTCAACTGTTCCCTTATTGCCCCCTTCTTCGGTTGCCCCTACACTTCATCCCTCTACTCCACTTCCGATCAGGGTCTTTGGACCTCAATATTATGATGTCATCATTTGCTTTGGATCCCTTCCTTCACCCCCTCTAACTCAGGTTGCCTCACCATGCTCCCCCTCCTTGAAGCCTCCTTCTTCTTGGTTCCAGGTCACCTCCATCTCGGCTGCCTCCATCATCCCCTATATTGGCTCACCACCCCTCACCCTTGCCCCCCTCCACCCCGAGGTCACCATCTTCTCCATCATCCCATTCACTTCAATTGTCACCCCACCTCTTGACCCCGTTTCTAGGTTGTCTTGTTCTTGGTTGTCTCCATCCTTGCTTGTTAGGTCGCCTGCACAGTGTCGACCAGCATCAGCTTTGTCCTCCACTGGAGTTGTGGATGGTGATCCTTGATCTGGCTTGGTGTCGTTGTCTCCATCCAGTTGGAGTCAGGATCCAAAGGCAATGGTGATCATCATAGAGAAGGCAAGTTCCCACAGACCTAATTTGTCATTGTTTCAATTGCTTCTTCCCTAACCACATTGTTGTTGGGAAATCAGTGTTACGCTACTCTAGCAACTCTACCGCATCACCCAGGAAACATGCGAGTACAGAGGTCATGGATCGTTACCACTAGACGCGCAACGCAGCAGAACGTAGACGCGTGTCAGTGTAGGGGAAGTAGACGATCCTATTCGTCTCCTCCTCACCCTCTTCTCAGGAGCAGTAGATGAACACATTCGTCGTAGCTGATCAGCGCGATAGTAGCAGCAGCGCCTCCACGGAGTCCACACGTATGGAGAGGAACGCCGTGCGCCGGTGTGCTAGCACCGCGCACGCGACAAGGGTCTTGGCGTGAGGCCTTCGAGGGGTGGCAGCTAGGGCTGTCACATGGTGGGGGGATTATCCCTAACCCTACCCCTCATATTTATAGGCGTACTAATGGGCTTTTAGGTCCCAGACCCATTAGTACCCTAATTGCTTATGGATCAAATATCCAATAGGCCTTAACCCGAATTGTTATGATTGCCTCTTGGGCACATCACCAACAATCTCCCACTTGCACTAGAGACAATCATCTAGCCAAGATTTTCGATATTCCAACTTCTAAGTGCGTGACCCGTTAGGTTCATGTGCAGTCGGTTGTGAATGGAAACCGTTTCCAACCATGAGTCAGTAGAGGTACCTAGCAGGACATACTGGCTCCCGAATGTACATAAAGATCATATCGGCCGAACCTAGATACATTCAACATGCTAATCCCTTTGCCTCACCATACCAGTCAAGCTCAAGGCGAGATGTGTGCCATCCTTGTGATAGCTCGACCATTCACTTGATCAAATAGTATATTCATTCCATGACTAACTTTTAGTCAGTGTGATTAACCTTTAATCACCTTGGCATGGCCATGCACTTTCAAATCCAACT